>JAJQKT010000056.1:1800000-2231042 GCA_030512225.1 Rauvolfia tetraphylla | reverse complement strand
AGTTGAGTCTTTGTTTGTTCAAGCCGAAAAATTCCATCGTCTCCATCTTTCCTTCATCGGATTGCATGTCATTTGGTATTAGAGCCATGGTGTGGAGGAGGATTTCCATTCGGCTCCATCAAAGTTCAAAAGCTGTCCAGAGCTAGCCTCTTCACCAGAGCTTCTTAAAAAGATTAACCAACGCAACTTCAAAAGGTGTGAAATTTCGACCTAGGATTTCATTTCTTTGTATTAAGCATTTTGAAATATTTGTGGTGCGAGCAAGACTACGGATTACTATGATGAGTTGGACATGTCCAATAAAGAGCTAATTATACCGGTTGGGCCAATGACCAGAGCTAGGGGTAAGGCGCTTCAAGAGGCCTTATTTGCCTATGTGGACCAACATTGTAAGAGGATAGAGTTTACCTAACCTGTTGGAGGAGAATTAGTTGGGCCGCAGCCCAACATGGTCAATTTGTCTCAAATATTTAGGTCGGATAATTTTACTACTTGAAGGCTATGTAATGGGGTCAAGTACAAACTTGGGCTGCCAATCTTTTTGGATTTTTTTATGTCTTGTTTTATGTTGGGCTTACATGTATCATTAAGCCCAACCCTTTCATATCTTACCCTAGCTATAAGTAGCCTTCTTTGATGCAATTAGGTCGGATTTTTTAGTGTCATTTGAGAGGAGTTTGCCGCACCTACTTTGAGAGGATTGATTCCTCTTGCTCTTGTTACTCCAAGAACTACACTTTCACTTATCAATTGAGATTTCCGATTGTGGCGTGTAAGTGTTCTTCTTACTTGGTTAAATTCTTATTATCGAGATTGCTTAGAACAAGTTTCTAAGAGGTGTCGTAGGAATTTAATTATCTTGTGTATAAGAATTGTTTGTTTGTTCGAAAGTTGAGTCTTTGTTTGTTCAAGCCGAAAATTCCATCGTCTCCATCTTTCCTTCATCGGATTGCATGTCATTTGGTATTAGAGCCATGGTGTGGAGGAGGATTTCCATTCAGCTCCATCAAAGTTCAAAAGCTGTCCAGAGCTGCCTCTTCAGCCAGAGCTTCTTAAAAAAGATTAACCAACGCAACTTCAAAAGGTGTGAAATTTCGACCTAGGATTTCATTTCTTTGTATTAAGCATTTTGAAATATTTGTGGTGCGAGCAAGACTACGGATTACTATGATGAGTTGGACATGTCCAATAAAGAGCTAATTATACCGGTTGGGCCAATGACCGAGCTAGGGGTAAGGCGCTTCAAGAGGCCTTATTTGCCTATGTGGACCAACATTGTAAGAGGATAGAGTTTACCAAACTTTGTTGGAGGAGAATTAGTTGGGCCGCGGTCCCAACATGGTCAATTTGTCTCAAATATTTAGGTCGGATAATTTTACTACTTGAAGGCTATGTAATGGGGTCAAGTACAAACTTGAGGCTGCCAATCTTTGTTGGATTTTTTTTATGTCTTGTTTTATGTTGGGCTTACATGTATCATTAAGCCCAACCACTTTCATATCTTACCCTAGCTATAAGTAGCCTTCTTTGATGCAATTAGGTCGAGATTTTTTAGTGTCATTTGAGAGGGAGTTTGCCGCCACTACTTTGAGAGGATTGATTCCTCTTGCTCTTGTTACTCCAAGAACTACTACTTTCACTTATCAATTGAGATTTCCGATTGTGGCGTGTAAGTGTTCTTCTTACTTGGTTAAATTCTTATTATCGAGATTGCTTAGAACAAGTTTCTAAGAGGTGTCGTAGGAATTTAATTATCTTGTGTATAAGAATTGTTTGTTTGTTCGAAAGTTGAGTCTTTGTTTGTTCAAGCCGAAAAATTCCATCGTCTCCATCTTTCCTTCATCGGATTGCATGTCATTTGGTATTAGAGCCATGGTGTGGAGGAGGATTTCCATTCGGCTCCATCAAAGTTCAAAAAGCTGTCCAGAGCTGCCCTCTTCAACAGAGCTTCTTAAAAAGATTAACCAACGCAACTTCAAAAGGTGTGAAATTTCGACCTACGATTTCATTTCTTTGTATTAAGCATTTTGAAATATTTGTGGTGCGAGCAAGACTACGGATTACTATGATGACTTGGACATGTCCAATAAAGAGCTAATTATACCGGTTGGGCCAATGACCAGAGCTAGGGGTAAGGCGCTTCAAGAGGCCTTATTTGCCTATGTGGACCAACATTGTAAGAGGATAGAGTTTACCAAACCTGTTGGAGGAGAATTAGTTGGGCCGCAGCCCAACATGGTCAATTTGTCTCAAATATTTAGGTCGGATAATTTTACTACTTGAAGGCTATGTAATGGGGTCAAGTACAAACTTGAGGTTGCCAATCTTGTTGGATTTTTTTTATGTCTTGTTTTATGTTGGGCTTACATGTATCATTAAGCCCAACCACTTTCATATCTTACCCTAGCTATAAGTAGCCTTCTTTGATGCAATTAGGTCGAGATTTTTTAGTGTCATTTGAGAGAGTTTGCCGCCACTACTTTGAGAGGATTGATTCCTCTTGCTCTTGTTACTCCAAGAACTACACTTTCACTTATCAATTGAGATTTCCGATTGTGGCGTGTAAGTGTTCTTCTTACTTGGTTAAATTCTTATTATCGAGATTGCTTAGAACAAGTTTCTAAGAGGTGTCGTAGGAATTTAATTATCTTGTGTATAAGAATTGTTTGTTTGTTCGAAAGTTGAGTCTTTGTTTGTTCAAGCCGAAAATTCCATCGTCTCCATCTTTCCTTCCTCGGATTGCATGTCATTTGGTATTAGAGCCATGGTGTGGAGGAGGATTTCCATTCAGCTCCATCAAAGTTCAAAGACTGTCCGAACAGCCTCTTCAACCGGCTTCTTCAAAGATTAACCAACGCAACTTCAAAAGGTGTGAAATTTCGGCCTAGGATTTCATTTCTTTGTATTAAGCATTTTGAAATATTTGTGGTGCGAGCAAGACTACGGATTACTATGATGACTTGGACATGTCCAATAAAGAGCTAATTATACCGGTTGGGCCAATGACCAGAGCTAGGGGTAAGGCGCTTCAAGAGGCCTTATTTGCCTATGTGGACCAACATTGTAAGAGGATAGAGTTTACCAAACCTGTTGGAGGAGAATTAGTTGGGCCGCAGCCCAACATGGTCAATTTGTCTCAAATATTTAGGTCGGATAATTTTACTACTTGAAGGCTATGTAATGGGGTCAAGTACAAACTTGGGCTGCCAATCTTTTTGGATTTTTTTTATGTCTTGTTTTATGTTGGGCTTACATGTATCATTAAGCCCAACCCTTTCATATCTTACCCTAGCTATAAGTATCCTTCTTTGATGCAATTAGGTCAGATTTTTTGTGTCATTTGAGAGGGGCTGCCGCCACCACTTTGAGAGGATTGATTCCTCTTGCTCTTGTTACTCCAAGAACTACACTTTCACTTATCAATTGAGATTTCCGATTGTGGCGTGTAAGTGTTCTTCTTACTTGGTTAAATTCTTATTATCGAGATTGCTTAGAACAAGTTTCTAAGAGGTGTCGTAGGAATTTAATTATCTTGTGTATAAGAATTGTTTGTTTGTTCGAAAGTTGAGTCTTTGTTTGTTCAAGCCGAAAATTCCATCGTCTCCATCTTTCCTTCCTCGGATTGCATGTCATTTGGTATTAGAGCCATGGTGTGGAGGAGGATTTCCATTCAGCTCCATCAAAGTTCAAAGACTGTCCGAACAGCCTCTTCAACCGGCTTCTTCAAAGATTAACCAACGCAACTTCAAAAGGTGTGAAATTTCGGCCTAGGATTTCATTTCTTTGTATTAAGCATTTTGAAATATTTGTGGTGCGAGCAAGACTACGGATTACTATGATGAGTTGGACATGTCCAATAAAGAGCTAATTATACCGGTTGGGCCAATGACCAGAGCTAGGGGTAAGGCGCTTCAAGAGGCCTTATTTGCCTATGTGGACCAACATTGTAAGAGGATAGAGTTTACCAAACCTGTTGGAGGAGAATTAGTTGGGCCGCAGCCCAACATGGTCAATTTGTCTCAAATATTTAGGTCGGATAATTTTACTACTTGAAGGCTATGTAATGGGGTCAAGTACAAACTTGGGCTGCCAATATTTTTGGATTTTTTTTATGTCTTCTTTTATGTTGGGCTTACATGTATCATTAAGCCCAACCCTTTCATATCTTACCCTAGCTATAAGTAGCCTTCTTTGATGCAATTAGGTCAGATTTTTTGTGTCATTTGAGAGGGGCTGCCGCCACCACTTTGAGAGGATTGATTCCTCTTGCTCTTGTTACTCCAAGAACTACACTTTCACTTATCAATTGAGATTTCCGATTGTGGCGTGTAAGTGTTCTTCTTACTTGGTTAAATTCTTATTATCGAGATTGCTTAGAACAAGTTTCTAAGAGGTGTCGTAGGAATTTAATTATCTTGTGTATAAGAATTGTTTGTTTGTTCGAAAGTTGAGTCTTTGTTTGTTCAAGCCGAAAATTCCATCGTCTCCATCTTTCCTTCCTCGGATTGCATGTCATTTGGTATTAGAGCCATGGTGTTGAGGAGGATTTCCATTCAGCTCCATCAAAGTTCAAAGACTGTCCGAACAGCCTCTTCAACCGGCTTCTTAAAAGATTAACCAACGCAACTTCAAAAGGTGTGAAATTTCGACCTAGGATTTCATTTCTTTGTATTAAGCATTTTGAAATATTTGTGGTGCGAGCAAGACTACGGATTACTATGATGAGTTGGACATGTCCAATAAAGAGCTAATTATACCGGTTGGGCCAATGACCAGAGCTAGGGGTAAGGCGCTTCAAGAGGCCTTATTTGCCTATGTGGACCAACATTGTAAGAGGATAGAGTTTACCAAACCTGTTGGAGGAGAATTAGTTGGGCCGCAGCCCAACATGGTCCATATGTCTCAAATATTTAGGTCGGATAATTTTACTACTTGAAGGCTATGTAATGGGGTCAAGTCCAAACTTGGGCTGCCAATCTTGTTGGATTTTTTTTATGTCTTGTTTTATGTTGGGCTTACATGTATCATTAAGCCCAACCCTTTCATATCTTACCCTAGCTATAAGTAGCCTTCTTTGATGCAATTAGGTCAGATTTTTAGTGTCATTTGAGAGGGGCTGCCGCCACCACTTTGAGAGGATTGATTCCTCTTGCTCTTGTTACTCCAAGAACTACACTTTCACTTATCAATTGAGATTTCCGATTGTGGCGTGTAAGTGTTCTTCTTACTTGGTTAAATTCTTATTATCGAGATTGCTTAGAACAAGTTTCTAAGAGGTGTCGTAGGAATTTAATTATCTTGTGTATAAGAATTGTTTGTTTGTTCGAAAGTTGAGTCTTTGTTTGTTCAAGCCGAAAATTCCATCGTCTCCATCTTTCCTTCATCGGATTGCATGTCATTTGGTATTAGAGCCATGGTGTGGAGGAGGATTTCCATTCAGCTCCATCAAAGTTCAAAAACTGTCAGAACGGCCTCTTGACCAGGCTTCTTAAAAGATTAACCAACGCAACTTCAAAAGGTGTGAAATTTCGACCTAGGATTTCATTTCTTTGTATTAAGCATTTTGAAATATTTGTGGTGCGAGCAAGACTACGGATTACTATGATGAGTTGGACATGTCCAATAAAGAGCTAATTATACCGGTTGGGCCAATGACCAGAGCTAGGGGTAAGGCGCTTCAAGAGGCCTTATTTGCCTATGTGGACCAACATTGTAAGAGGATAGAGTTTACCAAACCTGTTGGAGGAGAATTAGTTGGGCCGCAGCCCAACATGGTCCATTTGTCTCAAATATTTAGGTCGGATAATTTTACTACTTGAAGGCTATGTAATGGGGTCAAGTACAAACTTGGGCTGCCAATATTTTTGGATTTTTTTTATGTCTTCTTTTATGTTGGGCTTACATGTATCATTAAGCCCAACCCTTTCATATCTTACCCTAGCTATAAGTATCCTTCTTTGATGCAATTAGGTCAGATTTTTTGTGTCATTTGAGAGGGGCTGCCGCCACCACTTTGAGAGGATTGATTCCTCTTGCTCTTGTTACTCCAAGAACTACACTTTCACTTATCAATTGAGATTTCCGATTGTGGCGTGTAAGTGTTCTTCTTACTTGGTTAAATTCTTATTATCGAGATTGCTTAGAACAAGTTTCTAAGAGGTGTCGTAGGAATTTAATTATCTTGTGTATAAGAATTGTTTGTTTGTTCGAAAGTTGAGTCTTTGTTTGTTCAAGCCGAAAATTCCATCGTCTCCATCTTTCCTTCCTCGGATTGCATGTCATTTGGTATTAGAGCCATGGTGTGGAGGAGGATTTCCATTCAGCTCCATCAAAGTTCAAAGACTGTCCGAACAGCCTCTTCAACCGGCTTCTTAAAAGATTAACCAACGCAACTTCAAAAGGTGTGAAATTTCGGCCTAGGATTTCATTTCTTTGTATTAAGCATTTTGAAATATTTGTGGTGCGAGCAAGACTACGGATTACTATGATGAGTTGGACATGTCCAATAAAGAGCTAATTATACCGGTTGGGCCAATGACCAGAGCTAGGGGTAAGGCGCTTCAAGAGGCCTTATTTGCCTATGTGGACCAACATTGTAAGAGGATAGAGTTTACCAAACCTGTTGGAGGGGAATTAGTTGGGCCGCAGCCCAACTTGGTCCATTTGTCTCAAATATTTAGGTCGGATAATTTTACTACTTGAAGGCTATGTAATGGGGTCAAGTCCAAACTTGGGCTGCCAATCTTGTTGGATTTTTTTTATGTCTTGTTTTATGTTGGGCTTGCTGTATCATTGCGCCAAACCCTTTCATATCTTACCCTAGCTATAAGTAGCCTTCTTTGTTGCAATTAGGTCATATTTTTAGTGTCATTTGAGAGGGGCTGCCGCCACCACTTTGAGAGGATTGATTCCTCTTGCTCTTGTTACTCCAAGAACTACACTTTCACTTATCAATTGAGATTTCCGATTGTGGCGTGTAAGTGTTCTTCTTACTTGGTTAAATTCTTATTATCGAGATTGCTTAGAACAAGTTTCTAAGAGGTGTCGTAGGAATTTAATTATCTTGTGTATAAGAATTGTTTGTTTGTTCGAAAGTTGAGTCTTTGTTTGTTCAAGCCGAAAATTCCATCGTCTCCATCTTTCCTTCCTCGGATTGCATGTCATTTGGTATTAGAGCCATGGTGTGGAGGAGGATTTCCATTCAGCTCCATCAAAGTTCAAAGACTGTCCGAACTGCCTCTTCAACCGGCTTCTTAAAAGATTAACCAACGCAACTTCAAAAGGTGTGAAATTTCGACCTAGGATTTCATTTCTTTGTATTAAGCATTTTGAAATATTTGTGGTGCGAGCAAGACTACGGATTACTATGATGACTTGGACATGTCCAATAAAGAGCTAATTATACCGGTTGGGCCAATGACCAGAGCTAGGGGTAAGGCGCTTCAAGAGGCCTTATTTGCCTATGTGGACCAACATTGTAAGAGGATAGAGTTTACCAAACCTGTTGGAGGGGAATTAGTTGGGCCGCAGCCCAACTTGGTCCATTTGTCTCAAATATTTAGGTCGGATAATTTTACTACTTGAAGGCTATGTAATGGGGTCAAGTCCAAACTTGGGCTGCCAATCTTGTTGGATTTTTTTTATGTCTTGTTTTTATGTTGGGCTTACATGTATCATTAAGCCCAACCACTTTCATATCTTACCCTAGCTATAAGTAGCCTTCTTTGTTGCAATTTGGTCATATTTTTAGTGTCATTTGAGAGGGGCTGCCGCAACTACTTTGAGAGGATTGATTCCTCTTGCTCTTGTTACTCCAAGAACTACACTTTCACTTATCAATTGAGATTTCCGATTGTGGCGTGTAAGTGTTCTTCTTACTTGGTTAAATTCTTATTATCGAGATTGCTTAGAACAAGTTTCTAAGAGGTGTCGTAGGAATTTAATTATCTTGTGTATAAGAATTGTTTGTTTGTTCGAAAGTTGAGTCTTTGTTTGTTCAAGCCAAAAATTCCATCGTCTCCATCTTTCCTTCATCGGATTGCATGTCATTTGGTATTAGAGCCATGGTGTGGAGGAGGATTTCCATTCAGCTCCATCAAAGTTCAAAGACTGTCCGAACTGCCTCTTCAACCGGCTTCTTAAAAGATTAACCAACGCAACTTCAAAAGGTGTGAAATTTCGACCTAGGATTTCATTTCTTTGTATTAAGCATTTTGAAATATTTGTGGTGCGAGCAAGACTACGGATTACTATGATGACTTGGACATGTCCAATAAAGAGCTAATTATACCGGTTGGGCCAATGACCAGAGCTAGGGGTAAGGCGCTTCAAGAGGCCTTATTTGCCTATGTGGACCAACATTGTAAGAGGATAGAGTTTACCAAACCTGTTGGAGGAGAATTAGTTGGGCCGCAGCCCAACTTGGTCCATTTGTCTCAAATATTTAGGTCGGATAATTTTACTACTTGAAGGCTATGTAATGGGGTCAAGTCCAAACTTGGGCTGCCAATCTTGTTGGATTTTTTTTATGTCTTGTTTTTATGTTGGGCTTACATGTATCATTAAGCCCAACCACTTTCATATCTTACCCTAGCTATAAGTAGCCTTCTTTGAGGCAATTAGGTCGAGATTTTTAGTGTCATTTGAGAGGGCTGCCGCCACTACTTTGAGAGGAATGATTCCTCTTGCTCTTGTTACTCAAGAACTACACTTTCACTTATCAATTGAGATTTCCGATTGTGGCGTGTAAGTGTTCTTCTTACTTGGTTAAATTCTTATTATCGAGATTGCTTAGAACAAGTTTCTAAGAGGTGTCGTAGGAATTTAATTATCTTGTGTATAAGAATTGTTTGTTTGTTCGAAAGTTGAGTCTTTGTTTGTTCAAGCCAAAAATTCCATCGTCTCCATCTTTCCTTCATCGGATTGCATGTCATTTGGTATTAGAGCCATGGTGTGGAGGAGGATTTCCATTCAGCTCCATCAAAGTTCAAAGACTGTCCGAACTGCCTCTTCAACCGGCTTCTTAAAAGATTAACCAACGCAACTTCAAAAGGTGTGAAATTTCGACCTAGGATTTCATTTCTTTGTATTAAGCATTTTGAAATATTTGTGGTGCGAGCAAGACTACGGATTACTATGATGACTTGGACATGTCCAATAAAGAGCTAATTATACCGGTTGGGCCAATGACCAGAGCTAGGGGTAAGGCGCTTCAAGAGGCCTTATTTGCCTATGTGGACCAACATTGTAAGAGGATAGAGTTTACCAAACCTGTTGGAGGAGAATTAGTTGGGCCGCAGCCCAACTTGGTCCATTTGTCTCAAATATTTAGGTCGGATAATTTTACTACTTGAAGGCTATGTAATGGGGTCAAGTCCAAACTTGGGCTGCCAATCTTGTTGGATTTTTTTTATGTCTTGTTTTTATGTTGGGCTTACATGTATCATTAAGCCCAACCACTTTCATATCTTACCCTAGCTATAAGTAGCCTTCTTTGAGGCAATTAGGTCGAGATTTTTAGTGTCATTTGAGAGGGAGCTGCCGCCACTACTTTGAGAGGAATGATTCCTCTTGCTCTTGTTACTCAAGAACTACACTTTCACTTATCAATTGAGATTTCCGATTGTGGCGTGTAAGTGTTCTTCTTACTTGGTTAAATTCTTATTATCGAGATTGCTTAGAACAAGTTTCTAAGAGGTGTCGTAGGAATTTAATTATCTTGTGTATAAGAATTGTTTGTTTGTTCGAAAGTTGAGTCTTTGTTTGTTCAAGCCAAAAATTCCATCGTCTCCATCTTTCCTTCATCGGATTGCATGTCATTTGGTATTAGAGCCATGGTGTGGAGGAGGATTTCCATTCGGCTCCATCAAAGTTCAAGAAGCTGTCAGACGGCCTCTTCAACTAGAGCTTCTTAAAAGATTAACCAACGCAACTTCAAAAGGTGTGAAATTTCGACCTAGGATTTCATTTCTTTGTATTAAGCATTTTGTAAATATTTGTGGTGCGAGCAAGACTACGGATTACTATGATGACTTGGACATGTCCAATAAAGAGCTAATTATACCGGTTGGGCCAATGACCAGAGCTAGGGGTAAGGCGCTTCAAGAGGCCTTATTTGCCTATGTGGACCAACATTGTAAGAGGATAGAGTTTACCAAACCTGTTGGAGGAGAATTAGTTGGGCCGCAGCCCAACTTGGTCCATTTGTCTCAAATATTTAGGTCGGATAATTTTACTACTTGAAGGCTATGTAATGGGGTCAAGTCCAAACTTGGGCTGCCAATCTTGTTGGATTTTTTTTATGTCTTGTTTTATGTTGGGCTTACATGTATCATTAAGCCCAACCACTTTCATATCTTACCCTAGCTATAAGTAGCCTTCTTTGAGGCAATTAGGTCGAGATTTTTAGTGTCATTTGAGAGGGAGCTGCCGCCACTGCTTTGAGAGGAATGATTCCTCTTGCTCTTGTTACTCAAGAACTACACTTTCACTTATCAATTGAGATTTCCGATTGTGGCGTGTAAGTGTTCTTCTTACTTGGTTAAATTCTTATTATCGAGATTGCTTAGAACAAGTTTCTAAGAGGTGTCGTAGGAATTTAATTATCTTGTGTATAAGAATTGTTTGTTTGTTCGAAAGTTGAGTCTTTGTTTGTTCAAGCCGAAAATTCCATCGTCTCCATCTTTCCTTCCTCGGATTGCATGTCATTTGGTATTAGAGCCATGGTGTGGAGGAGGATTTCCATTCAGCTCCATCAAAGTTCAAAGACTGTCCGAACAGCCTCTTCAACCGGCTTCTTCAAAGATTAACCAACGCAACTTCAAAAGGTGTGAAATTTCGTCCTAGGATTTCATTTCTTTGTATTAAGCATTTTGTAATATTTGTGGTGCGAGCAAGACTACGGATTACTATGATGACTTGGATATGTCAAATAAAGAGCTAATTATACCGGTTGGGCCAATGACCAGAGCTAGGGGTAAGGAGCTTCAAGAGGCCTTATTTGCCTAAGTAAGAGGATAGAGTTTACCAAACCTGTTGGAGGGGAATTAGTTGGGCCGCAGCCCAACTTGTTCCATTTGTCTCAAATATTTAGGTCGGATAATTTTACTACTTGAAGGCTATGTAATGGGGTCAAGTCCAAACTTGGGCTGCCAATCTTGTTGGATTTTTTTTATGTCTTGTTTTATGTTGGGCTTACATGTATCATTAAGCCCAACCCTTTCATATCTTACCCTAGCTATAAGTAGCCTTCTTTGAGGCAATTAGGTCGAGATTTTTAGTGTCATTTGAGAGGGAGCTGCCGCCACTGCTTTGAGAGGATTGATTCCTCTTGCTCTTTTTACTCCAAGAACTACACTTTCACTTATCAATTGAGATTTCCGATTGTGGCGTGTATGTGTTCTTCTTACTTGGTTAAATTCTTATTATCGAGATTGCTTAGAACAAGTTTCTAAGAGGTGTCGTAGGAATTTAATTATCTTGTGTATAAGAATTGTTTGTTTGTTCGAAAGTTGAGTCTTTGTTTGTTCAAGCCAAAAATTCCATCGTCTCCATCTTTCCTTCATCTGATTGCATGTCATTTGGTATTAGAGCCATGGTGTGGAGGAGGATTTCCATTCAGCTCCATCAAAGTTCAAAGACTGTCCGAACTGCCTCTTCAACCGGCTTCTTAAAAGATTAACCAACGCAACTTCAAAAGGTGTGAAATTTCGACCTAGGATTTCATTTCTTTGTATTAAGCATTTTGTAATATTTGTGGTGCGAGCAAGACTACGGATTACTATGATGACTTGGACATGTCCAATAAAGAGCTAATTATACCGGTTGGGCCAATGACCAGAGCTAGGGGTAAGGCGCTTCAAGAGGCCTTATTTGCCTATGTGGACCAACATTGTAAGAGGATAGAGTTTACCAAACCTGTTGGAGGAGAATTAGTTGGGCCGCAGCCCAACATGGTCAATTTGTCTCAAATATTTAGGTCGGATAATTTTACTACTTGAAGGCTATGTAATGGGGTCAAGTCCAAACTTGAGTTTGCCAATCTTGTTGGATTTTTTTTATGTCTTGTTTTATGTTGGGCTTACATGTATCATTAAGCCCAACCACTTTCATATCTTACCCTAGCTATAAGTAGCCTTCTTTGAGGCAATTAGGTCGAGATTTTTAGTGTCATTTGAGAGGGAGCTGCCGCCACTGCTTTGAGAGGAATGATTCCTCTTGCTCTTGTTACTCAAGAACTACACTTTCACTTATCAATTGAGATTTCCGATTGTGGCGTGTAAGTGTTCTTCTTACTTGGTTAAATTCTTATTATCGAGATTGCTTAGAACAAGTTTCTAAGAGGTGTCGTAGGAATTTAATTATCTTGTGTATAAGAATTGTTTGTTTGTTCGAAAGTTGAGTCTTTGTTTGTTCAAGCCGAAAAATTCCATCGTCTCCATCTTTCCTTCATCGGATTGCATGTCATTTGGTATTAGAGCCATGGTGTGGAGGAGGATTTCCATTCAGCTCCATCAAAGTTCAAAGACTGTCCGAACTGCCTCTTCAACCGGCTTCTTAAAAGATTAACCAACGCAACTTCAAAAGGTGTGAAATTTCGACCTAGGATTTCATTTCTTTGTATTAAGCATTTTGTAATATTTGTGGTGCGAGCAAGACTACGGATTACTATGATGACTTGGACATGTCCAATAAAGAGCTAATTATACCGGTTGGGCCAATGACCAGAGCTAGGGGTAAGGCGGCTTCAAGAGGCCTTATTTGCCTATGTGGACCAACATTGTAAGAGGATAGAGTTTACCAAACCTGTTGGAGGAGAATTAGTTGGGCCGCAGCCCAACATGGTCAATTTGTCTCAAATATTTAGGTCGGATAATTTTACTACTTGAAGGCTATGTAATGGGGTCAAGTCCAAACTTGAGTCTGCCAATCTTGTTGGATTTTTTTTATGTCTTGTTTTATGTTGGGCTTACATGTATCATTAAGCCCAACCACTTTCATATCTTACCCTAGCTATAAGTAGCCTTCTTTGAGGCAATTAGGTCGAGATTTTTAGTGTCATTTGAGAGAGCTGCCGCCACTGCTTTGAGAGGAATGATTCCTCTTGCTCTTGTTACTCAAGAACTACACTTTCACTTATCAATTGAGATTTCCGATTGTGGCGTGTAAGTGTTCTTCTTACTTGGTTAAATTCTTATTATCGAGATTGCTTAGAACAAGTTTCTAAGAGGTGTCGTAGGAATTTAATTATCTTGTGTATAAGAATTGTTTGTTTGTTCGAAAGTTGAGTCTTTGTTTGTTCAAGCCGAAAAATTCCATCGTCTCCATCTTTCCTTCATCGGATTGCATGTCATTTGGTATTAGAGCCATGGTGTGGAGGAGGATTTCCATTCAGCTCCATCAAAGTTCAAAAAGCTGTCCGAACTGCCTCTTCAACCGGCTTCTTAAAAGATTAACCAACGCAACTTCAAAAGGTGTGAAATTTCGACCTAGGATTTCATTTCTTTGTATTAAGCATTTTGTAATATTTGTGGTGCGAGCAAGACTACGGATTACTATGATGACTTGGACATGTCCAATAAAGAGCTAATTATACCGGTTGGGCCAATGACCAGAGCTAGGGGTAAGGCGCTTCAAGAGGCCTTATTTGCCTATGTGGACCAACATTGTAAGAGGATAGAGTTTACCAAACTTTGTTGGAGGAGAATTAGTTGGGCCGCGGCCCAACATGGTCCATTTGTCTCAAATATTTAGGTCGGATAATTTTACTACTTGAAGGCTATGTAATGGGGTCAAGTCCAAACTTGAGTTTGCCAATCTTGTTGGATTTTTTTTATGTCTTGTTTTATGTTGGGCTTACATGTATCATTAAGCCCAACCACTTTCATATCTTACCCTAGCTATAAGTAGCCTTCTTTGAGGCAATTAGGTCAGATTTTTAGTGTCATTTGAGAGGGAGCTGCCGCCACTGCTTTGAGAGGAATGATTCCTCTTGCTCTTGTTACTCAAGAACTACACTTTCACTTATCAATTGAGATTTCCGATTGTGGCGTGTAAGTGTTCTTCTTACTTGGTTAAATTCTTATTATCGAGATTGCTTAGAACAAGTTTCTAAGAGGTGTCGTAGGAATTTAATTATCTTGTGTATAAGAATTGTTTGTTTGTTCGAAAGTTGAGTCTTTGTTTGTTCAAGCCGAAAATTCCATCGTCTCCATCTTTCCTTCATCGGATTGCATGTCATTTGGTATTAGAGCCATGGTGTGGAGGAGGATTTCCATTCAGCTCCATCAAAGTTCAAAAAGCTGTCAGAGCTGCCTCTTCGACAGAGCTTCTTAAAAGATTAACCAACGCAACTTCAAAAGGTGTGAAATTTCGACCTAGGATTTCATTTCTTTGTATTAAGCATTTTGTAATATTTGTGGTGCGAGCAAGACTACGGATTACTATGATGACTTGGACATGTCCAATAAAGAGCTAATTATACCGGTTGGGCCAATGACCAGAGCTAGGGGTAAGGCGGCTTCAAGAGGCCTTATTTGCCTATGTGGACCAACATTGTAAGAGGATAGAGTTTACCAAACCTGTTGGAGGAGAATTAGTTGGGCCGCAGCCCAACATGGTCCATTTGTCTCAAATATTTAGGTCGGATAATTTTACTACTTGAAGGCTATGTAATGGGGTCAAGTCCAAACTTGAGTTTGCCAATCTTGTTGGATTTTTTTTATGTCTTGTTTTATGTTGGGCTTACATGTATCATTAAGCCCAACCACTTTCATATCTTACCCTAGCTATAAGTAGCCTTCTTTGAGGCAATTAGGTCGAGATTTTTAGTGTCATTTGAGAGGGAGCTGCCGCCACTGCTTTGAGAGGAATGATTCCTCTTGCTCTTGTTACTCAAGAACTACACTTTCACTTATCAATTGAGATTTCCGATTGTGGCGTGTAAGTGTTCTTCTTACTTGGTTAAATTCTTATTATCGAGATTGCTTAGAACAAGTTTCTAAGAGGTGTCGTAGGAATTTAATTATCTTGTGTATAAGAATTGTTTGTTTGTTCGAAAGTTGAGTCTTTGTTTGTTCAAGCCGAAAAATTCCATCGTCTCCATCCTTTCCTTCATCGGATTGCATGTCATTTGGTATTAGAGCCATGGTGTGGAGGAGGATTTCCATTCGGCTCCATCAAAGTTCAAAAAGCTGTCAGAGCTGACCTCTTCACCAGAGCTTCTTAAAAGATTAACCAACGCAACTTCAAAAGGTGTGAAATTTCGACCTAGGATTTCATTTCTTTGTATTAAGCATTTTGTAATATTTGTGGTGCGAGCAAGACTACGGATTACTATGATGACTTGGACATGTCCAATAAAGAGCTAATTATACCGGTTGGGCCAATGACCAGAGCTAGGGGTAAGGCGGCTTCAAGAGGCCTTATTTGCCTATGTGGACCAACATTGTAAGAGGATAGAGTTTACCAAACCTGTTGGAGGGGAATTAGTTGGGCCGCAGCCCAACTTGGTCCATTTGTCTCAAATATTTAGGTCGGATAATTTTACTACTTGAAGGCTATGTAATGGGGTCAAGTCCAAACTTGAGTTTGCCAATCTTGTTGGATTTTTTTTATGTCTTGTTTTATGTTGGGCTTACATGTATCATTAAGCCCAACCACTTTCATATCTTACCCTAGCTATAAGTAGCCTTCTTTGAGGCAATTAGGTCAGATTTTTAGTGTCATTTGAGAGAGCTGCCGCCACTGCTTTGAGAGGAATGATTCCTCTTGCTCTTGTTACTCAAGAACTACACTTTCACTTATCAATTGAGATTTCCGATTGTGGCGTGTAAGTGTTCTTCTTACTTGGTTAAATTCTTATTATCGAGATTGCTTAGAACAAGTTTCTAAGAGGTGTCGTAGGAATTTAATTATCTTGTGTATAAGAATTGTTTGTTTGTTCGAAAGTTGAGTCTTTGTTTGTTCAAGCCGAAAAATTCCATCGTCTCCATCCTTTCCTTCATCGGATTGCATGTCATTTGGTATTAGAGCCATGGTGTGGAGGAGGATTTCCATTCGGCTCCATCAAAGTTCAAAAAGCTGTCCGAGCTGGCCTCTTCGACAGAGCTTCTTAAAAGATTAACCAACGCAACTTCAAAAGGTGTGAAATTTCGTCCTAGGATTTCATTTCTTTGTATTAAGCATTTTGTAATATTTGTGGTGCGAGCAAGACTACGGATTACTATGATGACTTGGACATGTCCAATAAAGAGCTAATTATACCGGTTGGGCCAATGACCCGAGCTAGGGGTAAGGCGGCTTCAAGAGGCCTTATTTGCCTATGTGGACCAACATTGTAAGAGGATAGAGTTTACCAAACCTGTTGGAGGAGAATTAGTTGGGCCGCGGCCCAACTTGGTCCATTTGTCTCAAATATTTAGGTCGGATAATTTTACTACTTGAAGGCTATGTAATGGGGTCAAGTCCAAACTTGAGTTTGCCAATCTTGTTGGATTTTTTTTATGTCTTGTTTTATGTTGGGCTTACATGTATCATTAAGCCCAACCACTTTCATATCTTACCCTAGCTATAAGTAGCCTTCTTTGAGGCAATTAGGTCAGATTTTTAGTGTCATTTGAGAGGGAGCTGCCGCCACTGCTTTGAGAGGAATGATTCCTCTTGCTCTTGTTACTCAAGAACTACACTTTCACTTATCAATTGAGATTTCCGATTGTGGCGTGTAAGTGTTCTTCTTACTTGGTTAAATTCTTATTATCGAGATTGCTTAGAACAAGTTTCTAAGAGGTGTCGTAGGAATTTAATTATCTTGTGTATAAGAATTGTTTGTTTGTTCGAAAGTTGAGTCTTTGTTTGTTCAAGCCGAAAAATTCCATCGTCTCCATCCTTTCCCTTCATCGGATTGCATGTCATTTGGTATTAGAGCCATGGTGTGGAGGAGGATTTCCATTCGGCTCCATCAAAGTTCAAAAAGCTGTCAGAGCGACCTCTTCAACCGAGCTTCTTAAAAGATTAACCAACGCAACTTCAAAAGGTGTGAAATTTCGTCCTAGGATTTCATTTCTTTGTATTAAGCATTTTGTAATATTTGTGGTGCGAGCAAGACTACGGATTACTATGATGACTTGGACATGTCCAATAAAGAGCTAATTATACCGGTTGGGCCAATGACCCGAGCTAGGGGTAAGGCGGCTTCAAGAGGCCTTATTTGCCTATGTGGACCAACATTGTAAGAGGATAGAGTTTACCAAACTTGTTGGAGGAGAATTAGTTGGGCGCGGCCCAACTTGGTCCATTTGTCTCAAATATTTAGGTCGGATAATTTTACTACTTGAAGGCTATGTAATGGGGTCAAGTCCAAACTTGAGTTTGCCAATCTTGTTGGATTTTTTTTATGTCTTGTTTTATGTTGGGCTTACATGTATCATTAAGCCCAACCACTTTCATATCTTACCCTAGCTATAAGTAGCCTTCTTTGAGGCAATTAGGTCAGATTTTTAGTGTCATTTGAGAGAGCTGCCGCCACTGCTTTGAGAGGAATGATTCCTCTTGCTCTTGTTACTCAAGAACTACACTTTCACTTATCAATTGAGATTTCCGATTGTGGCGTGTAAGTGTTCTTCTTACTTGGTTAAATTCTTATTATCGAGATTGCTTAGAACAAGTTTCTAAGAGGTGTCGTAGGAATTTAATTATCTTGTGTATAAGAATTGTTTGTTTGTTCGAAAGTTGAGTCTTTGTTTGTTCAAGCCGAAAAATTCCATCGTCTCCATCCTTTCCTTCATCGGATTGCATGTCATTTGGTATTAGAGCCATGGTGTGGAGGAGGATTTCCATTCGGCTCCATCAAAGTTCAAAAGCTGTCAGAGCGGCCTCTTCGACCGAGCTTCTTAAAAGATTAACCAACGCAACTTCAAAAGGTGTGAAATTTCGTCCTAGGATTTCATTTCTTTGTATTAAGCATTTTGTAATATTTGTGGTGCGAGCAAGACTACGGATTACTATGATGACTTGGACATGTCCAATAAAGAGCTAATTATACCGGTTGGGCCAATGACCCGAGCTAGGGGTAAGGCGGCTTCAAGAGGCCTTATTTGCCTATGTGGACCAACATTGTAAGAGGATAGAGTTTACCAAACCTGTTGGAGGAGAATTAGTTGGGCCGCAGCCCAACTTGGTCCATTTGTCTCAAATATTTAGGTCGGATAATTTTACTACTTGAAGGCTATGTAATGGGGTCAAGTCCAAACTTGAGTTTGCCAATCTTGTTGGATTTTTTTTATGTCTTGTTTTATGTTGGGCTTACATGTATCATTAAGCCCAACCACTTTCATATCTTACCCTAGCTATAAGTAGCCTTCTTTGAGGCAATTAGGTCAGATTTTTAGTGTCATTTGAGAGGGAGCTGCCGCCACTGCTTTGAGAGGAATGATTCCTCTTGCTCTTGTTACTCAAGAACTACACTTTCACTTATCAATTGAGATTTCCGATTGTGGCGTGTAAGTGTTCTTCTTACTTGGTTAAATTCTTATTATCGAGATTGCTTAGAACAAGTTTCTAAGAGGTGTCGTAGGAATTTAATTATCTTGTGTATAAGAATTGTTTGTTTGTTCGAAAGTTGAGTCTTTGTTTGTTCAAGCCGAAAAATTCCATCGTCTCCATCCTTTCCTTCATCGGATTGCATGTCATTTGGTATTAGAGCCATGGTGTGGAGGAGGATTTCCATTCGGCTCCATCAAAGTTCAAAAAGCTGTCAGAACGGCCTCTTCGACCGAGCTTCTTAAAAGATTAACCAACGCAACTTCAAAAGGTGTGAAATTTCGTCCTAGGATTTCATTTCTTTGTATTAAGCATTTTGTAATATTTGTGGTGCGAGCAAGACTACGGATTACTATGATGACTTGGACATGTCCAATAAAGAGCTAATTATACCGGTTGGGTCAATGACCCGAGCTAGGGGTAAGGCGGCTTCAAGAGGCCTTATTTGCCTATGTGGACCAACATTGTAAGAGGATAGAGTTTACCAAACTTGTTGGAGGAGAATTAGTTGGGCCGCGGCCCAACTTGGTCCATTTGTCTCAAATATTTAGGTCGGATAATTTTACTACTTGAAGGCTATGTAATGGGGTCAAGTCCAAACTTGAGTTTGCCAATCTTGTTGGATTTTTTTTATGTCTTGTTTTATGTTGGGCTTACATGTATCATTAAGCCCAACCACTTTCATATCTTACCCTAGCTATAAGTAGCCTTCTTTGAGGCAATTAGGTCAGATTTTTAGTGTCATTTGAGAGGGAGCTGCCGCCACTGCTTTGAGAGGAATGATTCCTCTTGCTCTTGTTACTCAAGAACTACACTTTCACTTATCAATTGAGATTTCCGATTGTGGCGTGTAAGTGTTCTTCTTACTTGGTTAAATTCTTATTATCGAGATTGCTTAGAACAAGTTTCTAAGAGGTGTCGTAGGAATTTAATTATCTTGTGTATAAGAATTGTTTGTTTGTTCGAAAGTTGAGTCTTTGTTTGTTCAAGCCGAAAAATTCCATCGTCTCCATCCTTTCCTTCATCGGATTGCATGTCATTTGGTATTAGAGCCATGGTGTGGAGGAGGATTTCCATTCGGCTCCATCAAAGTTCAAAAGCTGTCCGAACGGCCTCTTGACAGAGCTTCTTCAAAAAGATTAACCAACGCAACTTCAAAAGGTGTGAAATTTCGTCCTAGGATTTCATTTCTTTGTATTAAGCATTTTGTAATATTTGTGGTGCGAGCAAGACTACGGATTACTATGATGACTTGGACATGTCCAATAAAGAGCTAATTATACCGGTTGGGTCAATGACCCGAGCTAGGGGTAAGGCGGCTTCAAGAGGCCTTATTTGCCTATGTGGACCAACATTGTAAGAGGATAGAGTTTACCAAACCTGTTGGAGGGGAATTAGTTGGGCCGCAGCCCAACTTGGTCCATTTGTCTCAAATATTTAGGTCGGATAATTTTACTACTTGAAGGCTATGTAATGGGGTCAAGTCCAAACTTGAGTCTGCCAATCTTGTTGGATTTTTTTTATGTCTTGTTTTATGTTGGGCTTACATGTATCATTAAGCCCAACCCCTTTCATATCTTACCCTAGCTATAAGTAGCCTTCTTTGAGGCAATTAGGTCGAGATTTTTAGTGTCATTTGAGAGAGCTGCCGCCACCACTTTGAGAGGAATGATTCCTCTTGCTCTTGTTACTCCAAGAACTACACTTTCACTTATCAATTGAGATTTCCGATTGTGGCGTGTAAGTGTTCTTCTTACTTGGTTAAATTCTTATTATCGAGATTGCTTAGAACAAGTTTCTAAGAGGTGTCGTAGGAATTTAATTATCTTGTGTATAAGAATTGTTTGTTTGTTCGAAAGTTGAGTCTTTGTTTGTTCAAGCCAAAAATTCCATCGTCTCCATCTTTCCTTCATCGGATTGCATGTCATTTGGTATTAGAGCCATGGTGTGGAGGAGGATTTCCATTCAGCTCCATCAAAGTTCAAAAGCTGTCAGAGCAGCCTCTTCGATCAGAGCTTCTTAAAAGATTAACCAACGCAACTTCAAAAGGTGTGAAATTTCGACCTAGGATTTCATTTCTTTGTATTAAGCATTTTGTAATATTTGTGGTGCGAGCAAGACTACGGATTACTATGATGACTTGGACATGTCCAATAAAGAGCTAATTATACCGGTTGGGTCAATGACCAGAGCTAGGGGTAAGGCGCTTCAAGAGGCCTTATTTGCCTAAGTAAGAGGATAGAGTTTACCAAACCTGTTGGAGGAGAATTAGTTGGGCCGCAGTCCAACTTGGTCCATATGTCTCAAATATTTAGGTCGGATAATTTTACTACTTGAAGGCTATGTAATGGGGTCAAGTCCAAACTTGGGCTGCCAATCTTGTTGGATTTTTTTTATGTCTTGTTTTATGTTGGGCTTACATGTATCATTAAGCCAAACCCTTTCATATCTTACCCTAGCTATAAGTAGCCTTCTTTGAGGCAATTAGGTCAGATTTTTAGTGTCATTTGAGAGGGGCTGCCGCCACCACTTTGAGATGAATGATTCCTCTTGCTCTTGTTACTCCAAGAACTACACTTTCACTTATCAATTGAGATTTCCGATTGTGGCGTGTAAGTGTTCTTCTTACTTGGTTAAATTCTTATTATCGAGATTGCTTAGAACAAGTTTCTAAGAGGTGTCGTAGGAATTTAATTATCTTGTGTATAAGAATTGTTTGTTTGTTCGAAAGTTGAGTCTTTGTTTGTTCAAGCCGAAAATTCCATCGTCTCCATCTTTCCTTCATCGGATTGCATGTCATTTGGTATTAGAGCCATGGTGTGGAGGAGGATTTCCATTCAGCTCCATCAAAGTTCAAAGACTGTCCGAACTGCCTCTTCAACCGGCTTCTTAAAAGATTAACCAACGCAACTTCAAAAGGTGTGAAATTTCGACCTAGGATTTCATTTCTTTGTATTAAGCATTTTGTAATATTTGTGGTGCGAGCAAGACTACGGATTACTATGATGACTTGGACATGTCCAATAAAGAGCTAATTATACCGGTTGGGCCAATGACCAGAGCTAGGGGTAAGGCGCTTCAAGAGGCCTTATTTGCCTATGTGGACCAACATTGTAAGAGGATAGAGTTTACCAAACCTGTTGGAGGGGAATTAGTTGGGCCGCAGCCCAACTTGGTCCATTTGTCTCAAATATTTAGGTCGGATAATTTTACTACTTGAAGGCTATGTAATGGGGTCAAGTCCAAACTTGGGCTGCCAATCTTGTTGGATTTTTTTTATGTCTTGTTTTATGTTGGGCTTACATGTATCATTAAGCCCAACCCTTTCATATCTTACCCTAGCTATAAGTAGCCTTCTTTGAGGCAATTAGGTCAGATTTTTAGTGTCATTTGAGAGGGGCTGCCGCCACCACTTTGAGAGGAATGATTCCTCTTGCTCTTGTTACTCCAAGAACTACACTTTCACTTATCAATTGAGATTTCCGATTGTGGCGTGTAAGTGTTCTTCTTACTTGGTTAAATTCTTATTATCGAGATTGCTTAGAACAAGTTTCTAAGAGGTGTCGTAGGAATTTAATTATCTTGTGTATAAGAATTGTTTGTTTGTTCGAAAGTTGAGTCTTTGTTTGTTCAAGCCGAAAAATTCCATCGTCTCCATCTTTCCTTCATCGGATTGCATGTCATTTGGTATTAGAGCCATGGTGTGGAGGAGGATTTCCATTCGGCTCCATCAAAGTTCAAAAGCTGTCCGAGCGGCCTCTTCAATCGAGCTTCTTAAAAGATTAACCAACGCAACTTCAAAAGGTGTGAAATTTCGTCCTAGGATTTCATTTCTTTGTATTAAGCATTTTGTAATATTTGTGGTGCGAGCAAGACTACGGATTACTATGATGACTTGGACATGTCCAATAAAGAGCTAATTATACCGGTTGGGCCAATGACCAGAGCTAGGGGTAAGGCGCTTCAAGAGGCCTTATTTGCCTATGTGGACCAACATTGTAAGAGGATAGAGTTTACCAAACCTGTTGGAGGAGAATTAGTTGGGCGCGGCCCAACTTGGTCCATATGTCTCAAATATTTAGGTCGGATAATTTTACTACTTGAAGGCTATGTAATGGGGTCAAGTCCAAACTTGGGCTGCCAATCTTTTTGGATTTTTTTTATGTCTTGTTTTATGTTGGGCTTACATGTATCATTAAGCCCAACCCTTTCATATCTTACCCTAGCTATAAGTAGCCTTCTTTGAGGCAATTAGGTCAGATTTTTAGTGTCATTTGAGAGGGGCTGCCGCCACCACTTTGAGAGGAATGATTCCTCTTGCTCTTGTTACTCCAAGAACTACACTTTCACTTATCAATTGAGATTTCCGATTGTGGCGTGTAAGTGTTCTTCTTACTTGGTTAAATTCTTATTATCGAGATTGCTTAGAACAAGTTTCTAAGAGGTGTCGTAGGAATTTAATTATCTTGTGTATAAGAATTGTTTGTTTGTTCGAAAGTTGAGTCTTTGTTTGTTCAAGCCGAAAATTCCATCGTCTCCATCTTTCCTTCATCGGATTGCATGTCATTTGGTATTAGAGCCATGGTGTGGAGGAGGATTTCCATTCAGCTCCATCAAAGTTCAAAGACTGTCCGAACTGCCTCTTCAACCGGCTTCTTAAAAGATTAACCAACGCAACTTCAAAAGGTGTGAAATTTCGTCCTAGGATTTCATTTCTTTGTATTAAGCATTTTGTAATATTTGTGGTGCGAGCAAGACTACGGATTACTATGATGAGTTGGACATGTCCAATAAAGAGCTAATTATACCGGTTGGGTCAATGACCAGAGCTAGGGGTAAGGCGCTTCAAGAGGCCTTATTTGCCTATGTGGACCAACATTGTAAGAGGATAGAGTTTACCAAACCTGTTGGAGGAGAATTAGTTGGGCCGCAGTCCAACTTGGTCCATATGTCTCAAATATTTAGGTCGGATAATTTTACTACTTGAAGGCTATGTAATGGGGTCAAGTCCAAACTTGGGCTGCCAATCTTTTTGGATTTTTTTTATGTCTTGTTTTATGTTGGGCTTACATGTATCATTAAGCCCAACCCTTTCATATCTTACCCTAGCTATAAGTAGCCTTCTTTGAGGCAATTAGGTCAGATTTTTAGTGTCATTTGAGAGGGGCTGCCGCCACCACTTTGAGAGGAATGATTCCTCTTGCTCTTGTTACTCCAAGAACTACACTTTCACTTATCAATTGAGATTTCCGATTGTGGCGTGTAAGTGTTCTTCTTACTTGGTTAAATTCTTATTATCGAGATTGCTTAGAACAAGTTTCTAAGAGGTGTCGTAGGAATTTAATTATCTTGTGTATAAGAATTGTTTGTTTGTTCGAAAGTTGAGTCTTTGTTTGTTCAAGCCGAAAATTCCATCGTCTCCATCTTTCCTTCATCGGATTGCATGTCATTTGGTATTAGAGCCATGGTGTGGAGGAGGATTTCCATTCAGCTCCATCAAAGTTCAAAGACTGTCCGAACAGCCTCTTCAACCGGCTTCTTAAAAGATTAACCAACGCAACTTCAAAAGGTGTGAAATTTCGGCCTAGGATTTCATTTCTTTGTATTAAGCATTTTGAAATATTTGTGGTGCGAGCAAGACTACGGATTACTATGATGACTTGGACATGTCCAATAAAGAGCTAATTATACCGGTTGGGCCAATGACCAGAGCTAGGGGTAAGGCGCTTCAAGAGGCCTTATTTGCCTATGTGGACCAACATTGTAAGAGGATAGAGTTTACCAAACCTGTTGGAGGAGAATTAGTTGGGCCGCAGCCCAACATGGTCCATTTGTCTCAAATATTTAGGTCGGATAATTTTACTACTTGAAGGCTATGTAATGGGGTCAAGTCCAAACTTGGGCTGCCAATCTTTTTGGATTTTTTTTATGTCTTGTTTTATGTTGGGCTTACATGTATCATTAAGCCCAACCCTTTCATATCTTACCCTAGCTATAAGTAGCCTTCTTTGAGGCAATTAGGTCAGATTTTTAGTGTCATTTGAGAGGGGCTGCCGCCACCACTTTGAGAGGAATGATTCCTCTTGCTCTTGTTACTCCAAGAACTACACTTTCACTTATCAATTGAGATTTCCGATTGTGGCGTGTAAGTGTTCTTCTTACTTGGTTAAATTCTTATTATCGAGATTGCTTAGAACAAGTTTCTAAGAGGTGTCGTAGGAATTTAATTATCTTGTGTATAAGAATTGTTTGTTTGTTCGAAAGTTGAGTCTTTGTTTGTTCAAGCCGAAAATTCCATCGTCTCCATCTTTCCTTCCTCGGATTGCATGTCATTTGGTATTAGAGCCATGGTGTGGAGGAGGATTTCCATTCAGCTCCATCAAAGTTCAAAAGGCTGTCCGAGCAGCCTCTTCAACCGAGCTTCTTAAAAAGATTAACCAACGCAACTTCAAAAGGTGTGAAATTTCGGCCTAGGATTTCATTTCTTTGTATTAAGCATTTTGTAATATTTGTGGTGCGAGCAAGACTACGGATTACTATGATGACTTGGACATGTCCAATAAAGAGCTAATTATAACTGTTGGGCCAATGACCAGAGCTAGGGGTAAGGCGCTTCAAGAGGCCTTATTTGCCTATGTGGACCAACATTGTAAGAGGATAGAGTTTACCAAACCTGTTGGAGGAGAATTAGTTGGGCCGCAGCCCAACATGGTCCATTTGTCTCAAATATTTAGGTCGGATAATTTTACTACTTGAAGGCTATGTAATGGGGTCAAGTCCAAACTTGGGCTGCCAATCTTTTTGGATTTTTTTTATGTCTTGTTTTATGTTGGGCTTACATGTATCATTAAGCCCAACCCTTTCATATCTTACCCTAGCTATAAGTAGCCTTCTTTGAGGCAATTAGGTCAGATTTTTAGTGTCATTTGAGAGGGGCTGCCGCCACCACTTTGAGAGGAATGATTCCTCTTGCTCTTGTTACTCAAGAACTACACTTTCACTTATCAATTGAGATTTCCGATTGTGGCGTGTAAGTGTTCTTCTTACTTGGTTAAATTCTTATTATCGAGATTGCTTAGAACAAGTTTCTAAGAGGTGTCGTAGGAATTTAATTATCTTGTGTATAAGAATTGTTTGTTTGTTCGAAAGTTGAGTCTTTGTTTGTTCAAGCCGAAAATTCCATCGTCTCCATCTTTCCTTCATCGGATTGCATGTCATTTGGTATTAGAGCCATGGTGTGGAGGAGGATTTCCATTCAGCTCCATCAAAGTTCAAAGACTGTCCGAACAGCCTCTTCAACCGGCTTCTTAAAAGATTAACCAACGCAACTTCAAAAGGTGTGAAATTTCGACCTAGGATTTCATTTCTTTGTATTAAGCATTTTGTAATATTTGTGGTGCGAGCAAGACTACGGATTACTATGATGACTTGGACATGTCCAATAAAGAGCTAATTATACCGGTTGGGCCAATGACCAGAGCTAGGGGTAAGGCGCTTCAAGAGGCCTTATTTGCCTATGTGGACCAACATTGTAAGAGGATAGAGTTTACCAAACTTTGTTGGAGGAGAATTAGTTGGGCGCGGCCCAACATGGTCCATTTGTCTCAAATATTTAGGTCGGATAATTTTACTACTTGAAGGCTATGTAATGGGGTCAAGTCCAAACTTGGGCTGCCAATCTTTTTGGATTTTTTTTATGTCTTGTTTTATGTTGGGCTTACATGTATCATTAAGCCCAACCCTTTCATATCTTACCCTAGCTATAAGTAGCCTTCTTTGAGGCAATTAGGTCAGATTTTTAGTGTCATTTGAGAGGGGCTGCCGCCACCACTTTGAGAGGAATGATTCCTCTTGCTCTTGTTACTCCAAGAACTACACTTTCACTTATCAATTGAGATTTCCGATTGTGGCGTGTAAGTGTTCTTCTTACTTGGTTAAATTCTTATTATCGAGATTGCTTAGAACAAGTTTCTAAGAGGTGTCGTAGGAATTTAATTATCTTGTGTATAAGAATTGTTTGTTTGTTCGAAAGTTGAGTCTTTGTTTGTTCAAGCCGAAAATTCCATCGTCTCCATCTTTCCTTCATCGGATTGCATGTCATTTGGTATTAGAGCCATGGTGTGGAGGAGGATTTCCATTCAGCTCCATCAAAGTTCAAAGACTGTCCGAACAACCTCTTCAACCGGCTTCTTAAAAGATTAACCAACGCAACTTCAAAAGGTGTGAAATTTCGACCTAGGATTTCATTTCTTTGTATTAAGCATTTTGAAATATTTGTGGTGCGAGCAAGACTACGGATTACTATGATGAGTTGGACATGTCCAATAAAGAGCTAATTATACCGGTTGGGCCAATGACCAGAGCTAGGGGTAAGGCGCTTCAAGAGGCCTTATTTGCCTATGTGGACCAACATTGTAAGAGGATAGAGTTTACCAAACCTGTTGGAGGAGAATTAGTTGGGCCGCAGCCCAACATGGTCAATTTGTCTCAAATATTTAGGTCGGATAATTTTACTACTTGAAGGCTATGTAATGGGGTCAAGTCCAAACTTGGGCTGCCAATCTTGTTGGATTTTTTTTATGTCTTGTTTTATGTTGGGCTTACATGTATCATTAAGCCCAACCCTTTCATATCTTACCCTAGCTATAAGTAGCCTTCTTTGAGGCAATTAGGTCAGATTTTTAGTGTCATTTGAGAGGGGCTGCCGCCACCACTTTGAGAGGAATGATTCCTCTTGCTCTTGTTACTCCAAGAACTACACTTTCACTTATCAATTGAGATTTCCGATTGTGGCGTGTAAGTGTTCTTCTTACTTGGTTAAATTCTTATTATCGAGATTGCTTAGAACAAGTTTCTAAGAGGTGTCGTAGGAATTTAATTATCTTGTGTATAAGAATTGTTTGTTTGTTCGAAAGTTGAGTCTTTGTTTGTTCAAGCCAAAAATTCCATCGTCTCCATCTTTCCTTCATCGGATTGCATGTCATTTGGTATTAGAGCCATGGTGTGGAGGAGGATTTCCATTCAGCTCCATCAAAGTTCAAAGACTGTCCGAACTGCCTCTTCAACCGGCTTCTTAAAAGATTAACCAACGCAACTTCAAAAGGTGTGAAATTTCGGCCTAGGATTTCATTTCTTTGTATTAAGCATTTTGTAATATTTGTGGTGCGAGCAAGACTACGGATTACTATGATGACTTGGACATGTCCAATAAAGAGCTAATTATACCGGTTGGGCCAATGACCAGAGCTAGGGGTAAGGCGCTTCAAGAGGCCTTATTTGCCTATGTGGACCAACATTGTAAGAGGATAGAGTTTACCAAACCTGTTGGAGGAGAATTAGTTGGGCCGCAGCCCAACATGGTCAATTTGTCTCAAATATTTAGGTCGGATAATTTTACTACTTGAAGGCTATGTAATGGGGTCAAGTCCAAACTTGGGCTGCCAATCTTTTTGGATTTTTTTTATGTCTTGTTTTATGTTGGGCTTACATGTATCATTAAGCCCAACCCTTTCATATCTTACCCTAGCTATAAGTAGCCTTCTTTGATGCAATTAGGTCAGATTTTTAGTGTCATTTGAGAGGGGCTGCCGCCACCACTTTGAGAGGAATGATTCCTCTTGCTCTTGTTACTCCAAGAACTACACTTTCACTTATCAATTGAGATTTCCGATTGTGGCGTGTAAGTGTTCTTCTTACTTGGTTAAATTCTTATTATCGAGATTGCTTAGAACAAGTTTCTAAGAGGTGTCGTAGGAATTTAATTATCTTGTGTATAAGAATTGTTTGTTTGTTCGAAAGTTGAGTCTTTGTTTGTTCAAGCCGAAAATTCCATCGTCTCCATCTTTCCTTCATCGGATTGCATGTCATTTGGTATTAGAGCCATGGTGTGGAGGAGGATTTCCATTCAGCTCCATCAAAGTTCAAAAGGCTGTCAGAGCTGACCTCTTCAACCGAGCTTCTTCAAAAAGATTAACCAACGCAACTTAAAAAGGTGTGAAATTTCGGCCTAGGATTTCATTTCTTTGTATTAAGCATTTTGTAATATTTGTGGTGCGAGCAAGACTACGGATTACTATGATGACTTGGACATGTCCAATAAAGAGCTAATTATACCGGTTGGGCCAATGACCAGAGCTAGGGGTAAGGCGCTTCAAGAGGCCTTATTTGCCTATGTGGACCAACATTGTAAGAGGATAGAGTTTACCAAACCTGTTGGAGGAGAATTAGTTGGGCCGCAGCCCAACATGGTCCATTTGTCTCAAATATTTAGGTCGGATAATTTTACTACTTGAAGGCTATGTAATGGGGTCAAGTACAAACTTGGGCTGCCAATATTTTTGGATTTTTTTTATGTCTTCTTTTATGTTGGGCTTACATGTATCATTAAGCCCAACCCTTTCATATCTTACCCTAGCTATAAGTAGCCTTCTTTGATGCAATTAGGTCAGATTTTTTGTGTCATTTGAGAGGGGCTGCCGCCACCACTTTGAGAGGAATGATTCCTCTTGCTCTTGTTACTCCAAGAACTACACTTTCACTTATCAATTGAGATTTCCGATTGTGGCGTGTAAGTGTTCTTCTTACTTGGTTAAATTCTTATTATCGAGATTGCTTAGAACAAGTTTCTAAGAGGTGTCGTAGGAATTTAATTATCTTGTGTATAAGAATTGTTTGTTTGTTCGAAAGTTGAGTCTTTGTTTGTTCAAGCCGAAAATTCCATCGTCTCCATCTTTCCTTCATCGGATTGCATGTCATTTGGTATTAGAGCCATGGTGTGGAGGAGGATTTCCATTCAGCTCCATCAAAGTTCAAAGACTGTCCGAACTGCCTCTTCAACCGGCTTCTTAAAAGATTAACCAACGCAACTTCAAAAGGTGTGAAATTTCGACCTAGGATTTCATTTCTTTGTATTAAGCATTTTGTAATATTTGTGGTGCGAGCAAGACTACGGATTACTATGATGACTTGGACATGTCCAATAAAGAGCTAATTATACCGGTTGGGCCAATGACCAGAGCTAGGGGTAAGGCGCTTCAAGAGGCCTTATTTGCCTATGTGGACCAACATTGTAAGAGGATAGAGTTTACCAAACCTGTTGGAGGAGAATTAGTTGGGCCGCAGCCCAACATGGTCCATTTGTCTCAAATATTTAGGTCGGATAATTTTACTACTTGAAGGCTATGTAATGGGGTCAAGTCCAAACTTGGGCTGCCAATCTTGTTGGATTTTTTTTATGTCTTGTTTTATGTTGGGCTTACATGTATCATTAAGCCCAAACCCTTTCATATCTTACCCTAGCTATAAGTAGCCTTCTTTGATGCAATTAGGTCAGATTTTTAGTGTCATTTGAGAGGGAGCTGCCGCCAGCACTTTTGAGAGGAATGATTCCTCTTGCTCTTGTTACTCAAGAACTACACTTTCACTTATCAATTGAGATTTCCGATTGTGGCGTGTAAGTGTTCTTCTTACTTGGTTAAATTCTTATTATCGAGATTGCTTAGAACAAGTTTCTAAGAGGTGTCGTAGGAATTTAATTATCTTGTGTATAAGAATTGTTTGTTTGTTCGAAAGTTGAGTCTTTGTTTGTTCAAGCCGAAAATTCCATCGTCTCCATCTTTCCTTCATCGGATTGCATGTCATTTGGTATTAGAGCCATGGTGTGGAGGAGGATTTCCATTCAGCTCCATCAAAGTTCAAAGACTGTCCGAACTGCCTCTTCAACCGGCTTCTTAAAAGATTAACCAACGCAACTTCAAAAGGTGTGAAATTTCGACCTAGGATTTCATTTCTTTGTATTAAGCATTTTGTAATATTTGTGGTGCGAGCAAGACTACGGATTACTATGATGACTTGGACATGTCCAATAAAGAGCTAATTATACCGGTTGGGCCAATGACCAGAGCTAGGGGTAAGGCGCTTCAAGAGGCCTTATTTGCCTATGTAAGAGGATAGAGTTTACCAAACCTGTTGGAGGGGAATTAGTTGGGCCGCAGCCCAACTTGGTCCATTTGTCTCAAATATTTAGGTCGGATAATTTTACTACTTGAAGGCTATGTAATGGGGTCAAGTCCAAACTTGGGCTGCCAATCTTGTTGGATTTTTTTTATGTCTTGTTTTATGTTGGGCTTGCTGTATCATTGCGCCAAACCCTTTCATATCTTACCCTAGCTATAAGTAGCCTTCTTTGTTGCAATTAGGTCAGATTTTTAGTGTCATTTGAGAGGGGCTGCCGCCAGCACTTTGAGAGGATTGATTCCTCTTGCTCTTTTTACTCCAAGAACTACACTTTCACTTATCAATTGAGATTTCCGATTGTGGCGTGTAAGTGTTCTTCTTACTTGGTTAAATTCTTATTATCGAGATTGCTTAGAACAAGTTTCTAAGAGGTGTCGTAGGAATTTAATTATCTTGTGTATAAGAATTGTTTGTTTGTTCGAAAGTTGAGTCTTTGTTTGTTCAATCCGAAAATTCCATCGTCTCCATCCTTCCTTCATCTGAATGCATGTCGTTTGGTATTAGAGCCATGGTGTGGAGGAGGATTTCCATTCAGCTCCATCAAAGTTCAAAGACTGTCCGAACTGCCTCTTCAACCGGCTTCTTAAAAGATTAACCAACGCAACTTCAAAAGGTGTGAAATTTCGACCTAGGATTTCATTTCTTTGTATTAAGCATTTTGTAATATTTGTGGTGCGAGCAAGACTACGGATTACTATGATGACTTGGACATGTCCAATAAAGAGCTAATTATACCGGTTGGGCCAATGACCAGAGCTAGGGGTAAGGCGCTTCAAGAGGCCTTATTTGCCTATGTGGACCAACATTGTAAGAGGATAGAGTTTACCAAACCTGTTGGAGGAGAATTAGTTGGGCCGCAGCCCAACTTGGTCCATATGTCTCAAATATTTAGGTCGGATAATTTTACTACTTGAAGGCTATGTAATGGGGTCAAGTCCAAACTTGAGTCTGCCAATCTTGTTGGATTTGTTTTATGTCTTGTTTTATGTTGGGCTTACATGTATCATTAAGCCCAAACCCTTTCATATCTTACCCTAGCTATAAGTAGCCTTCTTTGATGCAATTAGGTCAGATTTTTAGTGTCATTTGAGAGGGAGCTGCCGCCACTGCTTTGAGAGGAATGATTCCTCTTGCTCTTGTTACTCAAGAACTACACTTTCACTTATCAATTGAGATTTCCGATTGTGGCGTGTAAGTGTTCTTCTTACTTGGTTAAATTCTTATTATCGAGATTGCTTAGAACAAGTTTCTAAGAGGTGTCGTAGGAATTTAATTATCTTGTGTATAAGAATTGTTTGTTTGTTCGAAAGTTGAGTCTTTGTTTGTTCAAGCCGAAAAATTCCATCGTCTCCATCTTTCCTTCATCGGATTGCATGTCATTTGGTATTAGAGCCATGGTGTGGAGGAGGATTTCCATTCAGCTCCATCAAAGTTCAAAAGCTGTCAGAACGGCCTCTTCAACCGAGCTTCTTCAAAAAGATTAACCAACGCAACTTCAAAAGGTGTGAAATTTCGACCTAGGATTTCATTTCTTTGTATTAAGCATTTTGTAATATTTGTGGTGCGAGCAAGACTACGGATTACTATGATGACTTGGACATGTCCAATAAAGAGCTAATTATACCGGTTGGGCCAATGACCAGAGCTAGGGGTAAGGCGCTTCAAGAGGCCTTATTTGCCTATGTGGACCAACATTGTAAGAGGATAGAGTTTACCAAACTGTTGGAGGAGAATTAGTTGGGCCGCGGCCCAACTTGGTCCATTGTCTCAAATATTTAGGTCGGATAATTTTACTACTTGAAGGCTATGTAATGGGGTCAAGTCCAAACTTGAGTCTGCCAATCTTGTTGGATTTTTTTTATGTCTTGTTTTATGTTGGGCTTACATGTATCATTAAGCGCCAAACCCCTTTCATATCTTACCCTAGCTATAAGTAGCCTTCTTTGAGGCAATTAGGTCAGATTTTTAGTGTCATTTGAGAGGGAGCTGCCGCCACTGCTTTGAGAGGATTGATTCCTCTTGCTCTTGTTACTCCAAGAACTACACTTTCACTTATCAATTGAGATTTCCGATTGTGGCGTGTAAGTGTTCTTCTTACTTGGTTAAATTCTTATTATCGAGATTGCTTAGAACAAGTTTCTAAGAGGTGTCGTAGGAATTTAATTATCTTGTGTATAAGAATTGTTTGTTTGTTCGAAAGTTGAGTCTTTGTTTGTTCAAGCCGAAAATTCCATCGTCTCCATCTTTCCTTCATCGGATTGCATGTCATTTGGTATTAGAGCCATGGTGTGGAGGAGGATTTCCATTCAGCTCCATCAAAGTTCAAAGAAAGCTGTCGAGCGGCCTCTTCAACCGGCTTCTTAAAAGATTAACCAACGCAACTTCAAAAGGTGTGAAATTTCGACCTAGGATTTCATTTCTTTGTATTAAGCATTTTGTAATATTTGTGGTGCGAGCAAGACTACGGATTACTATGATGACTTGGACATGTCCAATAAAGAGCTAATTATACCGGTTGGGCCAATGACCAGAGCTAGGGGTAAGGCGCTTCAAGAGGCCTTATTTGCCTAAGTAAGAGGATAGAGTTTACCAAACCTGTTGGAGGAGAATTAGTTGGGCCGCAGTCCAACTTGGTCCATATGTCTCAAATATTTAGGTCGGATAATTTTACTACTTGAAGGCTATGTAATGGGGTCAAGTCCAAACTTGAGTTTGCCAATCTTGTTGGATTTGTTTTATGTCTTGTTTTATGTTGGGCTTACATGTATCATTAAGCCCAAACCCTTTCATATCTTACCCTAGCTATAAGTAGCCTTCTTTGTAGACAATTAGGTCAGATTTTTAGTGTCATTTGAGAGGGAGCTGCCGCCACTGCTTTGAGAGGAATGATTCCTCTTGCTCTTGTTACTCCAAGAACTACACTTTCACTTATCAATTGAGATTTCCGATTGTGGCGTGTAAGTGTTCTTCTTACTTGGTTAAATTCTTATTATCGAGATTGCTTAGAACAAGTTTCTAAGAGGTGTCGTAGGAATTTAATTATCTTGTGTATAAGAATTGTTTGTTTGTTCGAAAGTTGAGTCTTTGTTTGTTCAAGCCGAAAATTCCATCGTCTCCATCTTTCCTTCATCGGATTGCATGTCATTTGGTATTAGAGCCATGGTGTGGAGGAGGATTTCCATTCAGCTCCATCAAAGTTCAAAGAAAGCTGTCGAGCAGCCTCTTCAACCGGCTTCTTAAAAGATTAACCAACGCAACTTCAAAAGGTGTGAAATTTCGACCTAGGATTTCATTTCTTTGTATTAAGCATTTTGTAATATTTGTGGTGCGAGCAAGACTACGGATTACTATGATGACTTGGACATGTCCAATAAAGAGCTAATTATACCGGTTGGGCCAATGACCAGAGCTAGGGGGTAAGGCGCTTCAAGAGGCCTTATTTGCCTATGTGGACCAACATTGTAAGAGGATAGAGTTTACCAAACTGTTGGAGGAGAATTAGTTGGGCCGCGGCCCAACTTGGTCCATTGTCTCAAATATTTAGGTCGGATAATTTTACTACTTGAAGGCTATGTAATGGGGTCAAGTCCAAACTTGAGCTGCCAATCTTGTTGGATTTGTTTTATGTCTTGTTTTATGTTGGGCTTACATGTATCATTAAGCCCAAACCCTTTCATATCTTACCCTAGCTATAAGTAGCCTTCTTTGAGGCAATTAGGTCAGATTTTTAGTGTCATTTGAGAGGGAGCTGCCGCCACTGCTTTGAGAGGAATGATTCCTCTTGCTCTTGTTACTCCAAGAACTACACTTTCACTTATCAATTGAGATTTCCGATTGTGGCGTGTAAGTGTTCTTCTTACTTGGTTAAATTCTTATTATCGAGATTGCTTAGAACAAGTTTCTAAGAGGTGTCGTAGGAATTTAATTATCTTGTGTATAAGAATTGTTTGTTTGTTCGAAAGTTGAGTCTTTGTTTGTTCAAGCCGAAAAATTCCATCGTCTCCATCTTTCCTTCATCGGATTGCATGTCATTTGGTATTAGAGCCATGGTGTGGAGGAGGATTTCCATTCGGCTCCATCAAAGTTCAAAGAAAGCTGTCGAGCAGCCTCTTCAACCGGCTTCTTCAAAGATTAACCAACGCAACTTCAAAAGGTGTGAAATTTCAGCCTAGGATTTCATTTCTTTGTATTAATCATTTTGTAATATTTGTGCTGCGAGCAAGACTACGGATTACTATGATGACTTGGACATGTCCAATAAAGAGCTAATTATACCGGTTGGGCCAATGACCCGGAGCTAGGGGGTAAGGCGCTTCAAGAGGCCTTATTTGCCTAAGTAAGAGGATAGAGTTTACCAAACCTGTTGGAGGAGAATTAGTTGGGCCGCAGTCCAACTTGGTCCATATGTCTCAAATATTTAGGTCGGATAATTTTACTACTTGAAGGCTATGTAATGGGGTCAAGTCCAAACTTGAGTCTGCCAATCTTGTTGGATTTGTTTTATGTCTTGTTTTATGTTGGGCTTACATGTATCATTACGCCCAAACCCTTTCATATCTTACCCTAGCTATAAGTAGCCTTCTTTGAGGCAATTAGGTCAGATTTTTAGTGTCATTTGAGAGGGAGCTGCCGCCACTACTTTGAGAGGATTGATTCCTCTTGCTCTTGTTACTCCAAGAACTACACTTTCACTTATCAATTGAGATTTCCGATTGTGGCGTGTAAGTGTTCTTCTTACTTGGTTAAATTCTTATTATCGAGATTGCTTAGAACAAGTTTCTAAGAGGTGTCGTAGGAATTTAATTATCTTGTGTATAAGAATTGTTTGTTTGTTCGAAAGTTGAGTCTTTGTTTGTTCAAGCCGAAAAATTCCATCGTCTCCATCCTTTCCTTCATCGGATTGCATGTCATTTGGTATTAGAGCCATGGTGTGGAGGAGGATTTCCATTCGGCTCCATCAAAGTTCAAAAAGCTGTCGAACGGCCTCTTCAACCGGCTTCTTCAAAGATTAACCAACGCAACTTCAAAAGGTGTGAAATTTCGTCCTAGGATTTCATTTCTTTGTATTAAGCATTTTGTAATATTTGTGGTGCGAGCAAGACTACGGATTACTATGATGACTTGGACATGTCCAATAAAGAGCTAATTATACCGGTTGGGTCAATGACCCGAGCTAGGGGGTAAGGCGCTTCAAGAGGCCTTATTTGCCTATGTGGACCAACATTGTAAGAGGATAGAGTTTACCAAACCTGTTGGAGGAGAATTAGTTGGGCCGCAGTCCAACTTGGTCCATATGTCTCAAATATTTAGGTCGGATAATTTTACTACTTGAAGGCTATGTAATGGGGTCAAGTCCAAACTTGGGCTGCCAATCTTGTTGGATTTTTTTTATGTCTTGTTTTATGTTGGGCTTACATGTATCATTAAGCCCAAACCCTTTCATATCTTACCCTAGCTATAAGTAGCCTTCTTTGAGGCAATTAGGTCAGATTTTTAGTGTCATTTGAGAGGGAGCTGCCGCCACCACTTTGAGATGAATGATTCCTCTTGCTCTTGTTACTCCAAGAACTACACTTTCACTTATCAATTGAGATTTCCGATTGTGGCGTGTAAGTGTTCTTCTTACTTGGTTAAATTCTTATTATCGAGATTGCTTAGAACAAGTTTCTAAGAGGTGTCGTAGGAATTTAATTATCTTGTGTATAAGAATTGTTTGTTTGTTCGAAAGTTGAGTCTTTGTTTGTTCAAGCCGAAAATTCCATCGTCTCCATCTTTCCTTCCTCGGATTGCATGTCATTTGGTATTAGAGCCATGGTGTGGAGGAGGATTTCCATTCAGCTCCATCAAAGTTCAAAAACTGTCCGAACAGCCTCTTCAACCGGCTTCTTCAAAGATTAACCAACGCAACTTCAAAAGGTGTGAAATTTCAGCCGAGGATTTCATTTCTTTGTATTAATCATTTTGTAATATTTGTGCTGCGAGCAAGACTACGGATTACTATGATGACTTGGACATGTCCAATAAAGAGCTAATTATACCGGTTGGGCCAATGACCAGAGCTAGGGGTAAGGCGCTTCAAGAGGCCTTATTTGCCTATGTGGACCAACATTGTAAGAGGATAGAGTTTACCAAACCTGTTGGAGGAGAATTAGTTGGGCCGCAGTCCAACTTGGTCCATATGTCTCAAATATTTAGGTCGGATAATTTTACTACTTGAAGGCTATGTAATGGGGTCAAGTCCAAACTTGGGCTGCCAATCTTGTTGGATTTTTTTTATGTCTTGTTTTATGTTGGGCTTACATGTATCATTAAGCCCAACCCTTTCATATCTTACCCTAGCTATAAGTAGCCTTCTTTGAGGCAATTAGGTCAGATTTTTAGTGTCATTTGAGAGGGGCTGCCGCCAGCACTTTGAGAGGAATGATTCCTCTTGCTCTTGTTACTCCAAGAACTACACTTTCACTTATCAATTGAGATTTCCGATTGTGGCGTGTAAGTGTTCTTCTTACTTGGTTAAATTCTTATTATCGAGATTGCTTAGAACAAGTTTCTAAGAGGTGTCGTAGGAATTTAATTATCTTGTGTATAAGAATTGTTTGTTTGTTCGAAAGTTGAGTCTTTGTTTGTTCAAGCCGAAAATTCCATCGTCTCCATCTTTCCTTCATCGGATTGCATGTCATTTGGTATTAGAGCCATGGTGTGGAGGAGGATTTCCATTCAGCTCCATCAAAGTTCAAAAGAGCTGTCCGAACTGCCTCTTCAACCGGCTTCTTCAAAAGATTAACCAACGCAACTTCAAAAGGTGTGAAATTTCGACCTAGGATTTCATTTCTTTGTATTAAGCATTTTGTAATATTTGTGGTGCGAGCAAGACTACGGATTACTATGATGACTTGGACATGTCCAATAAAGAGCTAATTATACCGGTTGGGCCAATGACCAGAGCTAGGGGTAAGGCGCTTCAAGAGGCCTTATTTGCCTATGTGGACCAACATTGTAAGAGGATAGAGTTTACCAAACCTGTTGGAGGAGAATTAGTTGGGCCGCAGCCCAACTTGGTCCATTGTCTCAAATATTTAGGTCGGATAATTTTACTACTTGAAGGCTATGTAATGGGGTCAAGTCCAAACTTGAGCTGCCAATCTTGTTGGATTTGTTTTATGTCTTGTTTTATGTTGGGCTTACATGTATCATTAAGCCCAAACCCTTTCATATCTTACCCTAGCTATAAGTAGCCTTCTTTGAGGCAATTAGGTCAGATTTTTAGTGTCATTTGAGAGGGAGCTGCCGCCACTGCTTTGAGAGGATTGATTCCTCTTGCTCTTGTTACTCCAAGAACTACACTTTCACTTATCAATTGAGATTTCCGATTGTGGCGTGTAAGTGTTCTTCTTACTTGGTTAAATTCTTATTATCGAGATTGCTTAGAACAAGTTTCTAAGAGGTGTCGTAGGAATTTAATTATCTTGTGTATAAGAATTGTTTGTTTGTTCGAAAGTTGAGTCTTTGTTTGTTCAAGCCGAAAATTCCATCGTCTCCATCTTTCCTTCCTCGGATTGCATGTCATTTGGTATTAGAGCCATGGTGTGGAGGAGGATTTCCATTCAGCTCCATCAAAGTTCAAAGACTGTCCGAACTGCCTCTTCAACCGGCTTCTTCAAAGATTAACCAACGCAATTTCAAAAGGTGTGAAATTTCGTCCTAGGATTTCATTTCTTTGTATTAAGCATTTTGTAATATTTGTGGTGCGAGCAAGACTACAGATTACTATGATAACTTGGACATGTCCAATAAAGAGCTAATTATACCGGTTGGGTCAATGACCAGAGCTAGGGGTAAGGCGCTTCAAGAGTCCTTATTTGCCTATGTGGACCAACATTGTAAGAGGATAGAGTTTACCAAACCTGTTGGAGGAGAATTAGTTGGGCCGCACCCCAACTTGGTCCATATGTCTCAAATATTTAGGTCGGATAATTTTACACCTTGAAGGCTATGTAATGGGGTCAAGTCCAAACTTGGGCTGCCAATCTTGTTGGATTTTTTTTATGTCTTGTTTTATGTTGGGCTTACATGTATCATTAAGCCCAAACCCTTTCATATCTTACCCTAGCTATAAGTAGCCTTCTTTGAGGCAATTAGGTCAGATTTTTAGTGTCATTTGAGAGGGAGCTGCCGCCACTGCTTTGAGAGGAATGATTCCTCTTGCTCTTGTTACTCCAAGAACTACACTTTCACTTATCAATTGAGATTTCCGATTGTGGCGTGTAAGTGTTCTTCTTACTTGGTTAAATTCTTATTATCGAGATTGCTTAGAACAAGTTTCTAAGAGGTGTCGTAGGAATTTAATTATCTTGTGTATAAGAATTGTTTGTTTGTTCGAAAGTTGAGTCTTTGTTTGTTCAAGCCGAAAATTCCATCGTCTCCATCTTTCCTTCCTCGGATTGCATGTCATTTGGTATTAGAGCCATGGTGTGGAGGAGGATTTCCATTCAGCTCCATCAAAGTTCAAAGACTGTCCGAACAGCCTCTTCAACCGGCTTCTTCAAAGATTAACCAACGCAACTTCAAAAGGTGTGAAATTTCGTCCTAGGATTTCATTTCTTTGTATTAAGCATTTTGTAATATTTGTGGTGCGAGCAAGACTACAGATTACTATGATAACTTGGACATGTCCAATAAAGAGCTAATTATACCGGTTGGGTCAATGACCAGAGCTAGGGGTAAGGCGCTTCAAGAGTCCTTATTTGCCTATGTGGACCAACATTGTAAGAGGATAGAGTTTACCAAACCTGTTGGAGGAGAATTAGTTGGGCCGCACCCCAACTTGGTCCATATGTCTCAAATATTTAGGTCGGATAATTTTACACCTTGAAGGCTATGTAATGGGGTCAAGTCCAAACTTGGGCTGCCAATCTTGTTGGATTTTTTTTATGTCTTGTTTTATGTTGGGCTTGCTGTATCATTGCGCCAAACCCTTTCATATCTTACCCTAGCTATAAGTAGCCTTCTTTGTTGCAATTAGGTCAGATTTTTAGTGTCATTTGAGAGGGGCTGCCGCCACCACTTTGAGAGGATTGATTCCTCTTGCTCTTGTTACTCCAAGAACTACACTTTCACTTATCAATTGAGATTTCCGATTGTGGCGTGTAAGTGTTCTTCTTACTTGGTTAAATTCTTATTATCGAGATTGCTTAGAACAAGTTTCTAAGAGGTGTCGTAGGAATTTAATTATCTTGTGTATAAGAATTGTTTGTTTGTTCGAAAGTTGAGTCTTTGTTTGTTCAAGCCGAAAAATTCCATCGTCTCCATCTTTCCTTCATCGGATTGCATGTCATTTGGTATTAGAGCCATGGTGTGGAGGAGGATTTCCATTCAGCTCCATCAAAGTTCAAAAGCTGTCAGAGCAGCCTCTTCAACAGACTTCTTCAAAAGATTAACCAACGCAACTTCAAAAAGGTGTGAAATTTCGTCCTAGGATTTCATTTCTTTGTATTAAGCATTTTGTAATATTTGTGGTGCGAGCAAGACTACGGATTACTATGATAACTTGGACATGTCCAATAAAGAGCTAATTATACTCGGTTGGGTCAATGACCCGAGCTAGGGGTAAGGCGCTTCAAGAGGCCTTATTTGCCTATGTGGACCAACATTGTAAGAGGATAGAGTTACCAAACACTGTTGGAGGAGAATTAGTTGGGCCGCAGCCCAACTTGGTCCATTGTCTCAAATATTTAGGTCGGATAATTTTACTACTTGAAGGCTATGTAATGGGGTCAAGTCCAAACTTGGGCTGCCAATCTTGTTGGATTTGTTTTATGTCTTGTTTTATGTTGGGCTTACATGTATCATTAAGCCCAACCACTTTCATATCTTACCCTAGCTATAAGTAGCCTTCTTTGAGGCAATTAGGTCAGATTTTTAGTGTCATTTGAGAGGGCTGCCGCCACTGCTTTGAGAGGAATGATTCCTCTTGCTCTTGTTACTCCAAGAACTACACTTTCACTTATCAATTGAGATTTCCGATTGTGGCGTGTAAGTGTTCTTCTTACTTGGTTAAATTCTTATTATCGAGATTGCTTAGAACAAGTTTCTAAGAGGTGTCGTAGGAATTTAATTATCTTGTGTATAAGAATTGTTTGTTTGTTCGAAAGTTGAGTCTTTGTTTGTTCAAGCCGAAAAATTCCATCGTCTCCATCCTTTCCTTCATCGGATTGCATGTCATTTGGTATTAGAGCCATGGTGTGGAGGAGGATTTCCATTCGGCTCCATCAAAGTTCAAAAGCTGTCAGAGCGGCCTCTTCAACAGAACTTCTTCAAAAGATTAACCAACGCAACTTCAAAAGGTGTGAAATTTCGTCCTAGGATTTCATTTCTTTGTATTAAGCATTTTGTAATATTTGTGGTGCGAGCAAGACTACGGATTACTATGATAACTTGGACATGTCCAATAAAGAGCTAATTATACCGGTTGGGTCAATGACCGAGCTAGGGGTAAGGCGCTTCAAGAGGCCTTATTTGCCTATGTGGACCAACATTGTAAGAGGATAGAGTTACCAAACACTGTTGGAGGAGAATTAGTTGGGCCGCAGCCCAACTTGGTCCATTGTCTCAAATATTTAGGTCGGATAATTTTACTACTTGAAGGCTATGTAATGGGGTCAAGTCCAAACTTGAGTTGCCAATCTTGTTGGATTTGTTTTATGTCTTGTTTTATGTTGGGCTTACATGTATCATTAAGCCCAACCCTTTCATATCTTACCCTAGCTATAAGTAGCCTTCTTTGAGGCAATTAGGTCAGATTTTTAGTGTCATTTGAGAGGGAGCTGCCGCCACGCACTTTGAGAGGAATGATTCCTCTTGCTCTTGTTACTCCAAGAACTACACTTTCACTTATCAATTGAGATTTCCGATTGTGGCGTGTAAGTGTTCTTCTTACTTGGTTAAATTCTTATTATCGAGATTGCTTAGAACAAGTTTCTAAGAGGTGTCGTAGGAATTTAATTATCTTGTGTATAAGAATTGTTTGTTTGTTCGAAAGTTGAGTCTTTGTTTGTTCAAGCCGAAAAATTCCATCGTCTCCATCCTTTCCTTCATCGATTGCATGTCATTTGGTATTAGAGCCATGGTGTGGAGGAGGATTTCCATTCGGCTCCATCAAAGTTCAAAAGCTGTCAGAGCGGCCTCTTCAACAGAGCTTCTTAAAAGATTAACCAACGCAACTTCAAAAAGGTGTGAAATTTCGTCCTAGGATTTCATTTCTTTGTATTAAGCATTTTGTAATATTTGTGGTGCGAGCAAGACTACAGATTACTATGATAACTTGGACATGTCCAATAAAGAGCTAATTATACCGGTTGGGTCAATGACCAGAGCTAGGGGTAAGGCGCTTCAAGAGGCCTTATTTGCCTATGTGGACCAACATTGTAAGAGGATAGAGTTACCAAACCTGTTGGAGGAGAATTAGTTGGGCCGCAGCCCAACTTGGTCCATTTGTCTCAAATATTTAGGTCGGATAATTTTACTACTTGAAGGCTATGTAATGGGGTCAAGTCCAAACTTGGGCTGCCAATCTTGTTGGATTTTTTTTTTGTCTTGTTTTATGTTGGGCTTACTGTATCATTGCGCCAAACCCTTTCATCTCTTACCCTAACTATAAGTAGCCTTCTTTGTTGCAATTAGGTCAGATTTTTAGTGTCATTTGAGAGGGGCTGCCGCCACCACTTTGAGAGGAATGATTCCTCTTGCTCTTGTTACTCCAAGAACTACACTTTCACTTATCAATTGAGATTTCCGATTGTGGCGTGTAAGTGTTCTTCTTACTTGGTTAAATTCTTATTATCGAGATTGCTTAGAACAAGTTTCTAAGAGGTGTCGTAGGAATTTAATTATCTTGTGTATAAGAATTGTTTGTTTGTTCGAAAGTTGAGTCTTTGTTTGTTCAAGCCGAAAATTCCATCGTCTCCATCCTTCCTTCATCTGATTGCATGTCATTTGGTATTAGAGCCATGGTGTGGAGGAGGATTTCCATTCAGCTCCATCAAAGTTCAAAGACTGTCCGAACAGCCTCTTCAACCGGCTTCTTCAAAGATTAACCAACGCAACTTCAAAAGGTGTGAAATTTCGTCCTAGGATTTCATTTCTTTGTATTAAGCATTTTGTAATATTTGTGGTGCGAGCAAGACTACAGATTACTATGATAACTTGGACATGTCCAATAAAGAGCTAATTATACCGGTAGGGTCAATGACCAGAGCTAGGGGTAAGGCGCTTCAAGAGGCCTTATTTGCCTATGTGGACCAACATTGTAAGAGGATAGAGTTACCAAACATGTTGGAGGAGAATTAGTTGGGCCGCAGCCCAACTTGGTCCATTTGTCTCAAATATTTAGGTCGGATAATTTTACTACTTGAAGGCTATGTAATGGGGTCAAGTCCAAACTTGGGCTGCCAATCTTGTTGGATTTGTTTTATGTCTTGTTTTATGTTGGGCTTACATGTATCATTAAGCCCAACCACTTTCATATCTTACCCTAGCTATAAGTAGCCTTCTTTGTTGCAATTTGGTCATATTTTTAGTGTCATTTGAGAGGGGCTGCCGCAACTACTTTGAGAGGATTGATTCCTCTTGCTCTTGTTACTCCAAGAACTACACTTTCACTTATCAATTGAGATTTCCGATTGTGGCGTGTAAGTGTTCTTCTTACTTGGTTAAATTCTTATTATCGAGATTGCTTAGAACAAGTTTCTAAGAGGTGTCGTAGGAATTTAATTATCTTGTGTATAAGAATTGTTTGTTTGTTCGAAAGTTGAGTCTTTGTTTGTTCAAGCCGAAAAATTCCATCGTCTCCATCCTTCCTTCATCGATTGCATGTCATTTGGTATTAGAGCCATGGTGTGGAGGAGGATTTCCATTCGGCTCCATCAAAGTTCAAAGAGCTGTCAGAGCGGCCTCTTCAGCAGAGCTTCTTCAAAAGATTAACCAACGCAACTTCAAAAGGTGTGAAATTTCGTCCTAGGATTTCATTTCTTTGTATTAAGCATTTTGTAATATTTGTGGTGCGAGCAAGACTACGGATTACTATGATAACTTGGACATGTCCAATAAAGAGCTAATTATACCGGTTGGGTCAATGACCGAGCTAGGGGTAAGGCGCTTCAAGAGGCCTTATTTGCCTATGTGGACCAACATTGTAAGAGGATAGAGTTACCAAACATGTTGGAGGAGAATTAGTTGGGCCGCGGCCCAACTTGGTCCATTGTCTCAAATATTTAGGTCGGATAATTTTACTACTTGAAGGCTATGTAATGGGGTCAAGTCCAAACTTGGGGTTGCCAATCTTGTTGGATTTGTTTTATGTCTTGTTTTATGTTGGGCTTACATGTATCATTAAGCCCAAACCCTTTCATATCTTACCCTAGCTATAAGTAGCCTTCTTTGAGGCAATTAGGTCAGATTTTTAGTGTCATTTGAGAGGGAGCTGCCATGCCACTTTGAGAGGAATGATTCCTCTTGCTCTTGTTACTCCAAGAACTACACTTTCACTTATCAATTGAGATTTCCGATTGTGGCGTGTAAGTGTTCTTCTTACTTGGTTAAATTCTTATTATCGAGATTGCTTAGAACAAGTTTCTAAGAGGTGTCGTAGGAATTTAATTATCTTGTGTATAAGAATTGTTTGTTTGTTCGAAAGTTGAGTCTTTGTTTGTTCAAGCCGAAAAATTCCATCGTCTCCATCCTTCCTTCATCGATTGCATGTCATTTGGTATTAGAGCCATGGTGTGGAGGAGGATTTCCATTCGGCTCCATCAAAGTTCAAAGAGCTGTCGAGCTGCCTCTTCGACAGAGCTTCTTCAAAAGATTAACCAACGCAACTTCAAAAGGTGTGAAATTTCGTCCTAGGATTTCATTTCTTTGTATTAAGCATTTTGTAATATTTGTGGTGCGAGCAAGACTACAGATTACTATGATAACTTGGACATGTCCAATAAAGAGCTAATTATACCGGTTGGGTCAATGACCAGAGCTAGGGGTAAGGCGCTTCAAGAGGCCTTATTTGCCTATGTGGACCAACATTGTAAGAGGATAGAGTTACCAAACTGTTGGAGGAGAATTAGTTGGGCCGCGGCCCAACTTGGTCCATTGTCTCAAATATTTAGGTCGGATAATTTTACTACTTGAAGGCTATGTAATGGGGTCAAGTCCAAACTTGGAGCTGCCAATCTTGTTGGATTTGTTTTATGTCTTGTTTTATGTTGGGCTTACATGTATCATTAAGCCCAACCCTTTCATATCTTACCCTAGCTATAAGTAGCCTTCTTTGTTGCAATTTAGGTCAGATTTTTAGTGTCATTTGAGAGAGGGCTGCCGCCACTACTTTGAGAGGATTGATTCCTCTTGCTCTTGTTACTCAAGAACTACACTTTCACTTATCAATTGAGATTTCCGATTGTGGCGTGTAAGTGTTCTTCTTACTTGGTTAAATTCTTATTATCGAGATTGCTTAGAACAAGTTTCTAAGAGGTGTCGTAGGAATTTAATTATCTTGTGTATAAGAATTGTTTGTTTGTTCGAAAGTTGAGTCTTTGTTTGTTCAAGCCGAAAAATTCCATCGTCTCCATCCTTCCTTCATCGATTGCATGTCATTTGGTATTAGAGCCATGGTGTGGAGGAGGATTTCCATTCGGCTCCATCAAAGTTCAAGAGCTGTCAGAGCGGCCTCTTCGACAGAGCTTCTTCAAAGATTAACCAACGCAACTTCAAAAGGTGTGAAATTTCGTCCTAGGATTTCATTTCTTTGTATTAAGCATTTTGTAATATTTGTGGTGCGAGCAAGACTACAGATTACTATGATAACTTGGACATGTCCAATAAAGAGCTAATTATACCGGTTGGGTCAATGACCAGAGCTAGGGGTAAGGCGCTTCAAGAGGCCTTATTTGCCTATGTGGACCAACATTGTAAGAGGATAGAGTTACCAAACCTGTTGGAGGAGAATTAGTTGGGCCGCAGCCCAACTTGGTCCATTGTCTCAAATATTTAGGTCGGATAATTTTACTACTTGAAGGCTATGTAATGGGGTCAAGTCCAAACTTGGAGCTGCCAATCTTGTTGGATTTGTTTTATGTCTTGTTTTATGTTGGGCTTACATGTATCATTAAGCCCAAACCCTTTCATATCTTACCCTAGCTATAAGTAGCCTTCTTTGAGGCAATTAGGTCAGATTTTTAGTGTCATTTGAGAGGGAGCTGCCGCCACTACTTTGAGAGGAATGATTCCTCTTGCTCTTGTTACTCCAAGAACTACACTTTCACTTATCAATTGAGATTTCCGATTGTGGCGTGTAAGTGTTCTTCTTACTTGGTTAAATTCTTATTATCGAGATTGCTTAGAACAAGTTTCTAAGAGGTGTCGTAGGAATTTAATTATCTTGTGTATAAGAATTGTTTGTTTGTTCGAAAGTTGAGTCTTTGTTTGTTCAAGCCGAAAAATTCCATCGTCTCCATCCTTTCCTTCATCGATTGCATGTCATTTGGTATTAGAGCCATGGTGTGGAGGAGGATTTCCATTCGGCTCCATCAAAGTTCAAAGAGCTGTCGAGCTGACCTCTTCAGCAGAGCTTCTTCAAAAGATTAACCAACGCAACTTCAAAAGGTGTGAAATTTCGTCCTAGGATTTCATTTCTTTGTATTAAGCATTTTGTAATATTTGTGGTGCGAGCAAGACTACAGATTACTATGATAACTTGGACATGTCCAATAAAGAGCTAATTATACCGGTTGGGTCAATGACCAGAGCTAGGGGTAAGGCGCTTCAAGAGGCCTTATTTGCCTATGTGGACCAACATTGTAAGAGGATAGAGTTACCAAACCTGTTGGAGGAGAATTAGTTGGGCCGCAGCCCAACTTGGTCCATTTGTCTCAAATATTTAGGTCGGATAATTTTACTACTTGAAGGCTATGTAATGGGGTCAAGTCCAAACTTGGGCTGCCAATCTTGTTGGATTTGTTTTATGTCTTGTTTTATGTTGGGCTTACATGTATCAGTAAGCCCAACCCTTTCATATCTTACCCTAGCTATAAGTAGCCTTCTTTGTTGCAATTAGGTCAGATTTTTAGTGTCATTTGAGAGGGGCTGCCGCCACCACTTTGAGAGGATTGATTCCTCTTGCTCTTGTTACTCCAAGAACTACACTTTCACTTATCAATTGAGATTTCCGATTGTGGCGTGTAAGTGTTCTTCTTACTTGGTTAAATTCTTATTATCGAGATTGCTTAGAACAAGTTTCTAAGAGGTGTCGTAGGAATTTAATTATCTTGTGTATAAGAATTGTTTGTTTGTTCGAAAGTTGAGTCTTTGTTTGTTCAAGCCGAAAATTCCATCGTCTCCATCTTTCCTTCCTCGGATTGCATGTCATTTGGTATTAGAGCCATGGTGTGGAGGAGGATTTCCATTCAGCTCCATCAAAGTTCAAAGACTGTCCGAACAGCCTCTTCAACCGGCTTCTTCAAAGATTAACCAACGCAACTTCAAAAGGTGTGAAATTTCGTCCTAGGATTTCATTTCTTTGTATTAAGCATTTTGTAATATTTGTGGTGCGAGCAAGACTACAGATTACTATGATAACTTGGACATGTCCAATAAAGAGCTAATTATACCGGTTGGGTCAATGACCAGAGCTAGGGGTAAGGCGCTTCAAGAGGCCTTATTTGCCTATGTGGACCAACATTGTAAGAGGATAGAGTTTACCAAACCTGTTGGAGGAGAATTAGTTGGGCCGCAGCCCAACATGGTCCATTTGTCTCAAATATTTAGGTCGGATAATTTTACTACTTGAAGGCTATGTAATGGGGTCAAGTCCAAACTTGGGCTGCCAATCTTTTTGGATTTTTTTTATGTCTTGTTTTATGTTGGGCTTACATGTATCATTAAGCCCAACCCTTTCATATCTTACCCTAGCTATAAGTAGCCTTCTTTGTTGCAATTAGGTCAGATTTTTAGTGTCATTTGAGAGGGGCTGCCGCCACCACTTTGAGAGGATTGATTCCTCTTGCTCTTGTTACTCCAAGAACTACACTTTCACTTATCAATTGAAATTTCCGATTGTGGCGTGTAAGTGTTCTTCTTACTTGGTTAAATTCTTATTATCGAGATTGCTTAGAACAAGTTTCTAAGAGGTGTCGTAGGAATTTAATTATCTTGTGTATAAGAATTGTTTGTTTGTTCGAAAGTTGAGTCTTTGTTTGTTCAAGCCGAAAAATTCCATCGTCTCCATCCTTCCTTCATCGATTGCATGTCATTTGGTATTAGAGCCATGGTGTGGAGGAGGATTTCCATTCAGCTCCATCAAAGTTCAAAGAGCTGTCGAGCTGCCTCTTCAGCAGGCTTCTTCAAAAGATTAACCAACGCAACTTCAAAAGGTGTGAAATTTCGTCCTAGGATTTCATTTCTTTGTATTAAGCATTTTGTAATATTTGTGGTGCGAGCAAGACTACAGATTACTATGATAACTTGGACATGTCCAATAAAGAGCTAATTATACCGGTTGGGTCAATGACCAGAGCTAGGGGTAAGGCGCTTCAAGAGGCCTTATTTGCCTATGTGGACCAACATTGTAAGAGGATAGAGTTACCAAACTGTTGGAGGAGAATTAGTTGGGCGCGGCCCAACTTGGTCCATTGTCTCAAATATTTAGGTCGGATAATTTTACTACTTGAAGGCTATGTAATGGGGTCAAGTCCAAACTTGGGCTGCCAATCTTTTTGGATTTTTTTTATGTCTTGTTTTATGTTGGGCTTACATGTATCATTAAGCCCAACCCTTTCATATCTTACCCTAGCTATAAGTAGCCTTCTTTGTTGCAATTAGGTCAGATTTTTAGTGTCATTTGAGAGGGGCTGCCGCCACCACTTTGAGAGGATTGATTCCTCTTGCTCTTGTTACTCCAAGAACTACACTTTCACTTATCAATTGAGATTTCCGATTGTGGCGTGTAAGTGTTCTTCTTACTTGGTTAAATTCTTATTATCGAGATTGCTTAGAACAAGTTTCTAAGAGGTGTCGTAGGAATTTAATTATCTTGTGTATAAGAATTGTTTGTTTGTTCGAAAGTTGAGTCTTTGTTTGTTCAAGCCGAAAAATTCCATCGTCTCCATCTTCCTTCATCCGATTGCATGTCATTTGGTATTAGAGCCATGGTGTGGAGGAGGATTTCCATTCGGCTCCATCAAAGTTCAAAGAGCTGTCCGAGCGGCCTCTTCGACAGAGCTTCTTCAAAAGATTAACCAACGCAACTTCAAAAGGTGTGAAATTTCGTCCTAGGATTTCATTTCTTTGTATTAAGCATTTTGTAATATTTGTGGTGCGAGCAAGACTACAGATTACTATGATAACTTGGACATGTCCAATAAAGAGCTAATTATACCGGTTGGGTCAATGACCCGAGCTAGGGGGTAAGGCGCTTCAAGAGGCCTTATTTGCCTATGTGGACCAACATTGTAAGAGGATAGAGTTACCAAACTGTTGGAGGAGAATTAGTTGGGCGCGGCCCAACTTGGTCCATTGTCTCAAATATTTAGGTCGGATAATTTTACTACTTGAAGGCTATGTAATGGGGTCAAGTCCAAACTTGGGCTGCCAATCTTGTTGGATTTGTTTTATGTCTTGTTTTATGTTGGGCTTACATTTGTATCATTGCACCAAACCCTTTCATATCTTACCCTAGCTATAAGTAGCCTTCTTTGTTGCAATTAGGTCAGATTTTTAGTGTCATTTGAGAGGGGCTGCCGCCACCACTTTGAGAGGAATGATTCCTCTTGCTCTTGTTACTCCAAGAACTACACTTTCACTTATCAATTGAGATTTCCGATTGTGGCGTGTAAGTGTTCTTCTTACTTGGTTAAATTCTTATTATCGAGATTGCTTAGAACAAGTTTCTAAGAGGTGTCGTAGGAATTTAATTATCTTGTGTATAAGAATTGTTTGTTTGTTCGAAAGTTGAGTCTTTGTTTGTTCAAGCCGAAAATTCCATCGTCTCCATCCTTTCCTTCATCGATTGCATGTCATTTGGTATTAGAGCCATGGTGTGGAGGAGGATTTCCATTCGGCTCCATCAAAGTTCAAAGAGCTGTCGAACTGCCTCTTCAACCGGCTTCTTCAAAAGATTAACCAACGCAACTTCAAAAGGTGTGAAATTTCGTCCTAGGATTTCATTTCTTTGTATTAAGCATTTTGTAATATTTGTGGTGCGAGCAAGACTACAGATTACTATGATAACTTGGACATGTCCAATAAAGAGCTAATTATACCGGTTGGGTCAATGACCAGAGCTAGGGGTAAGGCGCTTCAAGAGGCCTTATTTGCCTATGTGGACCAACATTGTAAGAGGATAGAGTTACCAAACTGTTGGAGGAGAATTAGTTGGGCGCGGCCCAACTTGGTCCATTGTCTCAAATATTTAGGTCGGATAATTTTACTACTTGAAGGCTATGTAATGGGGTCAAGTCCAAACTTGGGCTGCCAATCTTGTTGGATTTGTTTTATGTCTTGTTTTATGTTGGGCTTACATGTATCATTAAGCCCAAACCCTTTCATATCTTACCCTAGCTATAAGTAGCCTTCTTTGTTGCAATTTGGTCAGATTTTTAGTGTCATTTGAGAGGGGCTGCCGCAACTACTTTGAGAGGATTGATTCCTCTTGCTCTTGTTACTCCAAGAACTACACTTTCACTTATCAATTGAGATTTCCGATTGTGGCGTGTAAGTGTTCTTCTTACTTGGTTAAATTCTTATTATCGAGATTGCTTAGAACAAGTTTCTAAGAGGTGTCGTAGGAATTTAATTATCTTGTGTATAAGAATTGTTTGTTTGTTCGAAAGTTGAGTCTTTGTTTGTTCAAGCCGAAAAATTCCATCGTCTCCATCCTTCCTTCATCGATTGCATGTCATTTGGTATTAGAGCCATGGTGTGGAGGAGGATTTCCATTCGGCTCCATCAAAGTTCAAAGAGCTGTCGAGCGGCCTCTTCAGCAGAGCTTCTTCAAAAGATTAACCAACGCAACTTCAAAAGGTGTGAAATTTCGTCCTAGGATTTCATTTCTTTGTATTAAGCATTTTGTAATATTTGTGGTGCGAGCAAGACTACAGATTACTATGATAACTTGGACATGTCCAATAAAGAGCTAATTATACCGGTTGGGTCAATGACCCGAGCTAGGGGGTAAGGCGCTTCAAGAGGCCTTATTTGCCTATGTGGACCAACATTGTAAGAGGATAGAGTTACCAAACATGTTGGAGGAGAATTAGTTGGGCGCGGCCCAACTTGGTCAATTTGTCTCAAATATTTAGGTCGGATAATTTTACTACTTGAAGGCTATGTAATGGGGTCAAGTCCAAACTTGGGCTGCCAATCTTGTTGGATTTTTTTTATGTCTTGTTTTATGTTGGGCTTACTGTATCATTGCGCCAAACCCTTTCATCTCTTACCCTAGCTATAAGTAGCCTTCTTTGTTGCAATTTGGTCAGATTTTTAGTGTCATTTGAGAGGGGCTGCCGCAACTACTTTGAGAGGATTGATTCCTCTTGCTCTTGTTACTCCAAGAACTACACTTTCACTTATCAATTGAGATTTCCGATTGTGGCGTGTAAGTGTTCTTCTTACTTGGTTAAATTCTTATTATCGAGATTGCTTAGAACAAGTTTCTAAGAGGTGTCGTAGGAATTTAATTATCTTGTGTATAAGAATTGTTTGATTTGTTCGAAAGTTGAGTCTTTGTTTGTTCAAGCCCGAAAAATTCCATCGTCTCCATCCTTCCTTCATCGATTGCATGTCATTTGGTATTAGAGCCATGGTGTGGAGGAGGATTTCCATTCAGCTCCATCAAAGTTCAAAGAGCTGTCGAACAGCCTCTTCAGCTAGAGCTTCTTCAAAAGATTAACCAACGCAACTTCAAAAGGTGTGAAATTTCGTCCTAGGATTTCATTTCTTTGTATTAAGCATTTTGTAATATTTGTGGTGCGAGCAAGACTACAGATTACTATGATAACTTGGACATGTCCAATAAAGAGCTAATTATACCGGTTGGGTCAATGACCAGAGCTAGGGGTAAGGCGCTTCAAGAGGCCTTATTTGCCTATGTGGACCAACATTGTAAGAGGATAGAGTTACCAAACTGTTGGAGGAGAATTAGTTGGGCGCGGCCCAACTTGGTCCATTGTCTCAAATATTTAGGTCGGATAATTTTACTACTTGAAGGCTATGTAATGGGGTCAAGTCCAAACTTGGGCTGCCAATCTTGTTGGATTTGTTTTATGTCTTGTTTTATGTTGGGCTTACATGTATCAGTAAGCCCAACCCTTTCATATCTTACCCTAGCTATAAGTAGCCTTCTTTGTTGCAATTAGGTCAGATTTTTAGTGTCATTTGAGAGAGGCTGCCGCAACCACTTTGAGAGGATTGATTCCTCTTGCTCTTGTTACTCCAAGAACTACACTTTCACTTATCAATTGAGATTTCCGATTGTGGCGTGTAAGTGTTCTTCTTACTTGGTTAAATTCTTATTATCGAGATTGCTTAGAACAAGTTTCTAAGAGGTGTCGTAGGAATTTAATTATCTTGTGTATAAGAATTGTTTGTTTGTTCGAAAGTTGAGTCTTTGTTTGTTCAAGCCGAAAATTCCATCGTCTCCATCCTTCCTTCATCTGATTGCATGTCATTTGGTATTAGAGCCATGGTGTGGAGGAGGATTTCCATTCGGCTCCATCAAAGTTCAAAGAGCTGTCCGAACGGCCTCTTCAGTAGAGCTTCTTCAAAAGATTAACCAACGCAACTTCAAAAGGTGTGAAATTTCGTCCTAGGATTTCATTTCTTTGTATTAAGCATTTTGTAATATTTGTGGTGCGAGCAAGACTACAGATTACTATGATAACTTGGACATGTCCAATAAAGAGCTGATTATACCGGTTGGGTCAATGACCAGAGCTAGGGGTAAGGCGCTTCAAGAGGCCTTATTTGCCTATGTGGACCAACATTGTAAGAGGATAGAGTTACCAAACCTGTTGGAGGAGAATTAGTTGGGCCGCAGCCCAACATGGTCCATTTGTCTCAAATATTTAGGTCGGATAATTTTACTACTTGAAGGCTATGTAATGGGGTCAAGTCCAAACTTGGGCTGCCAATCTTGTTGGATTTGTTTTATGTCTTGTTTTATGTTGGGCTTACATGTATCATTAAGCCCAACCCTTTCATATCTTACCCTAGCTATAAGTAGCCTTCTTTGTTGCAATTAGGTCAGATTTTTAGTGTCATTTGAGAGAGGCTGCCGCAACCACTTTGAGAGGATTGATTCCTCTTACTCTTGTTACTCCAAGAACTACACTTTCACTTATCAATTGAGATTTCCGATTGTGGCGTGTAAGTGTTCTTCTGACTTAGTTAAATTCTTATTATCGAGATTGCTTAGAACAAGTTTCTAAGAGGTGTCGTAGGAATTTAATTATCTTGTGTATAAGAATTGTTTGATTGTTCGAAAGTTGAGTCTTTGTTTGTTCAATCCGAAAATTCCATCGTCTCCATCCTTCCTTCATCTGATTGCATGTCATTTGGTATTAGAGCCATGGTGTGGAGGAGGATTTCCATTCGACTCCATCAAAGTTCAAAAGGCTGTCGAACAGCCTCTTCAGCTAGAGCTTCTTCAAAGATTAACCAACGCAACTTCAAAAGGTGTGAAATTTCGTCCTAGGATTTCATTTCTTTGTATTAAGCATTTTGTAATATTTGTGGTGCGAGCAAGACTACAGATTACTATGATAACTTGGACATGTCCAATAAAGAGCTGATTATACCGGTTGGGTCAATGACCAGAGCTAGGGGTAAGGCGCTTCAAGAGGCCTTATTTGCCTATGTGGACCAACATTGTAAGAGGATAGAGTTACCAAACCTGTTGGAGGAGAATTAGTTGGGCGCGACCCAACTTGGTCCATTTGTCTCAAATATTTAGGTCGGATAATTTTACTACTTGAAGGCTATGTAATGGGGTCAAGTCCAAACTTGGGCTGCCAATCTTGTTGGATTTGTTTTATGTCTTGTTTTATGTTGGGCTTACATGTATCATTAAGCCCAACCCTTTCATATCTTACCCTAGCTATAAGTAGCCTTCTTTGAGACAATTAGGTCAGATTTTTAGTGTCATTTGAGAGAGGCTGCCGCAACCACTTTGAGAGGATTGATTCCTCTTGCTCTTGTTACTCCAAGAACTACACTTTCACTTATCAATTGAGATTTCCGATTGTGGCGTGTAAGTGTTCTTCTTACTTGGTTAAATTCTTATTATCGAGATTGCTTAGAACAAGTTTCTAAGAGGTGTCGTAGGAATTTAATTATCTTGTGTATAAGAATTGTTTGTTTGTTCGAAAGTTGAGTCTTTGTTTGTTCAATCCGAAAATTTCCATCGTCTCCATCCTTCCTTCATCTGATTGCATGTCATTTGGTATTAGAGCCATGGTGTGGAGGAGGATTTCCATTCAGCTCCATCAAAGTTCAAAGACTGTCCGAACAGCCTCTTCAACCGGCTTCTTCAAAGATTAACCAACGCAACTTCAAAAGGTGTGAAATTTCGTCCTAGGATTTCATTTCTTTGTATTAAGCATTTTGTAATATTTGTGGTGCGAGCAAGACTACAGATTACTATGATAACTTGGACATGTCCAATAAAGAGCTGATTATACCGGTTGGGTCAATGACCAGAGCTAGGGGTAAGGCGCTTCAAGAGGCCTTATTTGCCTATGTGGACCAACATTGTAAGAGGATAGAGTTACCAAACATGTTGGAGGAGAATTAGTTGGGCGCGGCCCAACTTGGTCCATTTGTCTCAAATATTTAGGTCGGATAATTTTACTACTTGAAGGCTATGTAATGGGGTCAAGTTCAAACTTGGGATGCCAATCTTGTTGGATTTGTTTTATGTCTTGTTTTATGTTGGGCTTACATGTATCAGTAAACCCAACCCTTTCATATCTTACCCTAGCTATAAGTAGCCTTCTTTGAGACAATTAGGTCAGATTTTTAGTGTCATTTGAGAGGGGCTGCCGCCACCACTTTGAGAGGAATGATTCCTCTTGCTCTTGTTACTCCAAGAACTACACTTTCACTTATCAATTGAGATTTCCGATTGTGGCGTGTAAGTGTTCTTCTTACTTGGTTAAATTCTTATTATCGAGATTGCTTAGAACAAGTTTCTAAGAGGTGTCGTAGGAATTTAATTATCTTGTGCATAAGAATTGTTTGATTGTTCGAAAGTTGAGTCTTTGTTTGTTCAATCCGAAAATTCCATCGTCTCCATCCTTCCTTCATCTGATTGCATGTCATTTGGTATTAGAGCCATGGTGTGGAGGAGGATTTCCATTCAGCTCCATCAAAGTTCAAAGACTGTCCGAACAGCCTCTTCAACCGGCTTCTTCAAAGATTAACCAACGCAACTTCAAAAGGTGTGAAATTTCGTCCTAGGATTTCATTTCTTTGTATTAAGCATTTTGTAATATTTGTGGTGCGAGCAAGACTACAGATTACTATGATAACTTGGACATGTCCAATAAAGAGCTGATTATACCGGTTGGGTCAATGACCAGAGCTAGGGGTAAGGCGCTTCAAGAGGCCTTATTTGCCTATGTGGACCAACATTGTAAGAGGATAGAGTTACCAAACCTGTTGGAGGAGAATTAGTTGGGCCGCAGCCCAACTTGGTCCATTTGTCTCAAATATTTAGGTCGGATAATTTTACTACTTGAAGGCTATGTAATGGGGTCAAGTCCAAACTTGGGCTGCCAATCTTGTTGGATTTGTTTTATGTCTTGTTTTATGTTGGGCTTACATGTATCATTAAGCCCAACCCTTTCATATCTTACCCTAGCTATAAGTAGCCTTCTTTGAGACAATTAGGTCAGATTTTTAGTGTCATTTGAGAGAGGCTGCCGCAACCACTTTGAGAGGATTGATTCCTCTTGCTCTTGTTACTCCAAGAACTACACTTTCACTTATCAATTGAGATTTCCGATTGTGGCGTGTAAGTGTTCTTCTTACTTGGTTAAATTCTTATTATCGAGATTGCTTAGAACAAGTTTCTAAGAGGTGTCGTAGGAATTTAATTAAATTGTGTATAAGAATTGTTTGTTTGTTCGAAAGTTGAGTCTTTGTTTGTTCAATCCGAAAATTCCATCGTCTCCATCCTTCCTTCATCTGAATGCATGTCGTTTGGTATTAGAGCCATGGTGTGGAGGAGGATTTCCATTCGACTCCATCAAAGTTCAAAAGCTGTCCGAACGGCCTCTTCGACCAGAGCTTCTTCAAAAGATTAACCAACGCAACTTCAAAAGGTGTGAAATTTCGTCCTAGGATTTCATTTCTTTGTATTAAGCATTTTGTAATATTTGTGGTGCGAGCAAGACTACAGATTACTATGATAACTTGGACATGTCCAATAAAGAGCTAATTATACCGGTTGGGTCAATGACCAGAGCTAGGGGTAAGGCGCTTCAAGAGGCCTTATTTGCCTATGTGGACCAACATTGTAAGAGGATAGAGTTACCAAACATGTTGGAGGAGAATTAGTTGGGCCGCGACCCAACTTGGTCCATTGTCTCAAATATTTAGGTCGGATAATTTTACTACTTGAAGGCTATGTAATGGGGTCAAGTCCAAACTTGGGCTGCCAATCTTGTTGGATTTGTTTTATGTCTTGTTTTATGTTGGGCTTACATGTATCATTAAGCCCAACCCTTTCATATCTTACCCTAGCTATAAGTAGCCTTCTTTGAGGCAATTAGGTCAGATTTTTAGTGTCATTTGAGAGGGGCTGCCGCCACCACTTTGAGAGGAATGATTCCTCTTGCTCTTGTTACTCCAAGAACTACACTTTCACTTATCAATTGAGATTTCCGATTGTGGCGTGTAAGTGTTCTTCTTACTTGGTTAAATTCTTATTATCGAGATTGCTTAGAACAAGTTTCTAAGAGGTGTCGTAGGAATTTAATTATCTTGTGTATAAGAATTGTTTGTTTGTTCGAAAGTTGAGTCTTTGTTTGTTCAATCCGAAAATTCCATCGTCTCCATCCTTCCTTCATCGATTGCATGTCATTTGGTATTAGAGCCATGGTGTGGAGGAGGATTTCCATTCAGCTCCATCAAAGTTCAAAGACTGTCCGAACAGCCTCTTCAACCGGCTTCTTCAAAGATTAACCAACGCAACTTCAAAAGGTGTGAAATTTCGTCCTAGGATTTCATTTCTTTGTATTAAGCATTTTGTAATATTTGTGGTGCGAGCAAGACTACAGATTACTATGATAACTTGGACATGTCCAATAAAGAGCTAATTATACCGGTTGGGTCAATGACCAGAGCTAGGGGTAAGGCGCTTCAAGAGGCCTTATTTGCCTATGTGGACCAACATTGTAAGAGGATAGAGTTACCAAACCTGTTGGAGGAGAATTAGTTGGGCCGCAGCCCAACTTGGTCCATTTGTCTCAAATATTTAGGTCGGATAATTTTACTACTTGAAGGCTATGTAATGGGGTCAAGTCCAAACTTGGGCTGCCAATCTTGTTGGATTTGTTTTATGTCTTGTTTTATGCTGGGCTTACATGTATCATTAAGCCCAACCCTTTCATATCTTACCCTAGCTATAAGTAGCCTTCTTTGAGACAATCAGGTCAGATTTTTAGTGTCATTTGAGAGAGGCTGCCGCAACCACTTTGAGAGGATTGATTCCTCTTACTCTTGTTACTCCAAGAACTACACTTTCACTTATCAATTGAGATTTCCGATTGTGGCGTGTAAGTGTTCTTCTTACTTGGTTAAATTCTTATTATCGAGATTGCTTAGAACAAGTTTCTAAGAGGTGTCGTAGGAATTTAATTATCTTGTGTATAAGAATTGTTTGATTTGTTCGAAAGTTGAGTCTTTGTTTGTTCAATCCGAAAATTCCATCGTCTCCATCCTTCCTTCATCGATTGCATGTCATTTGGTATTAGAGCCATGGTGTGGAGGAGGATTTCCATTCGAGCTCCATCAAAGTTCAAAAGGCTGTCCGAACAGCCTCTTCGACCCAGAGCTTCTTCAAAAGATTAACCAACGCAACTTCAAAAGGTGTGAAATTTCGTCCTAGGATTTCATTTCTTTGTATTAAGCATTTTGTAATATTTGTGGTGCGAGCAAGACTACAGATTACTATGATAACTTGGACATGTCCAATAAAGAGCTAATTATACCGGTTGGGTCAATGACCAGAGCTAGGGGTAAGGCGCTTCAAGAGGCCTTATTTGCCTATGTGGACCAACATTGTAAGAGGATAGAGTTACCAAACCTGTTGGAGGAGAATTAGTTGGGCAGCAGCCCAACTTGGTCCATTTGTCTCAAATATTTAGGTCGGATAATTTTACTACTTGAAGGCTATGTAATGGGGTCAAGTCCAAACTTGGGCTGCCAATCTTGTTGGATTTGTTTTATGTCTTGTTTTATGCTGGGCTTACATGTATCATTAAGCCCAACCCTTTCATATCTTACCCTAGCTATAAGTAGCCTTCTTTGAGGCAATTAGGTCAGATTTTTAGTGTCATTTGAGAGGGGCTGCCGCCACCACTTTGAGAGGATTGATTCCTCTTGCTCTTGTTACTCAAGAACTACACTTTCACTTATCAATTGAGATTTCCGATTGTGGCGTGTAAGTGTTCTTCTTACTTGGTTAAATTCTTATTATCGAGATTGCTTAGAACAAGTTTCTAAGAGGTGTCGTAGGAATTTAATTATCTTGTGTATAAGAATTGTTTGTTTGTTCGAAAGTTGAGTCTTTGTTTGTTCAATCCGAAAATTCCATCGTCTCCATCCTTCCTTCATCGATTGCATGTCATTTGGTATTAGAGCCATGGTGTGGAGGAGGATTTCCATTCGACTCCATCAAAGTTCAAAGAAGCTGTCCGAACGACCTCTTCGACCAGAGCTTCTTCAAAAGATTAACCAACGCAACTTCAAAAGGTGTGAAATTTCGTCCTAGGATTTCATTTCTTTGTATTAAGCATTTTGTAATATTTGTGGTGCGAGCAAGACTACAGATTACTATGATAACTTGGACATGTCCAATAAAGAGCTAATTATACCGGTTGGGTCAATGACCAGAGCTAGGGGTAAGGCGCTTCAAGAGGCCTTATTTGCCTATGTGGACCAACATTGTAAGAGGATAGAGTTACCAAACCTGTTGGAGGAGAATTAGTTGGGCGCGGCCCAACTTGGTCCATTGTCTCAAATATTTAGGTCGGATAATTTTACTACTTGAAGGCTATGTAATGGGGTCAAGTCCAAACTTGGGCTGCCAATCTTGTTGGATTTTTTTTATGTCTTGTTTTATGTTGGGCTTACATGTATCATTAAGCCCAACCCTTTCATATCTTACCCTAGCTATAAGTAGCCTTCTTTGAGGCAATTAGGTCAGATTTTTAGTGTCATTTGAGAGGGGCTGCCGCCACCACTTTGAGAGGAATGATTCCTCTTGCTCTTGTTACTCCAAGAACTACACTTTCACTTATCAATTGAGATTTCCGATTGTGGCGTGTAAGTGTTCTTCTTACTTGGTTAAATTCTTATTATCGAGATTGCTTAGAACAAGTTTCTAAGAGGTGTCGTAGGAATTTAATTATCTTGTGTATAAGAATTGTTTGTTTGTTCGAAAGTTGAGTCTTTGTTTGTTCAATCCGAAAATTCCCTCGTCTCCATCCTTCCTTCATCTGAATGCATGTCATTTGGTATTAGAGCCATGGTGTGGAGGAGGATTTCCATTCAGCTCCATCAAAGTTCAAAGACTGTCCGAACAGCCTCTTCGACCGGCTTCTTCAAAGATTAACCAACGCAACTTCAAAAGGTGTGAAATTTCGTCCTAGGATTTCATTTCTTTGTATTAAGCATTTTGTAATATTTGTGGTGCGAGCAAGACTACAGATTACTATGATAACTTGGACATGTCCAATAAAGAGCTAATTATACCGGTTGGGTCAATGACCCGGAGCTAGGGGTAAGGCGCTTCAAGAGGCCTTATTTGCCTATGTGGACCAACATTGTAAGAGGATAGAGTTACCAAACCTGTTGGAGGAGAATTAGTTGGGCAGCAGCCCAACTTGGTCCATTTGTCTCAAATATTTAGGTCGGATAATTTTACTACTTGAAGGCTATGTAATGGGGTCAAGTCCAAACTTGGGCTGCCAATCTTGTTGGATTTGTTTTATGTCTTGTTTTATGTTGGGCTTACATGTATCATTAAGCCCAACCCTTTCATATCTTACCCTAGCTATAAGTAGCCTTCTTTGAGGCAATTAGGTCAGATTTTTAGTGTCATTTGAGAGGGCTGCCGCCACCACTTTGAGAGGATTGATTCCTCTTTGCTCTTGTTACTCCAAGAACTACACTTTCACTTATCAATTGAGATTTCCGATTGTGGCGTGTAAGTGTTCTTCTTACTTGGTTAAATTCTTATTATCGAGATTGCTTAGAACAAGTTTCTAAGAGGTGTCGTAGGAATTTAATTATCTTGTGTATAAGAATTGTTTGTTTGTTCGAAAGTTGAGTCTTTGTTTGTTCAATCCGAAAATTCCATCGTCTCCATCCTTCCTTCATCGATTGCATGTCATTTGGTATTAGAGCCATGGTGTGGAGGAGGATTTCCATTCGACTCCATCAAAGTTCAAAAGCTGTCAGAACGACCTCTTCGACCGAAGCTTCTTCAAAAGATTAACCAACGCAACTTCAAAAGGTGTGAAATTTCGTCCTAGGATTTCATTTCTTTGTATTAAGCATTTTGTAATATTTGTGGTGCGAGCAAGACTACAGATTACTATGATAACTTGGACATGTCCAATAAAGAGCTAATTATACCGGTTGGGTCAATGACCGAGCTAGGGGGTAAGGCGCTTCAAGAGGCCTTATTTGCCTATGTGGACCAACATTGTAAGAGGATAGAGTTACCAAACATGTTGGAGGAGAATTAGTTGGGCGCGACCCAACTTGGTCCATTGTCTCAAATATTTAGGTCGGATAATTTTACTACTTGAAGGCTATGTAATGGGGTCAAGTCCAAACTTGGGCTGCCAATCTTGTTGGATTTGTTTTATGTCTTGTTTTATGTTGGGCTTACATGTATCATTAAGCCCAACCCTTTCATATCTTACCCTAGCTATAAGTAGCCTTCTTTGAGGCAATTAGGTCAGATTTTTAGTGTCATTTGAGAGGGGCTGCCGCCACCACTTTGAGAGGAATGATTCCTCTTGCTCTTGTTACTCCAAGAACTACACTTTCACTTATCAATTGAGATTTCAGATTGTGGCGTGTAAGTGTTCTTCTTACTTGGTTAAATTCTTATTATCGAGATTGCTTAGAACAAGTTTCTAAGAGGTGTCGTAGGAATTTAATTATCTTGTGTATAAGAATTGTTTGTTTGTTCGAAAGTTGAGTCTTTGTTTGTTCAATCCGAAAATTCCATCGTCTCCATCCTTCCTTCATCTGATTGCATGTCATTTGGTATTAGAGCCATGGTGTGGAGGAGGATTTCCATTCAGCTCCATCAAAGTTCAAAAGCTGTCAGAACGACCTCTTCGACCGAGCTTCTTCAAAGATTAACCAACGCAACTTCAAAAAGGTGTGAAATTTCGTCCTAGGATTTCATTTCTTTGTATTAAGCATTTTGTAATATTTGTGGTGCGAGCAAGACTACAGATTACTATGATAACTTGGACATGTCCAATAAAGAGCTAATTATACCGGTTGGGTCAATGACCAGAGCTAGGGGTAAGGCGCTTCAAGAGGCCTTATTTGCCTATGTGGACCAACATTGTAAGAGGATAGAGTTACCAAACCTGTTGGAGGAGAATTAGTTGGGCCACAGCCCAACTTGGTCCATTTGTCTCAAATATTTAGGTCGGATAATTTTACTACTTGAAGGCTATGTAATGGGGTCAAGTCCAAACTTGGGCTGCCAATCTTGTTGGATTTGTTTTATGTCTTGTTTTATGTTGGGCTTACATGTATCATTAAGCCCAACCCTTTCATATCTTACCCTAGCTATAAGTAGCCTTCTTTGAGGCAATTAGGTCAGATTTTTAGTGTCATTTGAGAGGGGCTGCCGCCACCACTTTGAGAGGATTGATTCCTCTTGCTCTTGTTACTCCAAGAACTACACTTTCACTTATCAATTGAGATTTCCGATTGTGGCGTGTAAGTGTTCTTCTTACTTGGTTAAATTCTTATTATCGAGATTGCTTAGAACAAGTTTCTAAGAGGTGTCGTAGGAATTTAATTATCTTGTGTATAAGAATTGTTTGATTTGTTCGAAAGTTGAGTCTTTGTTTGTTCAATCCGAAAATTCCATCGTCTCCATCCTTCCTTCATCGATTGCATGTCATTTGGTATTAGAGCCATGGTGTGGAGGAGGATTTCCATTCAGCTCCATCAAAGTTCAAAAGGCTGTCAGAACGACCTCTTCAGCCCGAGCTTCTTCAAAAGATTAACCAACGCAACTTCAAAAGGTGTGAAATTTCGTCCTAGGATTTCATTTCTTTGTATTAAGCATTTTGTAATATTTGTGGTGCGAGCAAGACTACAGATTACTATGATAACTTGGACATGTCCAATAAAGAGCTAATTATACCGGTTGGGTCAATGACCAGAGCTAGGGGTAAGGCGCTTCAAGAGGCCTTATTTGCCTATGTGGACCAACATTGTAAGAGGATAGAGTTACCAAACCTGTTGGAGGAGAATTAGTTGGGCCGCAGCCCAACTTGGTCCATTTGTCTCAAATATTTAGGTCGGATAATTTTACTACTTGAAGGCTATGTAATGGGGTCAAGTCCAAACTTGGGCTGCCAATCTTGTTGGATTTGTTTTATGTCTTGTTTTATGTTGGGCTTACATGTATCATTAAGCCCAACCCTTTCATATCTTACCCTAGCTATAAGTAGCCTTCTTTGAGGCAATTAGGTCAGATTTTTAGTGTCATTTGAGAGGGGCTGCCGCCACCACTTTGAGAGGAATGATTCCTCTTGCTCTTGTTACTCCAAGAACTACACTTTCACTTATCAATTGAGATTTCAGATTGTGGCGTGTAAGTGTTCTTCTTACTTGGTTAAATTCTTATTATCGAGATTGCTTAGAACAAGTTTCTAAGAGGTGTCGTAGGAATTTAATTATCTTGTGTATAAGAATTGTTTGTTTGTTCGAAAGTTGAGTCTTTGTTTGTTCAAGCCGAAAATTCCATCGTCTCCATCCTTCCTTCATCTGATTGCATGTCATTTGGTATTAGAGCCATGGTGTGGAGGAGGATTTCCATTCAGCTCCATCAAAGTTCAAAGACTGTCCGAACAGCCTCTTCAACCGGCTTCTTCAAAGATTAACCAACGCAACTTAAAAAGGTGTGAAATTTCGTCCTAGGATTTCATTTCTTTGTATTAAGCATTTTGTAATATTTGTGGTGCGAGCAAGACTACAGATTACTATGATAACTTGGACATGTCCAATAAAGAGCTAATTATACCGGTTGGGTCAATGACCAGAGCTAGGGGTAAGGCGCTTCAAGAGGCCTTATTTGCCTATGTGGACCAACATTGTAAGAGGATAGAGTTACCAAACCTGTTGGAGGAGAATTAGTTGGGCCGCAGCCCAACTTGGTCCATTTGTCTCAAATATTTAGGTCGGATAATTTTACTACTTGAAGGCTATGTAATGGGGTCAAGTCCAAACTTGGGCTGCCAATCTTGTTGGATTTGTTTTATGTCTTGTTTTATGTTGGGCTTACATGTATCATTAAGCCCAACCCTTTCATATCTTACCCTAGCTATAAGTAGCCTTCTTTGAGGCAATTAGGTCAGATTTTTAGTGTCATTTGAGAGGGGCTGCCGCCACCACTTTGAGAGGATTGATTCCTCTTGCTCTTGTTACTCCAAGAACTACACTTTCACTTATCAATTGAGATTTCCGATTGTGGCGTGTAAGTGTTCTTCTTACTTGGTTAAATTCTTATTATCGAGATTGCTTAGAACAAGTTTCTAAGAGGTGTCGTAGGAATTTAATTATCTTGTGTATAAGAATTGTTTGTTTGTTCGAAAGTTGAGTCTTTGTTTGTTCAATCCGAAAATTCCATCGTCTCCATCCTTCCTTCATCTGATTGCATGTCATTTGGTATTAGAGCCATGGTGTGGAGGAGGATTTCCATTCAGCTCCATCAAAGTTCAAAAACTGTCCGAACAGCCTCTTCAACCGGCTTCTTCAAAGATTAACCAACGCAACTTCAAAAGGTGTGAAATTTCAGCCGAGGATTTCATTTCTTTGTATTAAGCATTTTGTAATATTTGTGGTGCGAGCAAGACTACAGATTACTATGATAACTTGGACATGTCCAATAAAGAGCTAATTATACCGGTTGGGTCAATGACCAGAGCTAGGGGTAAGGCGCTTCAAGAGGCCTTATTTGCCTATGTGGACCAACATTGTAAGAGGATAGAGTTACCAAACATGTTGGAGGAGAATTAGTTGGGCGCGGCCCAACTTGGTCCATTGTCTCAAATATTTAGGTCGGATAATTTTACTACTTGAAGGCTATGTAATGGGGTCAAGTCCAAACTTGGGCTGCCAATCTTGTTGGATTTGTTTTATGTCTTGTTTTATGTTGGGCTTACATGTATCATTAAGCCCAACCCTTTCATATCTTACCCTAGCTATAAGTAGCCTTCTTTGAGGCAATTAGGTCAGATTTTTAGTGTCATTTGAGAGGGGCTGCCGCCACCACTTTGAGAGGAATGATTCCTCTTGCTCTTGTTACTCCAAGAACTACACTTTCACTTATCAATTGAGATTTCCGATTGTGGCGTGTAAGTGTTCTTCTTACTTGGTTAAATTCTTATTATCGAGATTGCTTAGAACAAGTTTCTAAGAGGTGTCGTAGGAATTTAATTATCTTGTGTATAAGAATTGTTTGATTTGTTCGAAAGTTGAGTCTTTGTTTGTTCAATCCGAAAATTCCATCGTCTCCATCCTTCCTTCATCTGATTGCATGTCATTTGGTATTAGAGCCATGGTGTGGAGGAGGATTTCCATTCAGCTCCATCAAAGTTCAAAGAGCTGTCCGAACGACCTCTTCAACCGGCTTCTTCAAAGATTAACCAACGCAACTTCAAAAGGTGTGAAATTTCGTCCTAGGATTTCATTTCTTTGTATTAAGCATTTTGTAATATTTGTGGTGCGAGCAAGACTACAGATTACTATGATAACTTGGACATGTCCAATAAAGAGCTAATTATACCGGTTGGGTCAATGACCAGAGCTAGGGGTAAGGCGCTTCAAGAGGCCTTATTTGCCTATGTGGACCAACATTGTAAGAGGATAGAGTTACCAAACCTGTTGGAGGAGAATTAGTTGGGCCGCAGCCCAACTTGGTCCATTTGTCTCAAATATTTAGGTCGGATAATTTTACTACTTGAAGGCTATGTAATGGGGTCAAGTCCAAACTTGGGCTGCCAATCTTGTTGGATTTGTTTTATGTCTTGTTTTATGTTGGGCTTACATGTATCATTAAGCCCAACCACTTTCATATCTTACCCTAGCTATAAGTAGCCTTCTTTGAGGCAATTAGGTCAGATTTTTAGTGTCATTTGAGAGGGGCTGCCGCCACCACTTTGAGAGGATTGATTCCTCTTGCTCTTGTTACTCCAAGAACTACACTTTCACTTATCAATTGAGATTTCCGATTGTGGCGTGTAAGTGTTCTTCTTACTTGGTTAAATTCTTATTATCGAGATTGCTTAGAACAAGTTTCTAAGAGGTGTCGTAGGAATTTAATTATCTTGTGTATAAGAATTGTTTGATTTGTTCGAAAGTTGAGTCTTTGTTTGTTCAATCCGAAAATTCCATCGTCTCCATCCTTCCCTTCATCGATTGCATGTCATTTGGTATTAGAGCCATGGTGTGGAGGAGGATTTCCATTCGGCTCCATCAAAGTTCAAAAAGCTGTCAGAACGACCTCTTCAGCCAGCTTCTTCAAAAGATTAACCAACGCAACTTCAAAAAGGTGTGAAATTTCGTCCTAGGATTTCATTTCTTTGTATTAAGCATTTTGTAATATTTGTGGTGCGAGCAAGACTACTGATTACTATGATAACTTGGACATGTCCAATAAAGAGCTAATTATACCGGTTGGGTCAATGACCGAGCTAGGGGTAAGGCGCTTCAAGAGGCCTTATTTGCCTATGTGGACCAACATTGTAAGAGGATAGAGTTACCAAACCTGTTGGAGGAGAATTAGTTGGGCGCGGCCCAACTTGGTCCATTGTCTCAAATATTTAGGTCGGATAATTTTACTACTTGAAGGCTATGTAATGGGGTCAAGTCCAAACTTGGGCTGCCAATCTTGTTGGATTTGTTTTATGTCTTGTTTTATGTTGGGCTTACATGTATCATTAAGCCCAACCCTTTCATATCTTACCCTAGCTATAAGTAGCCTTCTTTGAGGCAATTAGGTCAGATTTTTAGTGTCATTTGAGAGAGTTGCCGCCACCACTTTGAGAGGAATGATTCCTCTTGCTCTTGTTACTCAAGAACTACACTTTCACTTATCAATTGAGATTTCAGATTGTGGCGTGTAAGTGTTCTTCTTACTTGGTTAAATTCTTATTATCGAGATTGCTTAGAACAAGTTTCTAAGAGGTGTCGTAGGAATTTAATTATCTTGTGTATAAGAATTGTTTGATTGTTCGAAAGTTGAGTCTTTGTTTGTTCAATCCGAAAATTCCATCGTCTCCATCCTTCCTTCATCTGATTGCATGTCATTTGGTATTAGAGCCATGGTGTGGAGGAGGATTTCCATTCAGCTCCATCAAAGTTCAAAAGAGCTGTCCAGAACAGACCTCTTCAACCGGCTTCTTCAAAGATTAACCAACGCAACTTCAAAAGGTGTGAAATTTCGTCCTAGGATTTCATTTCTTTGTATTAAGCATTTTGTAATATTTGTGGTGCGAGCAAGACTACAGATTACTATGATAACTTGGACATGTCCAATAAAGAGCTAATTATACCGGTTGGGTCAATGACCAGAGCTAGGGGTAAGGCGCTTCAAGAGGCCTTATTTGCCTATGTGGACCAACATTGTAAGAGGATAGAGTTACCAAACCTGTTGGAGGAGAATTAGTTGGGCCGCAGCCCAACTTGGTCCATTTGTCTCAAATATTTAGGTCGGATAATTTTACTACTTGAAGGCTATGTAATGGGGTCAAGTCCAAACTTGGGCTGCCAATCTTGTTGGATTTGTTTTATGTCTTGTTTTATGTTGGGCTTACATGTATCATTAAGCCCAACCCTTTCATATCTTACCCTAGCTATAAGTAGCCTTCTTTGAGGCAATTAGGTCAGATTTTTAGTGTCATTTGAGAGGGGCTGCCGCCACCACTTTGAGAGGAATGATTCCTCTTGCTCTTGTTACTCCAAGAACTACACTTTCACTTATCAATTGAGATTTCCGATTGTGGCGTGTAAGTGTTCTTCTTACTTGGTTAAATTCTTATTATCGAGATTGCTTAGAACAAGTTTCTAAGAGGTGTCGTAGGAATTTAATTATCTTGTGTATAAGAATTGTTTGTTTGTTCGAAAGTTGAGTCTTTGTTTGTTCAAGCCGAAAATTCCATCGTCTCCATCCTTCCCTCATCTGATTGCATGTCATTTGGTATTAGAGCCATGGTGTGGAGGAGGATTTCCATTCAGCTCCATCAAAGTTCAAAAGAGCTGTCAGAACAGACCTCTTCAGCCAGCTTCTTCAAAAGATTAACCAACGCAACTTCAAAAGGTGTGAAATTTCGTCCTAGGATTTCATTTCTTTGTATTAAGCATTTTGTAATATTTGTGGTGCGAGCAAGACTACAGATTACTATGATAACTTGGACATGTCCAATAAAGAGCTAATTATACCGGTTGGGTCAATGACCAGAGCTAGGGGTAAGGCGCTTCAAGAGGCCTTATTTGCCTATGTGGACCAACATTGTAAGAGGATAGAGTTACCAAACCTGTTGGAGGAGAATTAGTTGGGCCGCAGCCCAACTTGGTCCATTGTCTCAAATATTTAGGTCGGATAATTTTACTACTTGAAGGCTATGTAATGGGGTCAAGTCCAAACTTGGAGCTGCCAATCTTGTTGGATTTGTTTTATGTCTTGTTTTATGTTGGGCTTACATGTATCATTAAGCCCAACCCTTTCATATCTTACCCTAGCTATAAGTAGCCTTCTTTGAGACAATTAGGTCAGATTTTTAGTGTCATTTGAGAGAGGCTGCCGCAACCACTTTGAGAGGATTGATTCCTCTTGCTCTTGTTACTCCAAGAACTACACTTTCACTTATCAATTGAGATTTCCGATTGTGGCGTGTAAGTGTTCTTCTTACTTGGTTAAATTCTTATTATCGAGATTGCTTAGAACAAGTTTCTAAGAGGTGTCGTAGGAATTTAATTATCTTGTGTATAAGAATTGTTTGATTGTTCGAAAGTTGAGTCTTTGTTTGTTCAATCCGAAAATTCCATCGTCTCCATCCTTCCTTCATCTGATTGCATGTCATTTGGTATTAGAGCCATGGTGTGGAGGAGGATTTCCATTCAGCTCCATCAAAGTTCAAAAGGCTGTCCAGAACGGCCTCTTCAACCGGCTTCTTCAAAGATTAACCAACGCAACTTCAAAAGGTGTGAAATTTCGTCCTAGGATTTCATTTCTTTGTATTAAGCATTTTGTAATATTTGTGGTGCGAGCAAGACTACAGATTACTATGATAACTTGGACATGTCCAATAAAGAGCTAATTATACCGGTTGGGTCAATGACCAGAGCTAGGGGTAAGGCGCTTCAAGAGGCCTTATTTGCCTATGTGGACCAACATTGTAAGAGGATAGAGTTACCAAACCTGTTGGAGGAGAATTAGTTGGGCCGCAGCCCAACTTGGTCCATTTGTCTCAAATATTTAGGTCGGATAATTTTACTACTTGAAGGCTATGTAATGGGGTCAAGTCCAAACTTGGAGCTGCCAATCTTGTTGGATTTGTTTTATGTCTTGTTTTATGTTGGGCTTACATGTATCATTAAGCCCAACCACTTTCATATCTTACCCTAGCTATAAGTAGCCTTCTTTGAGGCAATTAGGTCAGATTTTTAGTGTCATTTGAGAGGGGCTGCCGCCACCACTTTGAGAGGAATGATTCCTCTTGCTCTTGTTACTCCAAGAACTACACTTTCACTTATCAATTGAGATTTCCGATTGTGGCGTGTAAGTGTTCTTCTTACTTGGTTAAATTCTTATTATCGAGATTGCTTAGAACAAGTTTCTAAGAGGTGTCGTAGGAATTTAATTATCTTGTGTATAAGAATTGTTTGATTTGTTCGAAAGTTGAGTCTTTGTTTGTTCAAGCCGAAAATTCCATCGTCTCCATCCTTCCTTCATCGATTGCATGTCATTTGGTATTAGAGCCATGGTGTGGAGGAGGATTTCCATTCAGCTCCATCAAAGTTCAAAGACTGTCCGAACAGCCTCTTCAACCGGCTTCTTCAAAGATTAACCAACGCAACTTCAAAAGGTGTGAAATTTCGTCCTAGGATTTCATTTCTTTGTATTAAGCATTTTGTAATATTTGTGGTGCGAGCAAGACTACAGATTACTATGATAACTTGGACATGTCCAATAAAGAGCTAATTATACCGGTTGGGTCAATGACCAGAGCTAGGGGTAAGGCGCTTCAAGAGGCCTTATTTGCCTATGTGGACCAACATTGTAAGAGGATAGAGTTACCAAACCTGTTGGAGGAGAATTAGTTGGGCCGCAGCCCAACTTGGTCCATTTGTCTCAAATATTTAGGTCGGATAATTTTACTACTTGAAGGCTATGTAATGGGGTCAAGTCCAAACTTGGGCTGCCAATCTTGTTGGATTTGTTTTATGTCTTGTTTTATGTTGGGCTTACATGTATCAGTAAGCCCAACCCTTTCATATCTTACCCTAGCTATAAGTAGCCTTCTTTGAGGCAATTAGGTCAGATTTTTAGTGTCATTTGAGAGGGGCTGCCGCCACCACTTTGAGAGGAATGATTCCTCTTGCTCTTGTTACTCCAAGAACTACACTTTCACTTATCAATTGAGATTTCCGATTGTGGCGTGTAAGTGTTCTTCTTACTTGGTTAAATTCTTATTATCGAGATTGCTTAGAACAAGTTTCTAATAGGTGTCGTAGGAATTTAATTATCTTGTGTATAAGAATTGTTTGATTGTTCGAAAGTTGAGTCTTTGTTTGTTCAATCCGAAAATTCCATCGTCTCCATCCTTCCTTCATCTGATTGCATGTCATTTGGTATTAGAGCCATGGTGTGGAGGAGGATTTCCATTCAGCTCCATCAAAGTTCAAAGACTGTCCGAACAGCCTCTTCAACCGGCTTCTTCAAAGATTAACCAACGCAACTTCAAAAGGTGTGAAATTTCGTCCTAGGATTTCATTTCTTTGTATTAAGCATTTTGTAATATTTGTGGTGCGAGCAAGACTACAGATTACTATGATAACTTGGACATGTCCAATAAAGAGCTAATTATACCGGTAGGGTCAATGACCAGAGCTAGGGGTAAGGCACTTCAAGAGGCCTTATTTGCCTATGTGGACCAACATTGTAAGAGGATAGAGTTACCAAACCTGTTGGAGGAGAATTAGTTGGGCCGCAGCACAACTTGGTCCATTTGTCTCAAATATTTAGGTCGGATAATTTTACTACTTGAAGGCTATGTAATGGGGTCAAGTCCAAACTTGGGCTGCCAATCTTGTTGGATTTGTTTTATGTCTTGTTTTATGTTGGGCTTACATGTATCAGTAAGCCCAACCCTTTCATATCTTACCCTAGCTATAAGTAGCCTTCTTTGTTGCAATTAGGTCAGATTTTTAGTGTCATTTGAGAGAGGCTGCCGCAACCACTTTGAGAGGATTGATTCCTCTTGCTCTTGTTACTCCAAGAACTACACTTTCACTTATCAATTGAGATTTCCGATTGTGGCGTGTAAGTGTTCTTCTTACTTGGTTAAATTCTTATTATCGAGATTGCTTAGAACAAGTTTCTAAGAGGTGTCGTAGGAATTTAATTATCTTGTGTATAAGAATTGTTTGTTTGTTCGAAAGTTGAGTCTTTGTTTGTTCAAGCCGAAAATTCCATCGTCTCCATCCTTCCTTCATCTGATTGCATGTCATTTGGTATTAGAGCCATGGTGTGGAGGAGGATTTCCATTCGGCTCCATCAAAGTTCAAAAGGCTGTCCAGAACAGCCTCTTCAGCAGAGCTTCTTCAAAAGATTAACCAACGCAACTTCAAAAGGTGTGAAATTTCGTCCTAGGATTTCATTTCTTTGTATTAAGCATTTTGTAATATTTGTGGTGCGAGCAAGACTACAGATTACTATGATAACTTGGACATGTCCAATAAAGAGCTAATTATACCGGTTGGGTCAATGACCAGAGCTAGGGGTAAGGCGCTTCAAGAGGCCTTATTTGCCTATGTGGACCAACATTGTAAGAGGATAGAGTTACCAAACCTGTTGGAGGAGAATTAGTTGGGCCGCAGCCCAACTTGGTCCATTTGTCTCAAATATTTAGGTCGGATAATTTTACTACTTGAAGGCTATGTAATGGGGTCAAGTCCAAACTTGGGCTGCCAATCTTGTTGGATTTGTTTTATGTCTTGTTTTATGTTGGGCTTACATGTATCAGTAAGCCCAACCCTTTCATATCTTACCCTAGCTATAAGTAGCCTTCTTTGTTGCAATTAGGTCAGATTTTTAGTGTCATTTGAGAGAGGCTGCCGCAACCACTTTGAGAGGATTGATTCCTCTTGCTCTTGTTACTCCAAGAACTACACTTTCACTTATCAATTGAGATTTCAGATTGTGGCGTGTAAGTGTTCTTCTTACTTGGTTAAATTCTTATTATCGAGATTGCTTAGAACAAGTTTCTAAGAGGTGTCGTAGGAATTTAATTATCTTGTGTATAAGAATTGTTTGATTGTTCGAAAGTTGAGTCTTTGTTTGTTCAATCCGAAAATTCCATCGTCTCCATCCTTCCTTCATCTGATTGCATGTCATTTGGTATTAGAGCCATGGTGTGGAGGAGGATTTCCATTCAGCTCCATCAAAGTTCAAAAGGCTGTCCAGAACGGCCTCTTCAGCAGAGCTTCTTCAAAAGATTAACCAACGCAACTTCAAAAGGTGTGAAATTTCGTCCTAGGATTTCATTTCTTTGTATTAAGCATTTTGTAATATTTGTGGTGCGAGCAAGACTACAGATTACTATGATAACTTGGACATGTCCAATAAAGAGCTAATTATACCGGTTGGGTCAATGACCAGAGCTAGGGGTAAGGCGCTTCAAGAGGCCTTATTTGCCTATGTGGACCAACATTGTAAGAGGATAGAGTTACCAAACCTGTTGGAGGAGAATTAGTTGGGCCGCAGCCCAACTTGGTCCATTTGTCTCAAATATTTAGGTCGGATAATTTTACTACTTGAAGGCTATGTAATGGGGTCAAGTCCAAACTTGGGCTGCCAATCTTGTTGGATTTGTTTTATGTCTTGTTTTATGTTGGGCTTACATGTATCATTAAGCCCAACCCTTTCATATCTTACCCTAGCTATAAGTAGCCTTCTTTGAGGCAATTAGGTCAGATTTTTAGTGTCATTTGAGAGGGGCTGCCGCCACCACTTTGAGAGGAATGATTCCTCTTGCTCTTGTTACTCAAGAACTACACTTTCACTTATCAATTGAGATTTCCGATTGTGGCGTGTAAGTGTTCTTCTTACTTTGGTTAAATTCTTATTATCGAGATTGCTTAGAACAAGTTTCTAAGAGGTGTCGTAGGAATTTAATTATCTTGTGTATAAGAATTGTTTGTTTGTTCGAAAGTTGAGTCTTTGTTTGTTCAATCCGAAAATTCCATCGTCTCCATCCTTCCTTCATCGATTGCATGTCATTTGGTATTAGAGCCATGGTGTGGAGGAGGATTTCCATTCGGCTCCATCAAAGTTCAAAGGCTGTCCAGAACAGCCTCTTCGACCGGCTTCTTCAAAGATTAACCAACGCAACTTCAAAAGGTGTGAAATTTCGTCCTAGGATTTCATTTCTTTGTATTAAGCATTTTGTAATATTTGTGGTGCGAGCAAGACTACAGATTACTATGATAACTTGGACATGTCCAATAAAGAGCTAATTATACCGGTTGGGTCAATGACCAGAGCTAGGGGTAAGGCGCTTCAAGAGGCCTTATTTGCCTATGTGGACCAACATTGTAAGAGGATAGAGTTACCAAACCTGTTGGAGGAGAATTAGTTGGGCCGCAGCCCAACTTGGTCCATTTGTCTCAAATATTTAGGTCGGATAATTTTACTACTTGAAGGCTATGTAATGGGGTCAAGTCCAAACTTGGGCTGCCAATCTTGTTGGATTTGTTTTATGTCTTGTTTTATGTTGGGCTTACATGTATCATTAAGCCCAACCCCTTTCATATCTTACCCTAGCTATAAGTAGCCTTCTTTGTTGCAATTAGGTCAGATTTTTAGTGTCATTTGAGAGGGGCTGCCGCCACCACTTTGAGAGGATTGATTCCTCTTGCTCTTGTTACTCCAAGAACTACACTTTCACTTATCAATTGAGATTTCCGATTGTGGCGTGTAAGTGTTCTTCTTACATTGTTAAATTCTTATTATCGAGATTGCTTAGAACAAGTTTCTAAGAGGTGTCGTAGGAATTTAATTATCTTGTGTATAAGAATTGTTTGTTTGTTCGAAAGTTGAGTCTTTGTTTGTTCAATCCGAAAATTCCATCGTCTCCATCCTTCCTTCATCTGATTGCATGTCATTTGGTATTAGAGCCATGGTGTGGAGGAGGATTTCCATTCAGCTCCATCAAAGTTCAAAGAGCTGTCCAGAACGACCTCTTCAGCAAGCTTCTTCAAAAGATTAACCAACGCAACTTCAAAAGGTGTGAAATTTCGTCCTAGGATTTCATTTCTTTGTATTAAGCATTTTGTAATATTTGTGGTGCGAGCAAGACTACAGATTACTATGATAACTTGGACATGTCCAATAAAGAGCTAATTATACCGGTTGGGTCAATGACCAGAGCTAGGGGTAAGGCGCTTCAAGAGGCCTTATTTGCCTATGTGGACCAACATTGTAAGAGGATAGAGTTACCAAACCTGTTGGAGGAGAATTAGTTGGGCCGCAGCCCAACTTGGTCCATTTGTCTCAAATATTTAGGTCGGATAATTTTACTACTTGAAGGCTATGTAATGGGGTCAAGTCCAAACTTGGGCTGCCAATCTTGTTGGATTTTTTTTATGTCTTGTTTTATGTTGGGCTTACTGTATCATTGCACCAAACCCTTTCATCTCTTACCCTAGCTATAAGTAGCCTTCTTTGAGGCAATTAGGTCGAGATTTTTAGTGTCATTTGAGAGAGGGCTGCCGCCACCACTTTGAGAGGAATGATTCCTCTTGCTCTTGTTACTCAAGAACTACACTTTCACTTATCAATTGAGATTTCGGATTGTGGCGTGTAAGTGTTCTTCTTACTTTGGTTAAATTCTTATTATCGAGATTGCTTAGAACAAGTTTCTAAGAGGTGTCGTAGGAATTTAATTATCTTGTGTATAAGAATTGTTTGTTTGTTCGAAAGTTGAGTCTTTGTTTGTTCAATCCGAAAATTCCATCGTCTCCATCCTTCCTTCATCTGATTGCATGTCATTTGGTATTAGAGCCATGGTGTGGAGGAGGATTTCCATTCAGCTCCATCAAAGTTCAAAGACTGTCCGAACAGCCTCTTCAACCGGCTTCTTCAAAGATTAACCAACGCAACTTCAAAAGGTGTGAAATTTCGTCCTAGGATTTCATTTCTTTGTATTAAGCATTTTGTAATATTTGTGGTGCGAGCAAGACTACAGATTACTATGATAACTTGGACATGTCCAATAAAGAGCTAATTATACCGGTTGGGTCAATGACCAGAGCTAGGGGTAAGGCGCTTCAAGAGGCCTTATTTGCCTATGTGGACCAACATTGTAAGAGGATAGAGTTACCAAACCTGTTGGAGGAGAATTAGTTGGGCCGCAGCCCAACTTGGTCCATTTGTCTCAAATATTTAGGTCGGATAATTTTACTACTTGAAGGCTATGTAATGGGGTCAAGTCCAAACTTGGGCTGCCAATCTTGTTGGATTTGTTTTATGTCTTGTTTTATGTTGGGCTTACATGTATCAGTAAGCCCAACCCTTTCATATCTTACCCTAGCTATAAGTAGCCTTCTTTGTTGCAATTAGGTCAGATTTTTAGTGTCATTTGAGAGAGGCTGCCGCAACCACTTTGAGAGGATTGATTCCTCTTACTCTTGTTACTCCAAGAACTACACTTTCACTTATCAATTGAGATTTCCGATTGTGGCGTGTAAGTGTTCTTCTTACTTTGTTAAATTCTTATTATCGAGATTGCTTAGAACAAGTTTCTAAGAGGTGTCGTAGGAATTTAATTATCTTGTGTATAAGAATTGTTTGATTGTTCGAAAGTTGAGTCTTTGTTTGTTCAATCCGAAAATTCCATCGTCTCCATCCTTCCTTCATCTGATTGCATGTCATTTGGTATTAGAGCCATGGTGTGGAGGAGGATTTCCATTCAGCTCCATCAAAGTTCAAAGACTGTCCAGAACGAGCCTCTTCACAGAAGCTTCTTCAAAGATTAACCAACGCAACTTCAAAAGGTGTGAAATTTCGTCCTAGGATTTCATTTCTTTGTATTAAGCATTTTGTAATATTTGTGGTGCGAGCAAGACTACAGATTACTATGATAACTTGGACATGTCCAATAAAGAGCTAATTATACCGGTTGGGTCAATGACCAGAGCTAGGGGTAAGGCGCTTCAAGAGGCCTTATTTGCCTATGTGGACCAACATTGTAAGAGGATAGAGTTACCAAACCTGTTGGAGGAGAATTAGTTGGGCCGCAGCCCAACTTGGTCCATTTGTCTCAAATATTTAGGTCGGATAATTTTACTACTTGAAGGCTATGTAATGGGGTCAAGTCCAAACTTGGGCTGCCAATCTTGTTGGATTTGTTTTATGTCTTGTTTTTATGTTGGGCTTACATGTATCATTAAGCCCAAACCCTTTCATATCTTACCCTAGCTATAAGTAGCCTTCTTTGAGGCAATTAGGTCGAGATTTTTAGTGTCATTTGAGAGAGGGCTGCCGCAACCACTTTGAGAGGATTGATTCCTCTTGCTCTTGTTACTCCAAGAACTACACTTTCACTTATCAATTGAGATTTCCGATTGTGGCGTGTAAGTGTTCTTCTTACTTTGTTAAATTCTTATTATCGAGATTGCTTAGAACAAGTTTCTAAGAGGTGTCGTAGGAATTTAATTATCTTGTGTATAAGAATTGTTTGATTGTTCGAAAGTTGAGTCTTTGTTTGTTCAATCCGAAAATTCCATCGTCTCCATCCTTCCTTCATCTGATTGCATGTCATTTGGTATTAGAGTCATGGTGTGGAGGAGGATTTCCATTCAGCTCCATCAAAGTTCAAAGACTGTCCGAACAGCCTCTTCCACCGGCTTCTTCAAAGATTAACCAACGCAACTTCAAAAGGTGTGAAATTTCGTCCTAGGATTTCATTTCTTTGTATTAAGCATTTTGTAATATTTGTGGTGCGAGCAAGACTACAGATTACTATGATGTCTTGGACATGTCCAATAAAGAGCTAATTAGACCGGTTGGGCCAATGACCAGAGCTAGGGGTAAGGCGCTTCAAGAGGCCTTATTTGCCTATGTGGACCAACATTGTAAGAGGATAGAATTTACCAAACCTGTTGGAGGAGAATTAGTTGGGCCGCAGCCCAACATGGTCCATTTGTCTCAAATATTTAGGTCGGATAATTTTACTACTTGAAGGCTATGTAATGGGGTCAAGTCCAAACTTGGGCTGCCAATCTTGTTGGATTTTTTTTATGTCTTGTTTTATGTTGGGCTTACTGTATCATTGCGCCAAACCCTTTCATATCTTACCCTAGCTATAAGTAGCCTTCTTTGAGGCAATTAGGTCAGATTTTTAGTGTCATTTGAGAGGGGCTGCCGCAACCACTTTGAGAGGAATGATTCCTCTTGCTCTTGTTACTCCAAGAACTACACTTTCACTTATCAATTGAGATTTCCGATTGTGGCGTGTAAGTGTTCTTCTTACTTTGTTAAATTCTTATTATCGAGATTGCTTAGAACAAGTTTCTAAGAGGTGTCGTAGGAATTTAATTATCTTGTGTATAAGAATTGTTTGATTGTTCGAAAGTTGAGTCTTTGTTTGTTCAATCCGAAAATTCCATCGTCTCCATCCTTCCTTCATCTGATTGCATGTCATTTGGTATTAGAGCCATGGTGTGGAGGAGGATTTCCATTCAGCTCCATCAAAGTTCAAAGACTGTCCGAACAGCCTCTTCAACCGGCTTCTTCAAAGATTAACCAACGCAACTTCAAAAGGTGTGAAATTTCGTCCTAGGATTTCATTTCTTTGTATTAAGCATTTTGTAATATTTGTGGTGCGAGCAAGACTACAGATTACTATGATGACTTGGACATGTCCAATAAAGAGCTAATTAGACCGGTTGGGCCAATGACCAGAGCTAGGGGTAAGGCGCTTCAAGAGGCCTTATTTGCCTATGTGGACCAACATTGTAAGAGGATAGAATTTACCAAACCTGTTGGAGGAGAATTAGTTGGGCCGCAGCCCAACATGGTCCATTTGTCTCAAATATTTAGGTCGGATAATTTTACTACTTGAAGGCTATGTAATGGGTTCAAGTCCAAACTTGGGCTGCCAATCTTATTGGATTTTTTTTATGTCTTGTTTTATGTTGGGCTTACATGTATCATTAAGCCAAACCCTTTCATATCTTACCCTAGCTATAAGTAGCCTTCTTTGAGGCAATTAGGTCAGATTTTTAGTGTCATTTGAGAGGGACTGATGTGAGCAAGCCTACGGATTGCTATGATGGCTTAGACGTGTCAAATAAAGAGCTAATCATACCGGTCGGGCCAATAACTAGAGCTAGGGCTAAGACGCTTCAAGAGGCCTTGTTTGCCTATGTGGATCGACATTTGAAGACCAAACTTGTTGGAGGAGATTTAGTTGGACCACGGCCCAACTTGGTCCATTTGTCTCAAATACTTGGGCCGGACTTGAAGGCTATGTAATGTGCTTAAGTCCAAGAGGCAATTCTGTTTTAAAGATTTGGGCTGTCAACCTTGTTGGAATTGTTTTATTTTGGGCTCATATGTATCTTGTTTTTATGTTGGGCTTATATGTATCATTAAGCCCAACCCTTTCTTTCAAACCCTAGCTATAAGTAGTCTTCTTGGAGGAAAATTAGGGCAGATTTGAGTGTCATTTTATGAGGGGCTGCCGCCACCACTTGAGAGGTTTCATTCCTCTTACTCTTGTTACTCCAAGAACCTCATTTTCACTTATCAATTGAGACTTCCAATTGTGGCGTGTAAGTGTTGTTCTTATTTGGTTAAATTTTTATTATCGGGATTGCTTAGAACAAGTTTCTAAGAGGTGTCGTAAGAATTTAATTATCTTTTGTGTATAAGAATTGTAAGTTGTGTGAAAGTAGAGTAATTGTTGTTCAAAGCTGAAATTTCCATAAACTCCATTGCTTCTTCCGCGGATTGCACATCATTTTGGTATCAGAGCCGAGGTGTGGAGAGGATTTTCATTCTGCTCCGTTGAAGCTCAAAGACTTCCCGAACAGCCACTTTAAACGGCTTCTTCAAAGACTAACCAAGAAGTTTCAAAAGGTGTGAAATTTTCAGCCTAGGTTTCCAATTCTTTGTATTAAGCATTTTGTAATATTTGCTTGGGATAAATTGTTATAAAAAAACAGTACAATCAAATACATATACACATATATTTCGGACAAGAAAAGAAAAGAAAAAAAACATAAGAAAAAAAAAGTCGGTCCGAAAAAAAAAAAGAGTACAAAGTCAGTGCAAAAAAAAAAAATTCTTTCTAGTATATTCATACTTCTTGTTGGACCATTTTGAGTTACTTGTGATAGGCAATTTTTAAAATTTTGTTTGTTCCAATTGTTAACTTGTTATAGTTCTTGTTTTGAGCTTCCAAGATTGTATGCTATTTATTGTTCTTGGGTTGGATATTGTTGTAAACTGGACTGTTGTTGGCAATTTGTTGCTGGACTATTGAAGTTTCAAAGATTGTAAGCACTTGTTAGTGTTGGATGTGTTGTAAAAAATTGTTAGTGTATTGGTTGTGTTGTAAACAATTGTTAGTGTATTGGTTATCGTTTGCTACTTAGACAATTGTAACCTATTGTCTTTGGGTTGTTTGGTACTTGGAAGGTTGTAACCTAGTGTTCTTGGGCTGGTCATTGTTTGATATTTGTAAACACTTGTAACCTAGTGTTCTTGGGCTGGTCATTGCTTGATGCTTTTGTAACCTAGTGTTCTTGGACTGGTTGTTGCATGTTATTTGGGCTCCAACTAGACTCGTTGGTTTGTTGAGTTTGGTTCTTAAGTGTAGCTTGAGTTTAAGAGGAATTGAGTGGTAAAAGGCAAGAGTGTGTGAGCTCATTTGAGGGTGTCATTGCCGTGACATAAACACGAGGGGAGTGATAACATTTGAGTGAAACACGTGAGGGAGTGTGTGAGGTTGTTTATTTCTAACGTTGTTTTGCAGGTACAATATCACTTCGCAATGTCACAAGGAGGTAGTACCGAGGAGCACCAAGGGGGAGATGCAAATATTGCTTTCACTTTGAAAGCTATGCAGCAACAATTTGAGAGGTTCAACCAAGCCTTTGATGAGATAAGAGAACAAATTGATGAAATCAGACAAGAGAGGCGTGTGGAACCTCAAGGGAGACGTGCGGGAGTGCGCCAACAACAACCACCACCTCGTCGACCTCTACCTCGGTATGAACCGGAGGAGGATGAGTTTGCGGAGGAGGAGGAGATTGAGGCACGCCGACCTAGGAGATTTCAAAGGGACTTGCCATTTAATAGAAGAGACAGAGACCTCAAATCCATTAAAATGCAGATTCCCGCTTTCAAAGGAAGGAATGATGCCGACGCTTACTTAGAGTGGGAAAGGAAGGTGGATTTGATTTTTGAGTGTCACAACTTTTCCGAGGATAAGAAGGTAAAAATTGCAGCCGTTGAATTTACTGATTATGCACTAATATGGTGGGATCAAATGGTGACATCTAGGAGGAGAAATGGAGAGATGCCGATTGCTACGTGGGGAGCAATGAAGGCATGCATGAGGAAGCGTTTTGTATCTTCTTACTACTATAGGGAGATGCACCAAAAACTTCAACGGCTCACTCAAGGGCCTAAATCAGTTGAAGACTATCACAAGGAGATGGAAGTGGCTATGATCCGAGCCAACATCGAGGAAGATCCGGAGGCGACAATGGCCAGATTTTTGAGTGGGCTCAATAGGGAGATAGCTAACGTTGTGGAGCTGCAACACTACCTAGAGATTGAGGACATGGTGAACATGGCCATGAAAGTGGAGAGACAGCTAAAGACTAGACTGGCAGCAAGGAGCGGAGTAAATTCTAACTATGACTGGAACTCTAGATGGCCTAAAAAGGAGCACAAGCCTAAGGATAAGGGAGTGGAATTCAAGGAAGCACCTAGAGTGGAATTCAAGGAAACCTAAGAAACCAATCGGGGGATCTGAAATGAAAGGTACCTCCAACACCCAAGCTACCTCTAGTAAGCATTCTTCCATGAAATGTTTTAAATGCTTCGGAACTGGTCATTTTGCATCTCAATGTCCTAATAAGAAGATTATGATTATGAGAGACAATGGAGTGATTGATTCCGAGGATAGTAGTAGTGAAACTGAATTTGTTCATGAAAATGCCTTTGATGATGATGATTGCTTTGAGAGGGCTGTTACAGGGGAAGCACTTGTAGTTAGGAGAGTATTGAGTACTCGGGCTGCAGAAGAGATTGTAGATCAAAGAGAAAATCTTTTTCATTCAAGGTGTTTAGTGGGAGGAAAAGTGTGCAATTTGATCATTGATGGGGGAAGTTGTACCAATGAAGCTAGTACCACCATGGTAGAGAAATTGGGGCTGACTTGCATGAAACATCCAGAACCTTATAAGTTACAATTGTTTAATGATAGTGCAGATGTGAAGGTAACTAAACAAGTATTGGTGACCTTCTCAATTGGTAGATATGTGGATGAGGTGTTATGTGATGTGGTTCCCATGGAGGCTGGTCATATACTCCTTGGAAGACCTTGGCAGTTTGATAGGCCAGTATCACATGATGGATATACCAATAGGTACTCTTTCAAATTTAAGGGCAGAAATTTCATTCTTATACCTCTATCACCTCGTGAACTATACTTGGACCAGTCAAAGGTAAGTAAAGGAGAGGAGGGTTTGGGTAGAGAGCGTGAAAAAATTAAAGAGGGAAAAGAGGCCCAAAAGAAAATTGGGAGTTGCCCAAATGTGAGTGACTACACAGTGAGTGAAAGATGCATTGAACAAAAAGAGAGAAAAGTCAACTTGTATGCAAGAGAAAAAGACATGAGAAGAGCGATGGGAGAGAGGAGAGCACTAGTCATAGTAAGATATAGAGAGTGTTTGGTTTCTGACACTAACCCTCTTGATTCTTTGCCTAGCGTGTTTTCATCTCTTTTGCAGGATTATGCGGATGTTTTTCCTGAAGAAATGCCCCCGGGATTACCACCATTGAGAGGCATAGAGCACCAAATAGACTTTGTGCCTGGAGCTCAAATACCTAACCGTCCAGCTTACCGGAGTAATCCTAAGGAAACAAAAGAGCTTCAGAAACAAGTTGATGAGCTGTTAGAGAAAGGACACGTGAGAGAGAGCTTGAGTCCTTGTGCTGTACCTGTACTATTGGTGCCGAAAAAGGATGGAACGTGGAGGATGTGTGTGGATTGTAGAGCTGTGAACAAAATCACTGTAAAGTATCGCCATCCTATTCCTAGGTTAGATGACATGCTTGATGAACTGCATGGTGCATGTATCTTTACAAAAATTGATTTCAAAAGTGGATACCACCAAATTAGAATGAAACCAGGAGATGAATGGAAAACTGCTTTCAAAACTAAGTATGGATTGTATGAGTGGTTAGTCATGCCATTTGGTTTAACTAATGCACCCAGCACCTTTATGAGATTGATGAATCATGTTTTGCGTGCATTTCTTGGAAAATTTGTGGTTGTATACTTTGATGACATTTTGATATATAGCACTAATTTAGATATGCATGTAATACATGTGAAGTGTGGCTTAGATGTATTAAGACATGAAAAACTATATGCAAACCTCAAGAAGTGTACATTTTGCATTGAGCGGTTAGTATTTTTGGGGTTTGTAATCAGTTCCCATGGAGTTGAGGTTGATAGTGAGAAGGTGAGGGCTATCCGAGATTGGCCAACTCGAAGAAGTGTGAGTGACGTGAGGAGTTTTCATGGACTTGCTAGTTTCTATAGGAGATTTGTGAAGGATTTTTCTACCATTGTCTGCTCCTTTAACTGAGGTAATTAAGAAAGAAAAAAGGGTTTACTTTGGGGTCGGGGAACAAGAACATGCATTTACATTGTTGAAAGAAAAATTATGTTCTGCTCCCTATTTTATGTTTACCTGATTTTTCGAAAGCTTTTGAGGTTGAATGTGATGCTTCGGGATTGGTATCGGTCGTTTGTGCTTTTGCAGGAGAACAAACCAGTTTGCATATTTCGATGAGAAGCTTAGTGGTACACAACTCAATTATCCTACATATGACAAGGAGTTGTATGCAGTTGTGAGAGCATTGGAAGTGTGGCAGCATTATCTCCAACCTAGAGAGTTTGTCATTAGGACCGATCATGAGTCTTTAAAGCATTTGAAGGGACAGGGCAAGCTGAGCAAGCGACATGCCACCTGGGTGGAGTTTCTAGAAACCTTTCCCTATGTGCTGCAATACAAGCAAGGGAAGGAGAATGTGGTAGCTGATGCTTTATCTAGGAGGTATTCCTTGATTACTACTTCACATTCTAAATTATTAGGATTTGAGCAGCTTAAGGAATTATATGTTTCGGATGATGATTTTGCTACTGTATATTCTGCTTGTGAACATACTGCATTTCGAAAATTCTATAAGCATGATGGGTATCTCTTTCGGGGTAATCAATTATGTGTGCCTAACTGTTCTATGCGCACTTTATTTGTGCTTGAGGCTCATAGTGGAGGATTGATGGGACATTTTGGGGTTGCTAAAACTTTGGATATTTTGCACGAACATTTCTTTTGGCCCGGAATGCGTAAAGATGTGGAACGTGTGTGTGCCAAGTGTATTGCATGTAGACAGGCCAAATCCACTGTTAAACCTCGTGGTTTGTATACCCCTTTACCCTGTACTACTGAACCATGGATCGATATCTCTATGGACTTTGTTTTGGGTTTGCCTAAGACCAAAAAGGGATATGATAGCATCTTCGTTGTTGTTGATAGGTTTAGTAAGATGGCGCATTTCATTGCATGCCATAAAATTGATGATCTTTGTGCAAGTGGTCGATTTATTTTTCAAAGATGTTATTAGATTGCATGGCATTCCTAGGTCTATTGTTTCAGATAGAGATGCTAAATTTCTAAGTCATTTTTGGCGTGTGTTGTGGGGCAAATTGGGTACCAAACTTCTTTATTCTACTACATGTCACCCGCAGACTGATGGTCAAACTGAGATTGTCAATAGGACCTTAGGTACCTTACTACGTGCTGTCGTTGGTAAGAATCTTAAAACGTGGAGTGAATGTTTACCATTTATCGATTTTGCATATAACCGGAGTGTGCACTCAACCACAGGTTATTCACCATTTGAACTTGTATATGGCTTTAATCCTTCAACTGTTTTGGATTTGGTGCCTTTACCTTTGCATGAGTTGTCTAGTATAGATGGTAAGAGCAAAGCTGAGCTGGTACGAGCCCTACACGAGAAGGCGAGACAGCATATTGAGCAGAAAAATAAGGTCTACGCCAAACAAGCCAATAAAGGATGAAAATTGGTGATTTTTGAACCCGGTGATTGGGTTTGGGTGCACTTAAGAAAGGAACGTTTTCCTGCCCAGCGGAAGTCCAAATTAGCTCCTAGGGGAGATGGTCCATTTCAAGTGATAGAAAGAATCAACAACAATGCCTACAAGCTTGATCTGCCAGGTGAGTATGGTGTTTCCGCGACCTTTAATGTTGCTGACCTTTCTCCTTTTGATATGGATTTAGATTTGAGGACGAATCTTCGTGAGGAGGGAGGGACTGATGTGAGCAAGCCTACGGATTGCTATGATGGCTTAGACGTGTCAAATAAAGAGCTAATCATACCGGTCGGGCCAATAACTAGAGCTAGGGCTAAGACGCTTCAAGAGGCCTTGTTTGCCTATGTGGATCGACATTTGAAGACCAAACTTGTTGGAGGAGATTTAGTTGGACCACAGCCCAACTTGGTCCATTTGTCTCAAATACTTGGGCCGGACTTCAAGGCTATGTAATGTGCTTAAGTCCAAGAGTCAATTCTGTTTTAAAGACTTGGGCTGTCAACCTTGTTGGAATTGTTTTATTTTGGGCTCATATGTATCTTGTTTTTATGTTGGGCATATATGTATCATTAAGCCCAACCCTTTCTTTCAAACCCTAGCTATAAGTAGTCTTCTTGGAGGGAAATTAGGGCAGATTTGAGTGTCATTTTATGAGGGGCTGCCGCCACCACTTGACAGGTTTCATTCCTCTTACTCTTGTTACTCCAAGAACCTCATTTTCACTTATCAATTGAGACTTCCAATTGTGGCGTGTAAGTGTTGTTCTTACTTGGTTAAATTCTTATTATCGGGATTGCTTAGAACAAGTTTCTAAGAGGTGTCGTAGGAATTTAATTATCTTTTGTGTATAAGAATTGTAAGTTGTGTGAAATTAGAGTAATTGTTGTTCAAAGCTGAAATTTCCATCAACTCCATTGCTTCTTCCGCGGATTGCACATCAGGCTGCCGCCAGCACTTTGAGAGGATTGATTCATCTTGCTCTTGTTACTCCAAGAACTACACTTTCACTTATCAATTGAGATTTCCGATTGTGGCGTGTAAGTGTTCTTCTTACTTGGTTAAATTCTTATTATCGAGATTGCTTAGAACAAGTTTTTAAGAGGTGTCGTAGGAATTTAATTATCTTGTGTATAAGAATTGTTTGTTTGTTCGAAAATTGAGTCTTTGTTTGTTCAAACCGAAAATTCCATCGCCTCCATCTTTCCATCCTCGGATTGCATGTCATTTGGTATTACAGCCATGGTGTGGAGTAGGATTTCCATTCAGCTCCATCAAAGTTCAAAGACTATCCGAACAGCCTCTTCAACCGGCTTATTCAAAGATTAACCGACGCAACTTCAAAAGGTGTGAAATTTCGGCCTAGGATTTCATTTCTTTGTATTAAGCATTTTGTAATATTTGTGGTGCGAGCAAGACTACGGATTACTATGATGACTTGGACATGTCCAATAAAGAGATAATTATACCGGTTGGGCCAATGACCAGAGCTAGGGGTAAGGCGCTTCAAGAGGCCTTATTTGCCTATGTGGACCAACATTGTAAGAGGATAGAGTTTACTAAACCTGTTCGAGGAGAATTAGTTGGGCCGCTGCCCAACTTGGTCCATATGTCTCAAATATTTAGGTCGGATAATTTTACTACTTGAAGGCTATGTAATGGGGTCAAGTCCAAACTTGGGCTGCCAATCTTGTTGGATTTTTTTTATGTCTTGTTTTATGTTGGGCTTACTGTATCATTAAGCCCAACCCGTTCATATCTTACCCTAGCTATAAGTAGCCTTCTTTGAGGTAATTAGGTCAGATTTTTAGTGTCATTTGAGAGGGACGGCCGCCACCACTTTGAGAGGATTGATTCCTCTTGCTCTTGTTACTCCAAGAACTACACTTTCACTTATCAATTGAGATTTCCGATTGTGGCGTGTAAGTGTTCTTCTTACTTGGTTAAATTCTTATTATCGAGATTTCTTAGAACAAGTTTCTAAGAGGTGTCGTAGGAATTTAATTATCTTTTGTATAAGAATTGTTTGTTTGTTCGAAAATTGAGTCTTTGTTTGTTCAAACCGAAAATTCCATCGCCTCCATCTTTCCATCCTCGGATTGCATGTCATCTGGTATCAGAGCCATGATGTGGAGGAGGATTTCCATTCAGCTCCATCAAAGTTCAAAAACTGTCCGAACAGCCTCTTCAACCGGCTTATTCAAAGATTAACCAACGCAACTTCAAAAGGTGTGAAATTTCGGCCTAGGATTTCATTTCTTTGTATTACGCATTTTTTAATATTTGTGGTGCGAGCAAGACTACGGATTACTGTGATGACTTGGACATGTCCAATAAAGAGTTAATTATACCGGTTGGGCCAATGACCAAAGCTAGGGGTAAGGCGCTTCAAGAGGCCCTATTTGCCTATGTGGACCAACATTGTTAGAAGATAGAGTTTACCAAACCTGTTGGAGGAGAATTAGTTGGGCCGCAGCCCAACTTGGTCCATTTGTCTCTAATATTTAGGTCGGATAATTTTACTACTTGAAGGCTATGTAATGGGGTCAAGTCCCAACTTGGGCTGCCAATCTTGTTGGATTTGTTTTATGTCTTGTTTTATGTTGGGCTTACATGTATCATTAAGCCCAACCCTTTCATATCTTACCCTAGCTATAAGTAGCCTTCTTTGAGGCAATTAGGTCAGATTTTTAGTGTCATTTGAGAGGGGCTTCCGCCACCACTTTGAGAGGATTGATTCCTCTAGCTCTTGTTACTCCAAGAACTACACTTTCACTTATCAATTGAGATTTCCGATTGTGGCGTGTAAGTGTTCTTCTTACTTTGTTAAATTCTTATTATCGAGATTGCTTAGAACAAGTTTCTAAGAGGTGTCGTAGGAATTTAATTATCTTGTGTATAAGAATTGTTTGTTTGTTCGAAAGTTGAGTCTTTTTTTGTTCAAACCGAAAATTCCATCGTCTCCATCTTTCCTTCCTCGGATTGCATGTCATCTGGTATCAGAGCCATGATGTGGAGGAGGATTTCCATTCAGCTCCATCAAAGTTCAAAGACTGTCCGAACAGCCTCTTCAACCGGCTTCTTCAAAGATTAACCAACGCAACTTCAAAAGGTGTGAAATTTCGGCCTAGGATTTCATTTCTTTGTATTAAGCATTTTGTAATATTTGTGGTGCGAGCAAGACTACGGATTACTATTATGACTTGGACATGTCGAATAAAGAGCAAATTATACCGGTTGGGCCAATGATCAGAGCTAGGGGTAAGGCGCTTCAAGAGGCCTTATTTGCCTATGTGGACCAACATTGTAAGAGGATAGAGTTTTCCAAACCTGTTGGAGGAGAATTAGTTGGGCCGCAGCCCAACTTGGTCCATTTGTCTCAAATATTTAGGTCGGATAATTTTACTACTTGAAGGCTATGTAATGGGGTCAAATCCAAACTTGGGCTGCCAATCTTATTGGATTTTTTTTATGTCTTGTTTTATGTTGGGCTTGCTGTATCATTGCGCCAAACCCTTTCATATCTTACCCTAGCTATAAGTAGCCTTCTTTGAGGCAATTAGTTCAGATTTTTAGTGTCATTTGAGAGGGGCTGCCGCCGCCACCACTTTGAGAGGATTGATTCCTCTTGCTCTTGTTACTCCAAGAACTACACTTTCACTTATCAATTGAGATTTCCGATTGTGGCGTGTAAGTGTTCTTCTTACTTGGTTAAATTCTTATTATCGAGATTGCTTAGAACAAGTTTTTAAGAGGTGTCGTGGAAATTTAATTATCTTGTGTATAAGAATTGTTTGTTCAAAAGTTGAGTCTTTGTTTGTTCAAATCGAAAATTCCTTCATCTCCATCTTTCCTTCCTCGGATTGCATGTCATCTGGTATCAGAGCCATGGTGTGGAGGAGGATTTCCATTCAGCTCCATCAAAATTCAAAGACTGTCCGAACAGCCTCTTCAACCGGCTTCTTCAAAGATTAACCAACGCAACTTCAAAAGGTGTGAAATTTAGGCCTAGGATTTCATTTGTTTGTATTACGCATTTTTTAATATTTGTGGTGCGAGCAAGACTACGGATTACTGTGATGACTTGGACATGTCCAATAAAGAGTTAATTATACCGGTTGGGCCAATGACCAGAGCTAGGGGTAAGGCGCTTCAAGAGGCCTTATTTGCCTATGTGGACCAACATTGTAAGAGGATAGAGTTTACCAAACCTGTTGGAGGAGAATTAGTTGGGCCGCAGCCCAACTTGGTCCATTTGTCTCAAATATTTAGGTCGGATAATTTTACTACTTGAAGGCTATGTAATGGGGTCAAATCCAAACTTGGGCTGCCAATCTTGTTGGATTTTTTTTATGTCTTGTTTTATGTTGGGCTTACAAGTATCATTAAGCCCAACCCTTTCATATCTTACCCTAGCTATAAGTATCCTTCTTTGAGGCAATTAGGTCAGATTTTTAGTGTCATTTGAGAGGGGCTGCCGCCACCACTTTGAGAGGATTGATTCCTCTTGCTCTTGTTACTCCAAGAACTACACTTTCACTTATCAATTGAGATTTCCGATTGTGGCGTGTAAGTGTTCTTCTTACTTGGTTAAATTCTTATTATCGAGATTGCTTTGAACAAGTTTCTAAGAGGTGACGTAGGAATTTAATTATCTTGTGTATAAGAATTGTTTGTTTGTTCGAAAGTTGAGTCTTTGTTTGTTCAAATTGAAAATTCCATCGTCTCCATCTTTCCTTCCTCGGATTGCATGTCGTCTGGTATCAGAGCCATGGTGTGGAGGAGGATTTCCATACAGCTCCATCAAAGTTCAAAGACTGTCCGAACAGCCTCTTCAACCGGCTTCATCAAAGATTAACCAACGCAACTTCAGAAGGTGTGAAATTTCGGCCTAGGATTTCATTTCTTTGTATTAAGCATTTTGTAATATTTGTGGTGCGAGCAAGACTACGGATTACTATGATGACTTGGACATGTCCAATAAAGAGCTAATTATACCGGTTGGGTCAATGACCAGAGCTAGGGGTAAGGCGCTTCAAGAGGCCTTATTTGCCTTTGTGGACCAACATTGTAAGAGGATAGAATTTACCAAACCTGTTGGAGGAGAATTAGTTGGGCCGCAGCCCAACATGGTCCATTTGTCTCAAATATTTAGGTCGGATAATTTTACTACTTGAAGGCTATGTAATGGGGTCAAGTCCAAACTTGGGCTGCCAATCTTGTTTGATTTTTTTTATGTCTTGTTTTATGTTGGGCTTGCTGTATCATTGCGCCAAACCCTTTCATATCTTACCCTAGCTATAAGTAGCCTTCTTTGATGCAATTAGGTCAGATTTTTAGTGTCATTTGAGAGGGGCTGCCGCCACCACTTTGAGAGGATTGATTCCTCTTGCTCTTGTTACTCCAAGAACTACACTTTCACTTATCAATTGAGATTTCCGATTGTGGCGTGTAAGTGTTCTTCTTACTTGGTTAAATTCTTATTATCGAGATTGCTTAGAACAAGTTTCTAAGAGGTGTCGTAGAAATTTAATTATCTTGTGTATAAGAATTGTTTGTTCAAAAGTTGAGACTTTGTTTGTTCAAATCGAAAATTCCATCATCTCCATCTTTCCTTCCTCGGATTGCATGTCATCTGGTATCAGAGCCATGGTGTGGAGGAGGATTTCCATTCAGCTCCATCAAAGTTCAAAGACTGTCCGAACAGCCTCTTCAACCGGCTTCTTCAAAGATTAACCAACGCAACTTCAAAAGGTGTGAAATTTCGTCCTAGGATTTTATTTCTTTGTATTAAGCATTTTGTAATATTTGTAGTGCGAGCAAGACTACGGATTACTATGATGATTTGGACATGTCCAATAAATAGCTAATTATACCGGTTGGGCCAATGACCAGAGCTAGGGGTAAGGCGCTTCAAGAGGCCTTATTTGCCTATGTGGACCAACATTGTAAGAGGATAGAGTTTACCTAACCTGTTGGAGGAGAATTAGTTGGGCTGCAGCTCAACTTGGTCCATTTGTCTCAAATATTTAGGTCGGATAATTTTACTACTTGAAGGCTATGTAATGGGGTCAAATCCAAACTTGGGCTGCCAATCTTGTTGGATTTTTTTTATGTCTTGTTTTATGTTGGACTTACATGTATCATTGCGCCAAACCCTTTCATATCTTACCCTAGCTATAAGTAGCCTTCTTTGTGGCAATTAGGTCAGATTTTTAGTGTCATTTGAGAGGGGCTGCCGCCACCACTTTGAGAGGATTGATTCCTCTTGCTCTTGTTACTCCAAGAACTACACTTTCACTTATCAATTGAGATTTCCGATTGTGGCGTGTAAGTGTTCTTCTTACTTGGTTAAATTCTTATTATCGAGATTGCTTAGAACAAGTTTCTAAGAGGTGTCGTAGGAATTTAATTATCTTGTGTATAAGAATTGTTTGTTTGTTCGAAAGTTGAGTCTTTGTTTGTTCAAATCGAAAATTCCATCGTCTCCATCTTTCCTTCCTCGGATTGCATGTCATCTGGTATCAGAGCCATGGTGTGGAGGAGGATTTCCATTCAGCTCCATCAAAGTTCAAAGACAGTCCGAACAGCCTCTTCAACCGGCTTCTTCAAAGATTATCCAACGCAACTTCAAAAGGTGTGAAATTTCGGCCTAGGATTTCATTTCTTTGTATTATGCATTTTGTAATATTTGTGGTGCGAGCAAGACTACGGATTACTATGATGACTTGGACATGTCCAATAAATAGCTAATTATACCGGTTGGGCCAATGACCAGAGCTAGGGGTAAGGCGCTTCAAGAGGCCTTATTTGCCTATGTGGACCAACATTGTAAGAGGATAGAGTTTACCATACCTGTTCGAGGAGAATTAGTTGGGCTGCAGCTCAACTTGGTCCATTTGTCTCAAATATTTAGGTCGGATAATTTTACTACTTGAAGGCTATGTAATGGGGTCAAATCCAAACTTGGGCTGCCAATCTTGTTGGATTTTTTTTATGTCTTGTTTTATGTTGGACTTACATGTATCATTGCGCCAAACCCTTTCATATCTTACCCTAGCTATAAGTAGCCTTCTTTGTGGCAATTAGGTCAGAGTTTTAGTGTCATTTGAGAGGGGCTGCCGCCACCACTTTGAGAGGATTGATTCCTCTTGCTCTTATTACTCCAAGAACTACACTTTCACTTATCAATTGAGATTTCCGATTGTGGCGTGTAAGTGTTCTTCTTACTTGGTTAAATTCTTATTATCGAGATTGCTTAGAACAAGTTTCTAAGAGGTGTCGTAGGAATTTAATTATCTTGTGTATAAGAATTGTTTGTTTGTTCGAAAGTTGAGTCTTTGTTTGTTCAAATCGAAAATTCCATCGTCTCCATCTTTCCTTCCTCGGATTGCATGTCATCTGGTATCAGAGCCATGGTGTGGAGGAGGATTTCCATTCAGCTCCATCAAAGTTCAAAGACTCGTCCGAACATGCCTCTTCAATCAAGCTTCTTCAAAGATTATCCAACGCAACTTCAAAAGGTGTGAAATTTCGGCCTAGGATTTCATTTCTTTGTATTATGCATTTTGTAATATTTGTGGTGCGAGCAAGACTACGGATTACTATGATGACTTGGACATGTCAAATAAATAGCTAATTATACCGGTTGGGCCAATGACCAGAGCTAGGGGTAAGGCGCTTCAAGAGGCCTTATTTGCCTATGTGGACCAACATTGTAAGAGGATAGAGTTTACCATACCTGTTCGAGGAGAATTAGTTGGGCCGCAGCTCAACTTGGTCCATATATCTCAAATATTTAGGTCGGATAATTTTACTACTTGAAGGCTATGTAATGGGGTCAAGTCCAAACTTGGGCTGCCAATCATGTTGGATTTTTTTTATGTCTTGTTTTATGTTGGGCTTGCTGTATCATTGCGCCAAACCCTTTCATATTTTACCCTAGCTATAAGTAGCCTTCTTTGAGGCAATTAGGTCAGAGTTTTAGTGTCATTTGAGAGGGGCTGCCGCCACCACTTTGAGAGGATTGATTCCTCTTGCTCTTGTTACTCCAAGAACTACACTTTCACTTATCAATTGAGATTTTCGATTGTGGCGTGTAAGTGTTCTTCTTACTTGGTTAAATTCTTATTATCGAGATTGCTTAGAACAAGTTTCTAAGAGGTGTCGTGGAAATTTAATTATCTTGTGTATAAGAATTGTTTGTCCAAAAGTTGAGTCTTTGTTTGTTCAAATCGAAAATTCCATCATCTCCATCTTTCCTTCCTCGGATTGCATGTCATCTGGTATCAGAGCCATGGTGTGGAGGAGGATTTCCATTCAGCTCCATCAAAATTCAAAGACTGTCCGAACAGCCTCTTCAACCGGCTTCATCAAAGATTAACCAACGCAACTTCAAAAGGTGTGAAATTTCGGCCTAGGATTTCATTTCTTTGTATTATGCATTTTGTAATATTTGTGGTGCGAGCAAGACTACGGATTACTATGATGACTTGGACATGTCCAATAAATAGCTAATTATACCGGTTGGGCCAATGACCAGAGCTAGGGGTAAGGCGCTTCAAGAGGCCTTATTTGCCTATGTGGACCAACATTGTAAGAGGATAGAGTTTACCTAACCTGTTGGACGAGAATTAGTTGGGCTGCAGCTCAACTTGGTCCATTTGTCTCAAATATTTAGGTCGGATAATTTTACTACTTGAAGGCTATGTAATGGGGTAAAATCCAAACTTGGGCTGCCAATCTTGTTGGATTTTTTTTATGTCTTGTTTTATGTTGGACTTACATGTATCATTGCGCCAAACCCTTTCATATCTTACCCTAGCTATAAGTAGCCTTCTTTGTGGCAATTAGGTCAGATTTTTAGTGTCATTTGAGAGGGGCTACCGCCACCACTTTGAGAGGATTGATTCCTCTTGCTCTTGTTACTCCAAGAACTAACTTTCGCTTATCAATTGAGATTTCCGATTGTGGCGTGTAAGTGTTCTTCTTACTTGGTTAAATTTTTATTATCGAGATTGCTTAGAACAAGTTTCTAAGAGGTGTCGTAGGAATTTAATTATCTTGTGTATAAGAATTGTTTGTTTGTTCGAAAGTTGAGTCTTTGTTTGTTCAAACCAAAAATTCCATCGTCTCCATCTTTCCTTCCTCGGATTGCATGTCATCTGGTATCAGAGCCATGGTGTGGAGGAGGATTTCCATTCAGCTCCATCAAAGTTCAAAGATCGTCCGAATGTACTCTCTTCAACCCAGCTTCATCAAAGATTAACCAACGCAACTTCGAAGGTGTGAAATTTCGACCCTAGGATTTCATTTCTTTGTATTAAGCATTTTGTAATATTTGTGGTGCGAGCAAGACTACGGATTACTATGATGACTTGGACATGTCCAATAAAGAGCTAATTATAACTGTTGGGCCAATGACCAGAGCTAGGGGTAAGGCGCTTCAAGAGGCCTTATTTGCCTATGTGGACCAACATTGTAAGAGGATAGAGTTTACCAAACCTGTTGGAGGAGAATTAGTTGGGCCGCAGCCCAACATGGTCAATTTGTCTAAAATATATAGGTCGGATAATTTTACTACTTGAAGGCTATGTAATGGGGTCAAGTCCAAACTTGGGCTGCCAATCTTTTTGGATTTTTTTTATGTCTTGTTTTATGTTGGGCTTGCTGTATCATTGCGCCAAACCCTTTCATATCTTACCCTAGCTATAAGTAGCCTTCTTTGATGCAATTAGGTCAGATTTTTAGTGTCATTTGAGAGGGGCTGCCGCCACCACTTTGAGAGGATTGATTCCTCTTGCTCTTGTTACTCCAAGAACTACACTTTCACTTATCAATTGAGATTTCCGATTGTGGCGTGTAAGTGTTCTTCTTACTTGGTTAAATTCTTATTATCGAGATTGCTTAGAACAAGTTTCTAAGAGGTGTCGTAGAAATTTAATTATCTTGTGTATAAGAATTGTTTGTTTGTTCGAAAGTTGAGTCTTTGTTTGTTCAATCCAAAAATTCCATCGTCTCCATCTTTCCTTCCTCGGATTGCATGTCATTTGGTATTAGAGCCATGGTGTGGAGGAGGATTTCCATTCAGCTCCATCAAAGTTCAAAGACTCGTCCGAACAGTCCTCTTCAACCTAGCTTCATCAAAGATTAACCAACGCAACTTCAAAAGGTGTGAAATTTCGGCCTAGGATTTCATTTCTTTGTATTAAGCATTTTGTAATATTTGTGGTGCGAGCAAGACTACGGATTACTATGATGACTTGGACATGTCCAATAAAGAGCTAATTATACCGGTTGGGCCAATGACTGAGCTAGGGGTAAGGCGCTTCAAGAGGCCTTATTTGCCTATGTGGACAAACTTTGTAAGAGGATAGAGTTTACCAAACTCGTTCGAGGAGAATTAGTTGGGCCGCAGCTCAACTTGGTCCATATATCTCAAATATTTAGGTCGGATAATTTTACTACTTGAAGGCTATGTAATGGGGTCAAGTCCAAACTTGGGCTGCCAATCTTGTTGGATTTTTTTTATGTCTTGTTTTATGTTGGGCTTGCTGTATCATTGCGCCAAACCCTTTCATATCTTACCCTAGCTATAAGTAGCCTTCTTTGAGGCAATTAGGTCAGATTTTTAGTGTAATTTGAGAGGGGCTTCCGCCACCACTTTGAGAGGATTGATTCCTCTTGCTCTTGTTACTCCAAGAACTACACTTTCACTTATCAATTGAGATTTTCGATTGTGGCGTGTAAGTGTTCTTCTTACTTGGTTAAATTCTTATTATCGAGATTGCTTAGAACAAGTTTCTAAGAGGTGTCGTGGAAATTTAATTATCTTGTGTATAAGAATTGTTTGTTCAAATCGAAAATTTCATCGTCTCCATCTTTCCTTCCTCGGATTGCATGTCATCTGGTATCAGAGCCATGGTGTGGAGGAGGATTTCCATTCAGCTCCATCAAAGTTCAAAGACTGTCCGAACAGCCTCTTCAACCGGCTTCATCAAAGATTAACCAACGCAACTTCAAAAGGTGTGAAATTTCGGCCTAGGATTTCATTTCTTTGTATTAAGCATTTTGTAATATTTGTGGTGCGAGCAAGACTACGGATTACTATGATGACTTGGACATGTCCAATAAATAGCTAATTATACCGGTTGGGCCAATGACCAGAGCTAGGGGTAAGGCGCTTCAAGAGGCCTTATTTGCCTATGTGGACCAACATTGTAAGAGGATAGAGTTTACCTAACCTGTTGGACGAGAATTAGTTGGGCTGCAGCTCAACTTGGTCCATTTGTCTCAAATATTTAGGTCGGATAATTTTACTACTTGAAGGCTATGTAATGGGGTAAAATCCAAACTTGGGCTGCCAATCTTGTTGGATTTTTTTTATGTCTTGTTTTATGTTGGACTTACATGTATCATTGCGCCAAACCCTTTCATATCTTACCCTAGCTATAAGTAGCCTTCTTTGTGGCAATTAGGTCAGATTTTTAGTGTCATTTGAGAGGGGCTACCGCCACCACTTTGAGAGGATTGATTCCTCTTGCTCTTGTTACTCCAAGAACTAACTTTCGCTTATCAATTGAGATTTCCGATTGTGGCGTGTAAGTGTTCTTCTTACTTGGTTAAATTTTTATTATCGAGATTGCTTAGAACAAGTTTCTAAGAGGTGTCGTAGGAATTTAATTATCTTGTGTATAAGAATTGTTTGTTTGTTCGAAAGTTGAGTCTTTGTTTGTTCAAACCAAAAATTCCATCGTCTCCATCTTTCCTTCCTCGGATTGCATGTCATCTGGTATCAGAGCCATGGTGTGGAGGAGGATTTCCATTCAGCTCCATCAAAGTTCAAAGACTGTCCGAACAGCCTCTTCAACCGGCTTCATCAAAGATTAACCAACGCAACTTCAGAAGGTGTGAAATTTCGGCCTAGGATTTCATTTCTTTGTATTAAGCATTTTGTAATATTTGTGGTGCGAGCAAGACTACGGATTACTATGATGACTTGGACATGTCCAATAAAGAGCTAATTATACCGGTTGGGCCAATGACCAGAGCTAGGGGTAAGGCGCTTCAAGAGGCCTTATTTGCCTATGTGGACAAACATTGTAAGTGGATAGAGTTTACCAAACCTGTTCGAGGAGAATTAGTTGGGCCGCAGCTCAACTTGGTCCATATATCTCAAATATTTAGGTCGGATAATTTTACTACTTGAAGGCTATGTAATGGGGTCAAGTCCAAACTTGGGCTGCCAATCTTGTTGGATTTTTTTTATGTCTTGTTTTATGTTGGGCTTGCTGTATCATTGCGCCAAACCCTTTCATATCTTACCCTAGCTATAAGTAGCCTTCTTTGAGGCAATTAGGTCAGATTTTTAGTGTCATTTGAGAGGGGCTTCCGCCACCACTTTGAGAGGATTGATTCCTCTTGCTCTTGTTACTCCAAGAACTACACTTTCACTTATCAATTGAGATTTCCGATTGTGGCGTGTAAGTGTTCTTCTTACTTGGTTAAATTCTTATTATCGAGATTGCTTAGAACAAGTTTCTAAGAGGTGTCGTAGATATTTAATTATCTTGTGTATAAGAATTGTTTGTTCAAAAGTTGAGTCTCTGTTTGTTCAAATCGAAAATTTCATCGTCTCCAACTTTCCTTCCTCGGATTGCATGTCATCTGGTATCAGAGCCATGGTGTGGAGGAGGATTTCCATTCAGCTCCATCAAAGTTCAAAGACTGTCCGAACAGCCTCTTCAACCGGCTTCTTCAAAGATTATCCAACGCAACTTCAAAAGGTGTGAAATTTCGGCCTAGGATTTCATTTCTTTGTATTATGCATTTTGTAATATTTGTGGTGCGAGCAAGACTACGGATTACTATGATGACTTGGACATGTCCAATAAATAGCTAATTATACCGGTTGGGCCAATGACCAGAGCTAGGGGTAAGGCGCTTCAAGAGGCCTTATTTGCCTATGTGGACCAACATTGTAAGAGGATAGAGTTTACCATACCTGTTCGAGGAGAATTAGTTGGGCCGCAGCTCAACTTGGTCCATATATCTCAAATATTTAGGTCGGATAATTTTACTACTTGAAGGCTATGTAATGGGGTCAAGTCCAAACTTGGGCTGCCAATCATGTTGGATTTTTTTTATGTCTTGTTTTATGTTGGGCTTGCTGTATCATTGCGCCAAACCCTTTCATATCTTACCCTAGCTATAAGTAGCCTTCTTTGAGGCAATTAGGTCAGAGTTTTAGTGTCATTTGAGAGGGGCTTCCGCCACCACTTTGAGAGGATTGATTCCTCTTGCTCTTGTTACTCCAAGAACTACACTTTCACTTATCAATTGAGATTTCCGATTGTGGCGTGTAAGTGTTCTTCTTACTTGGTTAAATTCTTATTATCGAGATTGCTTAGAACAAGTTTCTAAGAGGTGTCGTGGAAATTTAATTATCTTGTGTATAAGAATTGTTTGTTTGTTCGAAAGTTGAGTCTTTGTTTGTTCAAACCAAAAATTCCATCGTCTCCATCTTTCCTTCCTCGGATTGCATGTCATCTGGTATCAGAGCCATGGTGTGGAGGAGGATTTCCATTCAGCTCCATCAAAGTTCAAAGACTGTCCGAAACAGCCTCTTCAACCGAGCTTCATCAAAGATTAACCAACGCAACTTCAAAAGGTGTGAAATTTCGGCCTAGGATTTCATTTCTTTGTATTAAGCATTTTGTAATATTTGTGGTGCGAGCAAGACTACGGATTACTATGATGACTTGGACATGTCCAATAAAGAGCTAATTATACCGTTTGGGCCAATGACCAGAGCTAGGGGTAAGGCGCTTCAAGAGGCCTTATTTGCCTATGTGGACAAACTTTGTAAGAGGATAGAGTTTACCAAACCTGTTCGAGGAGAATTAGTTGGGCCGCGACTCAACTTGGTCCATATATCTCAAATATTTAGGTCGGATAATTTTACTACTTGAAGGCTATGTAATGGGGTCAAGTCCAAACTTGGGCTGCCAATCTTGTTGGATTTTTTTTATGTCTTGTTTTATGTTGGGCTTGCTGTATCATTGCGCCAAACCCTTTCATATCTTACCCTAGCTATAAGTAGCCTTCTTTGAGGCAATTAGGTCAGATTTTTAGTGTCATTTGAGAGGGGCTTCCGCCACCACTTTGAGAGGATTGATTCCTCTTGCTCTTGTTACTCCAAGAACTACACTTTCACTTATCAATTGAGATTTCCGATTGTGGCGTGTAAGTGTTCTTCTTACTTGGTTAAATTCTTATTATCGAGATTGCTTAGAACAAGTTTCTAAGAGGTGTCGTAGATATTTAATTATCTTGTGTATAAGAATTGTTTGTTCAAAAGTTGAGTCTCTGTTTGTTCAAATCGAAAATTTCATCGTCTCCAACTTTCCTTCCTCGGATTGCATGTCATCTGGTATCAGAGCCATGGTGTGGAGGAGGATTTCCATTCAGCTCCATCAAAGTTCAAAGACTGTCCGAACAGCCTCTTCAACCGGCTTCTTCAAAGATTATCCAACGCAACTTCAAAAGGTGTGAAATTTCGGCCTAGGATTTCATTTCTTTGTATTATGCATTTTGTAATATTTGTGGTGCGAGCAAGACTACGGATTACTATGATGACTTGGACATGTCCAATAAATAGCTAATTATACCGGTTGGGCCAATGACCAGAGCTAGGGGTAAGGCGCTTCAAGAGGCCTTATTTGCCTATGTGGACCAACATTGTAAGAGGATAGAGTTTACCATACCTGTTCGAGGAGAATTAGTTGGGCCGCAGCTCAACTTGGTCCATATATCTCAAATATTTAGGTCGGATAATTTTACTACTTGAAGGCTATGTAATGGGGTCAAGTCCAAACTTGGGCTGCCAATCATGTTGGATTTTTTTTATGTCTTGTTTTTATGTTGGGCTTGCTTTGTATCATTGCGCCAAACCCTTTCATATCTTACCCTAGCTATAAGTAGCCTTCTTTGAGGCAATTAGGTCAGAGTTTTAGTGTCATTTGAGAGGGGCTTCCGCCACCACTTTGAGAGGATTGATTCCTCTTGCTCTTGTTACTCCAAGAACTACACTTTCACTTATCAATTGAGATTTCCGATTGTGGCGTGTAAGTGTTCTTCTTACTTGGTTAAATTCTTATTATCGAGATTGCTTAGAACAAGTTTCTAAGAGGTGTCGTGGAAATTTAATTATCTTGTGTATAAGAATTGTTTGTTTGTTCGAAAGTTGAGTCTTTGTTTGTTCAAACCAAAAATTCCATCGTCTCCATCTTTCCTTCCTCGGATTGCATGTCATCTGGTATCAGAGCCATGGTGTGGAGGAGGATTTCCATTCAGCTCCATCAAAGTTCAAAGACTGTCCGAACAGCCTCTTCAACCGGCTTCATCAAAGATTAACCAACGCAACTTCAAAAGGTGTGAAATTTCGGCCTAGGATTTCATTTCTTTGTATTAAGCATTTTGTAATATTTGTGGTGCGAGCAAGACTACGGATTACTATGATGACTTGGACATGTCCAATAAAGAGCTAATTATACCGTTTGGGCCAATGACCAGAGCTAGGGGTAAGGCGCTTCAAGAGGCCTTATTTGCCTATGTGGACAAACTTTGTAAGAGGATAGAGTTTACCAAACCTGTTCGAGGAGAATTAGTTGGGCCGCAGCTCAACTTGGTCCATATATCTCAAATATTTAGGTCGGATAATTTTACTACTTGAAGGCTATGTAATGGGGTCAAGTCCAAACTTGGGCTGCCAATCTTGTTGGATTTTTTTTATGTCTTGTTTTATGTTGGGCTTGCTGTATCATTGCGCCAAACCCTTTCATATCTTACCCTAGCTATAAGTAGCCTTCTTTGAGGCAATTAGGTCAGATTTTTAGTGTCATTTGAGAGGGGCTGCCGCCACCACTTTGAGAGGATTGATTCCTCTTGCTCTTGTTACTCCAAGAACTACACTTTCACTTATCAATTGAGATTTCCGATTGTGGCGTGTAAGTGTTCTTCTTACTTGGTTAAATTCTTATTATCGAGATTGCTTAGAACAAGTTTCTAAGAGGTGTCGTAGAAATTTAATTATCTTGTGTATAAGAATTGTTTGTTCAAATCGAAAATTTCATCGTCTCCATCTTTCCTTCCTCGGATTGCATGTCATCTGGTATTAGAGCCATGGTGTGGAGGAGGATTTCCATTCAGCTCCATCAAAGTTCAAAGACTGTCCGAATAGCCTCTTCAACCGGCTTCTTCAAAGATTAACCAACGCAACTTCAAAAGGTGTGAAATTTCGGCCTAGGATTTCATTTCTTTGTATTAAGCATTTTGTAATATTTGTGGTGCGAGCAAGACTACGGATTACTATGATGACTTGGACATGTCCAATAAAGAGCTAATTATAACTGTTGGGCCAATGACCAGAGCTAGGGGTAAGGCGCTTCAAGAGGCCTTATTTGCCTATGTGGACCAACTTTGTAAGAGGATAGAGTTTACCAAACCTGTTCGAGGAGAATTAGTTGGGCCGCAGCTCAACTTGGTCCATATATCTCAAATATTTAGGTCGGATAATTTTACTACTTGAAGGCTATGTAATGGGGTCAAGTCCAAACTTGGGCTGCCAATCTTGTTGGATTTTTTTTATGTCTTGTTTTATGTTGGGCTTGCTGTATCATTTGGCCAAACCCTTTCATATCTTACCCTAGCTATAAGTAGCCTTCTTTGATGCAATTAGGTCAGATTTTTAGCGTCATTTGAGAGGGGCTGCCGCCACCACTTTGAGAGGATTGATTCCTCTTGCTCTTGTTACTCCAAGAACTACACTTTCACTTATCAATTGAGATTTCCGATTGTGGCGTGTAAGTGTTCTTCTTACTTGGTTAAATTCTTATTATCGAGATTGCTTAGAACAAGTTTCTAAGAGGTGTCGTAGAAATTTAATTATCTTGTGTATAAGAATTGTTTGTTCAAATCGAAAATTTCATCGTCTCCATCTTTCCTTCCTCGGATTGCATGTCATCTGGTATCAGAGCCATGGTGTGGAGGAGGATTTCCATTCAGCTCCATCAAAGTTCAAAGACTGTCCGAACAGCCTCTTCAACCGGCTTCTTCAAAGATTAACCAACGCAACTTCAAAAGGTGTGAAATTTCGGCCTAGGATTTCATTTCTTTGTATTACGCATTTTGTAATATTTGTGGTGCGAGCAAGACTACGGATTACTATGATGACTTGGACATGTCCAATAAAGAGCTAATTATACCGGTTGGGCCAATTACCAGAGCTAGGGGTAAGGCGCTTCAAGAGGCCTTATTTGCCTATGTGGACCAACATTGTAAGAGGATAGAGTTTACCAAACCTGTTCGAGGAGAATTAGTTGGGCCGCAGCTCAACTTGGTCCATATATCTCAAATATTTAGGTCGGATAATTTTACTACTTGAAGGCTATGTAATGGGGTCAAGTCCAAACTTGGGCTGCCAATCTTGTTGGATTTTTTTTATGTCTTGTTTTATGTTGGGCTTGCTGTATCATTGCGCCAAACCCTTTCATATCTTACCCTAGCTATAAGTAGCCTTCTTTGAGGCAATTAGGTCAGATTTTTAGTGTCATTTGAGAGGGGCTTCCGCCACCACTTTGAGAGGATTGATTCCTCTTGCTCTTGTTACTCCAAGAACTACACTTTCATTTATCAATTGAGATTTCCGATTGTGGCGTGTAAGTGTTCTTCTTACTTGGTTAAATTCTTATTATCGAGATTGCTTAGAACAAGTTTCTAAGAGGTGTCGTAGAAATTTAATTATCTTGTGTATAAGAATTGTTTGTTCAAAAGTTGAGTCTTTGTTTGTTCAAATCGAAAATTCCATCGTCTCCATCTTTCCTTCCTCGGATTGCATGTCATCTGGTATCAGAGCCATGGTGTGGAGGAGGATTTCCATTCAGCTCCATCAAAGTTCAAAGACTGTCCGAACAACCTCTTCAACCGGCTTCTTCAAAGATTAACCAACGCAACTTCAAAAGGTGTGAAATTTCGGCCTAGGATTTCATTTCTTTGTATTAAGCATTTTGTAATATTTGTGGTGCGAGCAAGACTACGGATTACTATGATGACTTGGACATGTCCAATAAAGAGCTAATTATAACTGTTGGGCCAATGACCAGAGCTAGGGGTAAGGCGCTTCAAGAGGCCTTATTTGCCTATGTGGACCAACATTGTAAGAGGATAGAGTTTACCAAACCTGTTGGAGGAGAATTAGTTGGGCCGCACCCCAACTTGGTCCATATGTCTCAAATATTTAGGTCGGATAATTTTACTACTTGAAGGCTATGTAATGGGGTCAAGTCCAAACTTGGGCTGCCAATCTTGTTGGATTTTTTTTATGTCTTGTTTTATGTTGGGCTTGCTGTATCATTGCGCCAAACCCTTTCATATCTTACCCTAGCTATAAGTAGCCTTCTTTGAGGCAATTAGGTCAGATTTTTAGTGTCATTTGAGAGGGGCTGCCGCCACCACTTTGAGAGGATTGATTCCTCTTGCTCTTGTTACTCCAAGAACTACACTTTCACTTATCAATTGAGATTTCCGATTGTGGCGTGTAAGTGTTCTTCTTACTTGGTTAAATTCTTATTATCGAGATTGCTTAGAACAAGTTTCTAAGAGGTGTCGTAGAAATTTAATTATCTTGTGTATAAGAATTGTTTGTTCAAAAGTTGAGTCTTTGTTTGTTCAAATCGAAAATTCCATCGTCTCCATCTTTCCTTCCTCGGATTGCATGTCATCTGGTATCAGAGCCATGGTGTGGAGGAGGATTTCCATTCAGCTCCATCAAAGTTCAAAGACTGTCCGAACAACCTCTTCAACCGGCTTCTTCAAAGATTAACCAACGCAACTTCAAAAGGTGTGAAATTTCGGCCTAGGATTTCATTTCTTTGTATTATGCATTTTGTAATATTTGTGGTGCGAGCAAGACTACGGATTACTATGATGACTTGGACATGTCCAATAAAGAGCTAATTATACCGGTTGGGCCAATGACCAGAGCTAGGGGTAAGGCGCTTCAAGAGGCCTTATTTGCCTATGTGGACCAACATTGTAAGAGGATAGAGTTTACCAAACCTATTCGAGGAGAATTAGTTGGGCCGCAGCTCAACTTGGTCCATATATCTCAAATATTTAGGTCGGATAATTTTACTACTTGAAGGCTATGTAATGGGGTCAAGTCCAAACTTGGGCTGCCAATCTTGTTGGATTTTTTTTATGTCTTGTTTTATGTTGGGCTTGTCAGTATCATTGCGCCAAACCCTTTCATATCTTACCCTAGCTATAAGTAGCCTTCTTTGAGGCAATTAGGTCAGATTTTTAGTGTCATTTGAGAGGGGCTTCCGCCACCACTTTGAGAGGATTGATTCCTCTTGCTCTTGTTACTCCAAGAACTACACTTTCACTTATCAATTGAGATTTCCGATTGTGGCGTGTAAGTGTTCTTCTTACTTGGTTAAATTCTTATTATCGAGATTGCTTAGAACAAGTTTCTAAGAGGTGTCGTAGAAATTTAATTATCTTGTGTATAAGAATTGTTTGTTTGTTCGAAAGTTGAGTCTTTGTTTGTTCAAGCCGAAAATTCCATCGTCTCCATCCTTCCCTCATCTGATTGCATGTCATCTGGTATCAGAGCCATGGTGTGGAGGAGGATTTCCATTCAGCTCCATCAAAGTTCAAAGACTGTCCGAACAGCCTCTTCAACCGGCTTCATCAAAGATTAACCAACGCAACTTCAAAAGGTGTGAAATTTCGGCCTAGGATTTCATTTCTTTGTATTACGCATTTTGTAATATTTGTGGTGCGAGCAAGACTACGGATTACTATGATGACTTGGACATGTCCAATAAAGAGCTAATTATACCGGTTGGGCCAATGACCAGAGCTAGGGGTAAGGCGCTTCAAGAGGCCTTATTTGCCTATGTGGACCAACATTGTAAGAGGATAGAGTTTACCATACCTGTTCGAGGAGAATTAGTTGGGCCGCAGCTCAACTTGGTCCATATATCTCAAATATTTAGGTCGGATAATTTTACTACTTGAAGGCTATGTAATGGGGTCAAGTCCAAACTTGGGCTGCCAATCATGTTGGATTTTTTTTATGTCTTGTTTTATGTTGGGCTTGCTGTATCATTGCGCCAAACCCTTTCATATCTTACCCTAGCTATAAGTAGCCTTCTTTGAGGCAATTAGGTCAGAGTTTTAGTGTCATTTGAGAGGGACTGCCGCAACCACTTTGAGAGGATTGATTCCTCTTGCTCTTGTTACTCCAAGAACTACACTTTCACTTATCAATTGAGATTTCCGATTGTGGCGTGTAAGTGTTCTTCTTACTTGGTTAAATTCTTATTATCGAGATTGCTTAGAACAAGTTTCTAAGAGGTGTCGTAGAAATTTAATTATCTTGTGTATAAGAATTGTTTGTTTGTTCGAAAGTTGAGTCTTTGTTTGTTCAAGCCGAAAATTCCATCGTCTCCATCCTTCCCTCATCTGATTGCATGTCATCTGGTATCAGAGCCATGGTGTGGAGGAGGATTTCCATTCAGCTCCATCAAAGTTCAAAGACTGTCCGAACAACCTCTTCAACCGGCTTCTTCAAAGATTAACCAACGCAACTTCAAAAGGTGTGAAATTTCGGCCTAGGATTTCATTTCTTTGTATTATGCATTTTGTAATATTTGTGGTGCGAGCAAGACTACGGATTACTATGATGACTTGGACATGTCCAATAAAGAGCTAATTATACCGGTTGGGCCAATGACCAGAGCTAGGGGTAAGGCGCTTCAAGAGGCCTTATTTGCCTATGTGGACCAACATTGTAAGAGGATAGAGTTTACCAAACCTGTTCGAGGAGAATTAGTTGGGCCGCAGCTCAACTTGGTCCATATATCTCAAATATTTAGGTCGGATAATTTTAATACTTGAAGGCTATGTAATGGGGTCAAATCCAAACTTGGGCTGCCAATCTTATTGGATTTTTTTTATGTCTTGTTTTATGTTGGGCTTACAAGTATCATTAAGCCCAACCCTTTCATATCTTACCCTAGCTATAAGTAGCCTTCTTTGAGGCAATTAGGTCAGATTTTTAGTGTCATTTGAGAGGGGCTGCCGCCACCACTTTGAGAGGATTGATTCCTCTTGCTCTTGTTACTCCAAGAACTACACTTTCACTTATCAATTGAGATTTCCGATTGTGGCGTGTAAGTGTTCTTCTTACTTGGTTAAATTCTTATTATCGAGATTGCTTAGAACAAGTTTCTAAGAGGTGTCGTAGAAATTTAATTATGTTGTGTATAAGAATTGTTTGTTCAAAAGTTGAGTCTTTGTTTGTTCAAATCGAAAATTCCATCGTCTCCATCTTTCCTTCCTCGGATTGCATGTCATCTGGTATCAGAGCCATGGTGTGGAGGAGGATTTCCATTCAGCTCCATCAAAGTTCAAAGACTGTCCGAACAACCTCTTCAACCGGCTTCTTCAAAGATTAACCAACGCAACTTCAAAAGGTGTGAAATTTCGGCCTAGGATTTCATTTCTTTGTATTATGCATTTTGTAATATTTGTGGTGCGAGCAAGACTACGGATTACTATGATGACTTGGACATGTCCAATAAAGAGCTAATTATACCGGTTGGGCCAATGACCAGAGCTAGGGGTAAGGCGCTTCAAGAGGCCTTATTTGCCTATGTGGACCAACATTGTAAGAGGATAGAGTTTACCATACCTGTTCGAGGAGAATTAGTTGGGCCGCAGCTCAACTTGGTCCATATATCTCAAATATTTAGGTCGGATAATTTTACTACTTGAAGGCTATGTAATGGGGTCAAGTCCAAACTTGGGCTGCCAATCATGTTGGATTTTTTTTATGTCTTGTTTTATGTTGGGCTTGCTGTATCATTGCGCCAAACCCTTTCATATCTTACCCTAGCTATAAGTAGCCTTCTTTGAGGCAATTACGTCAGAGTTTTAGTGTCATTTGAGAGGGACTGCCGCAACCACTTTGAGAGGATTGATTCCTCTTGCTCTTGTTACTCCAAGAACTACACTTTCACTTATCAATTGAGATTTCCGATTGTGGCGTGTAAGTGTTCTTCTTACTTGGTTAAATTCTTATTATCGAGATTGCTTAGAACAAGTTTCTAAGAGGTGTCGTAGAAATTTAATTATCTTGTGTATAAGAATTGTTTGTTCAAATCGAAAATTTCATCGTCTCCATCTTTCCTTCCTCGGATTGAATGTCATCTGGTATCAGAGCCATGGTGTGGAGGAGGATTTCCATTCAGCTCCATCAAAGTTCAAAGACTGTCCGAACAGCCTCTTCAACCGGCTTCTTCAAAGATTAACCAACGCAACTTCAAAAGGTGTTAAATTTCGGCCTAGGATTTCATTTCTTTGTATTAAGCATTTTGTAATATTTGTGGAGCGAGCAAGACTACGGATTACTATGATGACTTGGACATGTCCAATAAATAGCTAATTATACCGGTTGGGCCAATGACCAGAGCTAGGGGTAAGGCGCTTCAAGAGGCCTTATTTGCCTATGTGGACCAACATTGTAAGAGGATAGAGTTTACCTAACCTGTTGGAGGAGAATTAGTTGGGCTGCAGCTCAACTTGGTCCATTTGTCTCAAATATTTAGGTCGGATAATTTTACTACTTGAAGGATATGTAATGGGGTCAAATCCAAACTTGGGCTGCCAATCTTATTGGATTTTTTTTATGTCTTGTTTTATGTTGGGCTTACAAGTATCATTAAGCCCAACCCTTTCATATCTTACCCTAGCTATAAGTAGCCTTCTTTGAGGCAATTAGGTCAGAGTTTTAGTGTCATTTGAGAGGGACTGCCGCAACCACTTTGAGAGGATTGATTCCTCTTGCTCTTGTTACTCCAAGAACTACACTTTCACTTATCAATTGAGATTTCCGATTGTGGTGTGTAAGTGTTCTTCTTACTTGGTTAAATTCTTATTATCGAGATTGCTTAGAACAAGTTTCTAAGAGGTGTCGTAGAAATTTAATTATCTTGTGTATAAGAATTGTTTGTTCAAATCGAAAATTTCATCGTCTCCATCTTTCCTTCCTCGGATTGAATGTCATCTGGTATCAGAGCCATGGTGTGGAGGAGGATTTCCATTCAGCTCCATCAAAGTTCAAAGACTGTCCGAACAGCCTCTTCAACCGGCTTCTTCAAAGATTAACCAACGCAACTTCAAAAGGTGTTAAATTTCGGCCTAGGATTTCATTTCTTTGTATTAAGCATTTTGTAATATTTGTGGAGCGAGCAAGACTACGGATTACTATGATGACTTGGACATGTCCAATAAATAGTTAATTATACCGGTTGGGCCAATGACCAGAGCTAGGGGTAAGGCGCTTCAAGAGGCCTTATTTGCCTATGTGGACCAACATTGTAAGAGGATAGAGTTTACCTAACCTGTTGGAGGAGAATTAGTTGGGCTGCAGCTCAACTTGGTCCATTTGTCTCAAATATTTAGGTCGGATAATTTTACTACTTGAAGGATATGTAATGGGGTCAAATCCAAACTTGGGCTGCCAATCTTATTGGATTTTTTTTATGTCTTGTTTTATGTTGGGCTTACAAGTATCATTAAGCCCAACCCTTTCATATCTTACCCTAGCTATAAGTAGCCTTCTTTGAGGCAATTAGGTCAGATTTTTAGTGTCATTTGAGAGGGGCTGCCGCCACCACTTTGAGAGGATTGATTCCTCTTGCTCTTGTTACTCCAAGAACTACACTTTCACTTATCAATTGAGATTTCCGATTGTGGCGTGTAAGTGTTCTTCTTATTTGGTTAAATTTTTATTATCGAGATTGCTTAGAACAAGTTTCTAAGAGGTGTCGTAGTAATTTAATTATCTTGTGTATAAGAATTGTTTGTTTGTTCGAAAGTTGAGTCTTTGTTTGTTCAAACCAAAAATTCCATCGTCTCCATCTTTCCTTCCTCGGATTGCATGTCATCTGGTATTAGAGCCATGATGTGGAGGAGGATTTCCATTCAGCTCCATCAAAGTTCAAAGACTGTCCGAACAGCCTCTTCAACCGGCTTCATCAAAGATTAACCAACGCAACTTCAAAAGGTGTGAAATTTCGGCCTAGGATTTCATTTCTTTGTATTACGCATTTTGTAATATTTGTGGTGCGAGCAAGACTACGGATTACTATGATGACTTGGACATGTCCAATAAAGAGCTAATTATACCGGTTGGGCCAATGACCAGAGCTAGGGGTAAGGCGCTTCAAGAGGCCTTATTTGCCTATGTGGACAAACATTGTAAGAGGATAGAGTTTACCATACCCTGTTCGAGGAGAATTAGTTGGGCCGCGACTCAACTTGGTCCATATATCTCAAATATTTAGGTCGAATAATTTTACTACTTGAAGGCTATGTAATGGGGTCAAGTCCAAACTTGGGCTGCCAATCATGTTGGATTTTTTTTATGTCTTGTTTTATGTTGGGCTTACTTGTATCATTACGCCCAAACCCTTTCATATCTTACCCTAGCTATAAGTAGCCTTCTTTGAGGCAATTAGGTCGAGTTTTTAGTGTCATTTGAGAGGGCTGCGCAACCACTTTGAGAGGATTGATTCCTCTTGCTCTTGTTACTCCAAGAACTACACTTTCACTTATCAATTGAGATTTCCGATTGTGGCGTGTAAGTGTTCTTCTTACTTGGTTAAATTCTTATTATCGAGATTGCTTAGAACAAGTTTCTAAGAGGTGTCGTAGAAATTTAATTATCTTGTGTATAAGAATTGTTTGTTCAAAAGTTGAGTCTTTGTTTGTTCAAATCGAAAATTCCATCGTCTCCATCTTTCCTTCCTCGGATTGCATGTCATCTGGTATCAGAGCCATGGTATGGAGGAGGATTTCCATTCAGCTCCATCAAAGTTCAAAGACTGTCCGAACAACCTCTTCAACCGGCTTCTTCAAAGATTAACCAACGCAACTTCAAAAGGTGTGAAATTTCGGCCTAGGATTTCATTTCTTTGTATTATGCATTTTGTAATATTTGTGGTGCGAGCAAGACTACGAATTACTATGATGACTTGGACATGTCCAATAAATAGCTAATTATACCGGTTGGGCCAATGACCAGAGCTAGGGGTAAGGCGCTTAAAGAGGCCTTATTTGCCTATGTGGACCAACATTGTAAGAGGATAGAGTTTACCTAACCTGTTGGACGAGAATTAGTTGGGCTGCAGCTCAACTTGGTCCATTTGTCTCAAATATTTAGGTCGGATAATTTTACTACTTGAAGGCTATGTAATGGGGTAAAATCCAAACTTGGGCTGCCAATCTTGTTGGATTTTTTTTATGTCTTGTTTTATGTTGGACTTACATGTATCATTGCGCCAAACCCTTTCATATCTTACCCTAGCTATAAGTAGCCTTCTTTGTGGCAATTAGGTCAGATTTTTAGTGTCATTTGAGAGGGGCTACCGCCACCACTTTGAGAGGATTGATTCCTCTTGCTCTTGTTACTCCAAGAACTAACTTTCGCTTATCAATTGAGATTTCCGATTGTGCCGTGTAAGTGTTCTTCTTACTTGGTTAAATTTTTATTATCGAGATTGCTTAGAACAAGTTTCTAAGAGGTGTCGTAGAAATTTAATTATCTTGTGTATAAGAATTGTTTGTTTGTTCGAAAGTTGAGTCTTTGTTTGTGCAAACCAAAAATTCCATCGTCTCCATCTTTCCTTCCTCGGATTGCATGTCATCTGGTATCAGAGCCATGGTGTGGAGGAGGATTTCCATTCAGCTCCATCAAAGTTCAAAGACTGTCCGAACAGCCTCTTCAACTGGCTTCTTCAAAGATTAACCAACGCAACTTCAAAAGGTGTGAAATTTCGGCCTAGGATTTCATTTCTTTGTATTAAGCATTTTGTAATATTTGTGGTGCGAGCAAGACAACGGATTACTATGATGACTTGGACATGTCCAATAAAGAGCTAATTATACCGGTTGGGCCAATGACCAGAGATAGGGGTAAGGCGCTTAAAGAGGCCTTATTTGTCTATGTGGACCAACATTGTAAGAGGATAGAGTTTACCAAACCTATTGGAGGAGAATTAGTTGGGCCGCAGCCCAACTTGGTCCATTTGTCTCAAATATTTAGGTCGGATGATTTTACTACTTGAAGGCTATGTAATGGGGTCAAGTCCAAACTTGGGCTGCCAATCTTGTTGGATTTTTTTATGTCTTGTTTTATATTGTGCTTACATGTATCATTAAGCCCAACCCTTTCATATCTTACCCTAGCTATAAGTAGCCTTCTTTGAGGCAATTAGGTCAGATTTTTAGTGTCATTTGAAAGGGGCTGCCGCCACCACTTTGAGAGGATTGATTCCTCTTGCTCTTGTTACTCCAAGAACTACACTTTCACTTATCAATTGAGATTTCCGATTGTGGCGTGTAAGTGTTCTTCTTATTGGTTAAATTCTTATTATCGGGATTGCTTAGAACAAGTTTCTAAGAGGTGTCGTATTAATTTAATTATCTTGTGTGTATAAGAATTATTTGTTTGTTCGAAAGTTGAGTCTTTGTTTGTTCAAGCCGAAAATTCCATCGTCTCCATCTTTCCTTCCTCGGATTGCATGTCATCTGGTATCAGAGCCATGGTGATGAGGAGGATTTCCATTCAGCTCCATCAAAGTTCAAAGACTGTCCGAACAGCCTCTTCAACCGGCTTCTTCAAAGATTAACCAACGCAACTTCAAAAGGTGTGAAATTTTGGCCTAGGATTTAGTTTCTTTGTATTAACCATTTTGTAATATTTGTGGAGCGAGCAAGACTACGGATTACTATGATGACTTGGACATGTCCAATAAATAGCTAATTATACCGGTTGGGCCAATGACCAGAGCTAGGGGTAAGGCGCTTCAAGAGGCCTTATTTGCCTATGTGGACCAACATTGTAAGAGGATAGAGTTTACCTAACCTGTTGGAGGAGAATTAGTTGGGCTGCAGCTCAACTTGGTCCATTTGTCTCAAATATTTAGGTCGGATAATTTTACTACTTGAAGGATATGTAATGGGGTCAAATCCAAACTTGGGCTACCAATCTTATTGGATTTTTTTTATGTCTTGTTTTATGTTGGGCTTACAAGTATCATTAAGCCCAACCCTTTCATATCTTACCCTAGCTATAAGTAGCCTTCTTTGAGGCAATTAGGTCAGATTTTTAGTGTCATTTGAGAGGGGCTGCCGCCACCACTTTGAGAGGATTGATTCCTCTTGCTCTTGTTACTCCAAGAACTACACTTTCACTTATCAATTGAGATTTCCGATTGTGGCGTGTAAGTGTTCTTCTTATTTGGTTAAATTTTTATTATCGAGATTGCTTAGAACAAGTTTCTAAGAGGTGTCGTAGTAATTTAATTATCTTGTGTATAAGAATTGTTTGTTTGTTCGAAAGTTGAGTCTTTGTTTGTTCAAACCAAAAATTCCATCGTCTCCATCTTTCCTTCCTCGGATTGCATGTCATCTGGTATTAGAGCCATGATGTGGAGGAGGATTTCCATTCAGCTCCATCAAAGTTCAAAGACTGTCCGAACAGCCTCTTCAACCGGCTTCATCAAAGATTAACCAACGCAACTTCAAAAGGTGTGAAATTTCGACCTAGGATTTCATTTCTTTGTATTACGCATTTTGTAATATTTGTGGTGCGAGCAAGACTACGGATTACTATGATGACTTGGACATGTCCAATAAAGAGCTAATTATACCGGTTGGGCCAATGACCAGAGCTAGGGGTAAGGCGCTTCAAGAGGCCTTATTTGCCTATGTGGACCAACATTGTAAGAGGATAGAGTTTACCATACCTGTTCGAGGAGAATTAGTTGGGCCGCAGCTCAACTTGGTCCATATATCTCAAATATTTAGGTCGGATAATTTTACTACTTGAAGGCTATGTAATGGGGTCAAGTCCAAACTTGGGCTGCCAATCATGTTGGATTTTTTTTATGTCTTGTTTTATGTTGGGCTTGCTGTATCATTGCGCCAAACCCTTTCATATCTTACCCTAGCTATAAGTAGCCTTCTTTGAGGCAATTAGGTCAGAGTTTTAGTGTCATTTGAGAGGGGCTGCCGCAACCACTTTGAGAGGATTGATTCCTCTTGCTCTTGTTACTCCAAGAACTACACTTTCACTTATCAATTGAGATTTCCGATTGTGGCGTGTAAGTGTTCTTCTTACTTGGTTAAATTCTTATTATCGAGATTGCTTAGAACAAGTTTCTAAGAGGTGTCGTAGAAATTTAATTATCTTGTGTATAAGAATTGTTTGTTCAAAAGTTGAGTCTTTGTTTGTTCAAATCGAAAATTCCATCGTCTCCATCTTTCCTTCCTCGGATTGCATGTCATCTGGTATCAGAGCCATGGTATGGAGGAGGATTTCCATTCAGCTCCATCAAAGTTCAAAGACTGTCCGAACAACCTCTTCAACCGGCTTCTTCAAAGATTAACCAACGCAACTTCAAAAGGTGTGAAATTTCGGCCTAGGATTTCATTTCTTTGTATTATGCATTTTGTAATATTTGTGGTGCGAGCAAGACTACGGATTACTATGATGACTTGGACATGTCCAATAAAGAGCTAATTATACCGGTTGGGCCAATGACCAGAGCTAGGGGTAAGGCGCTTCAAGAGGCCTTATTTGCCTATGTGGACCAACATTGTAAGAGGATAGAGTTTACCAAACCTGTTGGAGGAGAATTAGTTGGGCCGCAGTCCAACTTGGTCCATATGTCTCAAATATTTAGGTCGGATAATTTTACTACTTGAAGGCTATGTAATGGGGTCAAGTCCAAACTTGGGCTGCCAATCTTGTTGGATTTTTTTTATGTCTTGTTTTATGTTGGGCTTGCTGTATCATTGCGCCAAACCCTTTCATATCTTACCCTAGCTATAAGTAGCCTTCTTTGAGGCAATTAGGTCAGATTTTTAGTGTCATTTGAAAGGGGCTGCCGCCACCACTTTGAGAGGATTGATTCCTCTTGCTCTTGTTACTCCAAGAACTACACTTTCACTTATCAATTGAGATTTCCGATTGTGGCGTGTAAGTGTTCTTCTTATTGGTTAAATTCTTATTATCGGGATTGCTTAGAACAAGTTTCTAAGAGGTGTCGTATTAATTTAATTATCTTGTGTGTATAAGAATTATTTGTTTGTTCGAAAGTTGAGTCTTTGTTTGTTCAAGCCGAAAATTCCATCGTCTCCATCTTTCCTTCCTCGGATTGCATGTCATCTGGTATCAGAGCCATGGTGATGAGGAGGATTTCCATTCAGCTCCATCAAAGTTCAAAGACTGTCCGAACAGCCTCTTCAACCGGCTTCTTCAAAGATTAACCAACGCAACTTCAAAAGGTGTGAAATTTTGGCCTAGGATTTCATTTCTTTGTATTAACCATTTTGTAATATTTGTGGAGCGAGCAAGACTACGGATTACTATGATGACTTGGACATGTCCAATAAATAGCTAATTATACCGGTTGGGCCAATGACCAGAGCTAGGGGTAAGGCGCTTCAAGAGGCCTTATTTGCCTATGTGGACCAACATTGTAAGAGGATAGAGTTTACCTAACCTGTTGGAGGAGAATTAGTTGGGCTGCAGCTCAACTTGGTCCATTTGTCTCAAATATTTAGGTCGGATAATTTTACTACTTGAAGGATATGTAATGGGGTCAAATCCAAACTTGGGCTACCAATCTTATTGGATTTTTTTTATGTCTTGTTTTATGTTGGGCTTACAAGTATCATTAAGCCCAACCCTTTCATATCTTACCCTAGCTATAAGTAGCCTTCTTTGAGGCAATTAGGTCAGATTTTTAGTGTCATTTGAGAGGGGCTGCCGCCACCACTTTGAGAGGATTGATTCCTCTTGCTCTTGTTACTCCAAGAACTACACTTTCACTTATCAATTGAGATTTCCGATTGTGGCGTGTAAGTGTTCTTCTTATTTGGTTAAATTTTTATTATCGAGATTGCTTAGAACAAGTTTCTAAGAGGTGTCGTAGTAATTTAATTATCTTGTGTATAAGAATTGTTTGTTTGTTCGAAAGTTGAGTCTTTGTTTGTTCAAACCAAAAATTCCATCGTCTCCATCTTTCCTTCCTCGGATTGCATGTCATCTGGTATTAGAGCCATGATGTGGAGGAGGATTTCCATTCAGCTCCATCAAAGTTCAAAGACTCGTCCCGACATGCCTCTTCAACCGAGCTTCATCAAAGATTAACCAACGCAACTTCAAAAAGGTGTGAAATTTCGACCTAGGATTTCATTTCTTTGTATTACGCATTTTGTAATATTTGTGGTGCGAGCAAGACTACTGGATTACTATGATGACTTGGACATGTCCAATAAAGAGCTAATTATACCCGGTTGGGCCAATGACCAGAGCTAGGGGTAAGGCGCTTCAAGAGGCCTTATTTGCCTATGTGGACCAACATTGTAAGAGGATAGAGTTTACCATACCTGTTCGAGGAGAATTAGTTGGGCCGCAGCTCAACTTGGTCCATATATCTCAAATATTTAGGTCGGATAATTTTACTACTTGAAGGCTATGTAATGGGGTCAAGTCCAAACTTGGGCTGCCAATCATGTTGGATTTTTTTTATGTCTTGTTTTATGTTGGGCTTGCTGTATCATTGCGCCAAACCCTTTCATATCTTACCCTAGCTATAAGTAGCCTTCTTTGAGGCAATTAGGTCAGAGTTTTAGTGTCATTTGAGAGGGGCTGCCGCAACCACTTTGAGAGGATTGATTCCTCTTGCTCTTGTTACTCCAAGAACTACACTTTCACTTATCAATTGAGATTTCCGATTGTGGCGTGTAAGTGTTCTTCTTACTTGGTTAAATTCTTATTATCGAGATTGCTTAGAACAAGTTTCTAAGAGGTGTCGTAGAAATTTAATTATCTTGTGTATAAGAATTGTTTGTTCAAAAGTTGAGTCTTTGTTTGTTCAAATCGAAAATTCCATCGTCTCCATCTTTCCTTCCTCGGATTGCATGTCATCTGGTATCAGAGCCATGGTATGGAGGAGGATTTCCATTCAGCTCCATCAAAGTTCAAAGACTCGTCCGAACAACCTCTTCAACCGACTTTCTTCAAAAGATTAACCAACGCAACTTCAAAAGGTGTGAAATTTCGGCCTAGGATTTCATTTCTTTGTATTATGCATTTTGTAATATTTGTAGTGCGAGCAAGACTACTGGATTACTATGATGACTTGGACATGTCCAATAAATAGCTAATTATACCCGGTTGGGCCAATGACCGAGCTAGGGGTAAGGCGCTTCAAGAGGCCTTATTTGCCTATGTGGACCAACATTGTAAGAGGATAGAGTTTACCTAACTCTGTTGGGACGAGAATTAGTTGGGAGTCGCAGCTCAACTTGGTCCATTTGTCTCAAATATTTAGGTCGGATAATTTTACTACTTGAAGGATATGTAATGGGGTAAAAATCCAAACTTGGGCTGCCAATCTTGTTGGATTTTTTTTATGTCTTGTTTTATGTTGGACTTACATGTATCATTGCGCCAAACCCTTTCATATCTTACCCTAGCTATAAGTAGCCTTCTTTGTGGCAATTAGGTCAGATTTTTTAGTGTCATTTGAGAGGGGCTACCGCCACCACTTTGAGAGGATTGATTCCTCTTGCTCTTGTTACTCCAAGAACTAACTTTCGCTTATCAATTGAGATTTCCGATTGTGTCGTGTAAGTGTTCTTCTTACTTGGTTAAATTTTTATTATCGAGATTGCTTAGAACAAGTTTCTAAGAGAGTGTCGTAGAAATTTAATTATCTTGTGTATAAGAATTGTTTGTTTGTTCGAAAGTTGAGTCTTTGTTTGTGCAAACCAAAAAATTCCATCGTCTCCATCTTTCCTTCTCGGATTGCATGTCATCTGGTATCGAGCCATGGTGTGGAGGAGGATTTCCATTCAGCTCCATCAAAGTTCAAAGATCGTCCGAATGAACCTCTTCAATCGGCTTCTTCAAAGATTAACCAACGCAACTTCAAAAGGTGTGAAATTTCGGCCTAGGATTTCATTTCTTTGTATTAAGCATTTTGTAATATTTGTGGTGCGAGCAAGACAACGGATTACTATGATGACTTGGACATGTCCAATAAAGAGCTAATTATACCCGGTTGGGCCAATGACCGAGAGATAGGGGTAAGGCGCTTAAAGAGGCCTTATTTGTCTATGTGGACCAACATTGTAAGAGGATAGAGTTTACCAAACCTATTGGAGGAGAATTAGTTGGGCCGCAGCCCAACTTGGTCCATTTGTCTCAAATATTTAGGTCGGATGATTTTACTACTTGAAGGCTATGTAATGGGGTCAAGTCCAAACTTGGGCTGCCAATCTTGTTGGATTTTTTTATGTCTTGTTTTATATTGTGCTTACATGTATCATTAAGCCCAACCCTTTCATATCTTACCCTAGCTATAAGTAGCCTTCTTTGAGGCAATTAGGTCAGATTTTTAGTGTCATTTGAAAGGGGCTGCCGCCACCACTTTGAGAGGATTGATTCCTCTTGCTCTTGTTACTCCAAGAACTACACTTTCACTTATCAATTGAGATTTCCGATTGTGGCGTGTAAGTGTTCTTCTTATTGGTTAAATTCTTATTATCGGGATTGCTTAGAACAAGTTTCTAAGAGGTGTCGTATTAATTTAATTATCTTGTGTGTATAAGAATTATTTGTTTGTTCGAAAGTTGAGTCTTTGTTTGTTCAAGCCGAAAATTCCATCGTCTCCATCTTTCCTTCCTCGGATTGCATGTCATCTGGTATCAGAGCCATGGTGATGAGGAGGATTTCCATTCAGCTCCATCAAAGTTCAAAGACTGTCCGAACAGCCTCTTCAACCGGCTTCTTCAAAGATTAACCAACGCAACTTCAAAAGGTGTGAAATTTTGGCCTAGGATTTCATTTCTTTGTATTAACCATTTTGTAATATTTGTGGTGCGAGCAAGACTATGGATTACTATGATGACTTGGACATGTCCAATAAAGAGCTAATTATACCGGTTGGGTTAATGACCAGAGCTATGGCTAAGGCGTTTCAAGAGACCTTATTTGCCTATGTGGACCAACAATTTGAAGAGGATAGGGTTAACCAAAGCTGTTGGAGGAGAATTAGTTGGGCCGCCGCCCAACTTGGTCCATTTGTCTCAAATATTTAGGTCGGATGATTTTACTACTTGAAGGCTATGTAATGGGCTAATGTCCAAGAAGAAGTTATATTTCTAAAACTTGGGCTGCCAATCTTGTTGGATTTGTTTTATGTCTTGTTTTATGTTGGGCTTACATGTATCATTAAGCCCAACCCTTTCATATCTTACCCTAGCTATAAGTAGCCTTCTTTGAGGCAATTAGGTCAGTTTTTTAGTGTCATTTGAAAGGGGCTGCCGCCACCACTTTGAGAGGATTGATTCCTCTTGCTCTTGTTACTCCAAGAACTGTACTTTCACTTATCAATTAAGATTTCCGATTGTGGCGTGTTAGTGTTCTTCTTACTTAGTTAAATTCTTATTATCGGGATTGCTTAGAACAAGTTTTTAAGAGGTGTCGTATTAATTTAATTATCTTGTGTGTATAAGAATTATTTGTTTGTTCGAAAGTTGAGTCTTTGTTTGTTCAAGCCGAAAATTCCATCGCCTCCATCGTTTCTTCCTCGGATTGCATGTCAATTTGCTTGGGTTAGATTGTTATAAAAAAACAGTACATTCAAATACATATACACATATATTTCGGACAAGAAAAGAAGAAAAAAAAAGAGCGGTCCCAAAAAAAAAAAAAAGAGTACAAATATGTACCAAAATTTTTTTTTCTAGCATATTCATACTTCTTGTTGGACCATTTTGAGTTACTTGTGATAAGCAGTTAAAAAAAAATTAGGGTTGTTCCAATTGTTAGCTTGTTATAATTCTTGTTTGGAGCTTCCAAGATTATTGTTGTTGGACTGTTTATTGTATGTAAATTGGACTGTTGTAAGCAATTTGTTGCTGGACTATTGGAGTTTCAAAGGTTGTAAGCAATTGTTAGTGTATTGGTTGTTACTTGCTACTTGGACGATTGTAACCTATTGTCATTGGGCTAGTAGTTGTTTTTGATACTTGGAAGATTGTAAGCTACTGTTCTTGTACTGGTTTGTATTTGTTATTTGGGCTTCAATCGCACTGGTTGATTTGTTGAGTTCGGTTCTGAAGTGTAGCTTGAGTTTAAGAGGAATTTGAGTGTAAAAAGGCAAGAGTGTGTGAGCTCATTTGAGGGTGTCATTGCCGTGACATAAACACGAGGGGAGTGACAACATTTGAGTGAAACACGTGAGGGAGTGTGTGAGGTTGTTTATCACTAACGCTGTTTTGCAAGTATAATATCACTTCGCAATGTCAAAAGGAGGTAGCACCGAGGAGCACCAAGGGGGAGATGCAAATATTGCTTTCACTTTGAAAGCTATGCAGCAATAATTTGAGAGGTTCAACCAAGCCTTTGATGAGATAAGAGAACAAATTGATGAGATAAGAGAACAAATTGATGAGATCAGACAAGAGAGGCGTGCGGAACCTCAAGGAAGATGTGCAGGAGTGCGCCAACAACCACCACCTCATCGACATCTACCTCGGTATGAACCAGAGGAGGAAGAATTTGAGGAGGAGGAGGAGTTTGAGGCACTAGGAGACTTCAAAGAAACTTGCCATTTAATAAAAGAGACGGAGACCTCAAATCCATTAAAATGCAGATTACCGCATTCAAAGGGAGGAACGACGCGGATGCCTACTTGGAGTGGGAAAGGAAGGTGGACATGTTATTTGAGTACCACAACTTTTCTGAGGATAAGAAGGTAAAACTTGCAACCGTTGAGTTTACAGATTATGAACTAATATGGTGGGATCAAATGGTGACATCTAGGAGGAGAAATGGAGAGATGCCGATTGCTACATGGGGAGCAATGAATGCATGCATGAGGAAGCGTTTTGTACCGTCTTACTACTATAGGGAGATGCACCAAAAACTTCAACGACTCACTCAAGGGTCTAAATCAGTTGAAGACTATCACAAGGAGATGGAAGTGGCTATGATCCAAGCCAACATCGAGGAAGATCCGGAGGCTACAATGGCTAGATTTTTTAGTGGGCTCAATAGGGAAATAGCCAATGTTGTAAAGCTACAACACTATCTAGAGATTGAGGACATGGTGAACATGGCCATGAAGGTGGAGAGACAGCTAAAGGCTAGGCTGGCAGCGAGGAGTTGATCAAATTCTAGCTATGCATGGAACTCTAGATGGCCTAAAAGGGAGGATCAACCTAAGGATAAGAGAGTGGACTTCAAGGAAGCACCAAAGAAACCAATCGGGGGATCTGAAATGAAAGGTACCTCCAACACCCAAGCTACCTCTAGTAAGCATTCTTCTATGAAATATTTTAAATAATTCGGAACTGGTCATATTGCATCTCAATGTCCTAATAAAAAGATTATGATTATGAGAGACAATGGAGTGATTGATTCCGAGGATAGCAGTAGTGAATCTGAATTTGTTCTTGAAAATAACTTTGATGACGATGATTGCTTTGAGAGGGCTGTTACAGGGGAAGCACTTGTAGTTAGGAGAGTATTAAGTACTAGGGCTGCAGATGAGATTGTAGATCAAAGAGAAAATCTTTTTCATTCAAGGTGTTTAGTGGGAGGAAAAGTGTGCAATTTGATCATTGATGGGGGAAGTTGTACCAATGCAGCTAGTACCACCATGGTAGAGAAATTGGGGCTTGTTAGCCCTAAGGGCAAATCATGTAGTTATGATTAGTTTTGATTAATGACGAACATTGATGAGGACTAATATGCTTGTATGTTGTGTGATAGGATTTGTGGATTAAGAAGTTTGAAGTCTCATTGCCTTGAAGCTAAAATGCAAGAACAACTCCAATATGTCAAAGTAATTAAAGATTGAAGGGTTTGTTCAAGATTAATGAAGGCTTTGAAGACATGAAGTGTAGGTGACATGTGGTTAATAGGTAAATATTGTAAACCCTACACTCTTAAGTTTTGGAATCTATGAGTTGCAATTGAGAGCACAAAACTTGATTTAAATGGTTTCAATGGTTTTGAACTTACCTAAATTATCAAGTTTTCATAAATGGTTTTTGCACTTAAAAGGTCTTTAATGACTTATCTTTGAGGCTAGAATGTTTTCCAACTTGTTTGAATTGATTTGAACATGTTTTGACAAAGTTTGAAAAATTCGGATGCAAGATTCGGACGCAGTCCAAAAATTCGGTCGTCCGAATTTTGCAGCAAAAGTTTGCTACTATTCTTCCAGAGAAATTCGGAAGAAGATTCGGACGCAGCCAAAAAAATTCGGTCGTCCGAATTTTGGCCTTCAGCATGGTCACTGTTCTTCCAGAGAAATTCGGAAGAAGATTCGGACGCAGCAGAAAAAATTCGGTCGTCCGAAAAATTCGGACGCAGAATTCGGTCGTCCGAATTTTCCTGAAACTAGCCGTTACTAGCCGTTTTATAACCGTTTGAACTGATTTTCAAATTCTATAAAAGTCATAAACTTCAGATTTTTTAGCAGAACTTTTGAACTTAAGAAATCCTACAAGCTCTAACTTGTTTTACATCAAAATTACTTGAAAAGCTCTCAAATTGCCTTGTGCTCAAAGATTGAAATTCAAGATTCCAAAGGCAACAAAGTGTGAAGGTGAAACATTGTGTAATCATCTACCAACAAAGTGGTAACATCTTACACACTCTCTTTTCTTATCTCAATTGTGTTTTCTACTAGCTAATTTCAAGGTTATCTTGTGACATAAAACCCTTTTGTGGAAGGGTGAGCCATAGACTAGATTAATCAAGGTTGTAGTGTAAAACCCGTGTGAGGGTGAGCCTTGGATTAGATTAGTCTTGAGGTTGTCTTTAGATATAAAATCCTTGTGGAAGGGTGAACCTTATTTGTATAATTACTAGAAGAGGTTGTGAGTGTAAAACCATAGTGTGGTTAGCCTCTTATGTAATTGTTGAATTTGAGCATATAGTGGATTGATTGAAATCCTTGAGTGTGGACTCAAGGTAGTGGATGTAGATCTTGGAGAGATCGAACCACTATAAATCGTGTGTTCATTTGTTTATAGCTTTACTTGTTTACATACTTATGTTATTATTATTTGTTCTTAGTTGTTGATTGATTGGTTGTGAATTTATTGTTTGATCATCTTGTCTCAACCATTAAATCACATATAAACTTAGAGTTTGTAAATTTGAAGAAGAGCTTTTATTAAGGCAAAGGATTTGCAAAATAGGAAAAGATTTTGATAATTAACCTAAGACCTAATTCACCCCCCCTCTTAGGTCTTTCAAGGCTGACTTGCATGAGGCATCCAGAACCTTATAAGCTACAATGGTTTAATGATAGTGCGGATGTGAAGGTAACTAAACAAGTATTGGTGACTTTCTCAATTGGTAGATATGAGGATGATATGTTGTGTGATGTGGTACCCATGGAGGCTGGTTATATACTCCTTGGGAGGCCTTGGCAGTTTGATAGGAAGATATCACATGATGGTTATACCAATAGATACTTCTTCAAATTTAAGGGTAGAAATTTCATTCTTATACCTCTATCACCTCGTGAGCTATACTTGGACCAATCAAAGGTAACTAAAGGCGAGGAGGGATCGAGAAAAGAGCGTAACAAAATTAAAGATGGAAAAGAGACCCAAAAGAAAATTGGGAGTGGCCCAAATGTGAGTGATTGCATTGAAAAAAAAAGAAAGAAAAGTGAACTTGTATGCGAGGGGAAAAGACATGAGAAGAGCAATTGGGGAGAAAAGAGCACTAGTCATAGTAAGATATAGAGAGTGTTTAGTTTCTGATGCTAACCCTCTTGATTCTTTGCCTAGCGTGTTTTCATCTCTTTTGTAGGATTACGTAGATGTCTTTTCTGAGGAGATGCCCCCGTGATTGCCACCCTTGAGAGGCATAGAGCACCATATAGACTTCGTTCTTGGAGCTCAGATACCTAATCGCCCAGCTTACCGGAGTAATCCTGAGGAAACAAAGAAGCTTAAGAAGCAAGTGAATGAGCTATTGGAGAAAGGGTATGTGAGAGAAAGATTGAGTCCTTGTGCCGTACCTGTGTTGTTGGTGCCAAAGAAGGAGGGAACGTGCAGGATGTGTGTGGATTGTCGATCCGTGAATAAAATCACTGTAAAGTATCGCCATCCTATCCCTAGGCTAGATGATATGCTTGATGAACTGCATGGTGCATGTATTTTTACAAAAATTGATTTGAAAAGTGGAAATCACCAAATTAGAATGAAACCAGGGGATGAATGAAAAACTACTTTCAAAACTAAGTATGGGTTGTATGAGTGGTTAGTTATGCCATTTGGTTTAACAAATGCACCCAGCACTTTTATGAGATTGATGAATCATGTCTTGCGTGGATTTCTTGGCAAGTTTGTGGTTGTTTACTTTGATGACATTTTGGTATATAGCACTAATTTGGACATGCATGTCATGTATGTGAGGTGTGTCTTAGATGTACTTAGACAGGAAAAACTGTATGCAAACCTTAAGAAGTGTACTTTTTGCATTGATCGATTAGTATTTTTGGGGTTTATAATCAGTTCTCAATGAGTTGAGGTTGATAGTGAAAAGGTAAAGGCTGTCCAGGATTGGCCAACTCCTAAGGGTGTGAGTGAGGTGAGGAGTTTTCATGGACTTGCTAGTTTCTATAGGAGGTTTGTGAAGGACTTTTCTACTATTTCTGCTCCTTTAACTGAGGTAATTAAGAAAGAAAAAGGGTTTACTTGGGGTTGGGAACAATAACATGCATTTACATTGTTGAAAAAAAATTATGTTCTGCTCCTATTCTATGTCTACTTGATTTTGAGAAAGCTTTTGAGGTTGAATGTGATGCTTCTGGGATTGGTATAGGTGATGTGCTTTTGTAGGAGAACAGACCAGTTGCATATTTTAGTGAGAAGCATAGTGGTGCACAACTCAATTATCCGACATATGACAAGGAGTTGTATACAATTATGAGAGCATTGGAAGTGTGGCAACATTATCTCTAACCTAGAGAGTTTGTCATTAGGACCGATCACGAGTCTTTAAAGCACTTGAAGGGACAGGGCAAGCTGAGCAAGCGACATGCCACCTGGGTGGAATTTCTAGAAACCTTTCCCTATGTACTGCAATACAAGCAAGGCAAGGAGAACGTGGTAGCAGATGCTTTATCTAGGAGGTATTCTTTGATTACTACTCTACATTCTAAATTATTAGGATTTGAGCAGCTTAAGGAATTATATGTTTCTGATGACGATTTTGCTACTGTATATTCTGCTTGTGAACATACTGCATTCCAAAAATTCTATAAGCATGATGGCTATCTCTTTCGAGATAATCAATTGTGTGCCTAACTGTTCTATGCGTACTTTATCTGTGCTTGAGGCTCATAGTGGAGGATTGATGGGATATTTTGGGGTTGCTAAGACTTTGGATATTTTACAAGACCATTTTTTTGGCCCGATATGCGTAAGGATGTGGAACGTGTGTGTGTAAAGTATATTGCATGTAGGTAGGCAAAATTCACTGTTAAACCTCATGGTTTGTATACCCCTTTACCTGTACCTGCTGAACCATTGACTGATATCTCTGGACTTTGTTTTGGGTTTGCCTAAGGCCAAAAAGGGATACGATAGCATCTTCGTTGTTGTTGATAGGTTTAGTAAGATGGAGCATTTCATTGCATGCCATAAGACTGATGATGTTGTGCAAGTGGCTGATTTATTTTTCAAAGATGTTGTTCAATTGCATGGCCTTCCTAGGTCTATTGTTTCTGATAGAGATGCTAAATTTCTAAGTCATTTTTGGCGTGTGTTGTGGGGCAAACTGGGTACCAAACTGCTTTATTCTACTACATGTCACCCACAGACTAACAGTCAAACCGAAGTTGTTAATATGACCTTTGGTACCTTACTACGTGCTGTTGTTGGTAAGAATCTTAAAACTTGGAGTGAAAGTTTACCAATTATTGAGTTTGCATATAACCGGAGTGTGCATTCAACCACAGGTTATTCACCATTTGAACTTGTATATGGCTTTAACCCTTTAATTGTTTTGGATTTGGTGCCTTTACCTTTGCATGAGTTGTCTAGTACAGATGGTAAGAGCAAAGCTGAACTGGTACGGACCCTACACAAGAAGGCAAGACAGCATATTGAGCAAAAGAATAAGGTATATGCCAAACAAGCCAATAAAGGACGAAAATTGGCGACTTTTGAACCCGGTGATTGGGTTTGGGTACATCTAAGGAAGGAACGGTTTCCTGTACAGTGAAAGTCCAAATTAGCTCCTAGAGGAGATGGTCCATTTCAAGTGATAGAAAGAATCAATAACAATGCCTACAAGCTTGATCTGCTAGGTGAGTATGGTGTTTCCGCGACCTTTAATGTTGCTGACCTTTCTCTTTTTGATATGGATCCAGATTCGAGGACGAATTTTCGTGAGGAGGGAGGGACTGATGCGAGCAAGACTACGGATTACTATGACGGCTTGGATATGTCCAATAAAGAGCTAATCATACTGTTTGTGCCAATGACCAGAGCTAGGGCTAAGACGCTTCAAGAGGCCTTATTTGCCTATGTGGACCAACATTTGAAGAGGATAGAGTTATCCAAACCTGTTAGAGGAGAATTAGTTGGGTCGCAACCCAACTTGGTCCGTTTGTCTCAAATATTTAGGTCGAATGATTTTACTACTTGAATGCTTTGTAATGGGCTCAAGTCCAAACTTGGGCTGCCAATCTTGTCGGATTTGTTTTATGTCTTGTTTTATGTTGGGCTTACATGTATCATTAAGCCCAACCCTTTCATATCTTACCCTAGCTTTAAGTAGCCTTCTTTGAGGCAATTAGGTCAGATTTTTAGTGTCATTTGAGAGGGGCTGCTGCCACCACTATGAGAGGATTAATTCCTCTTGCTCTTGTTACTCCAAGAACTACACTTTCACTTATCAATTGAGATTTCTGATTGTGACGTGTAAGTGTTCTTCTTACTTGGTTAAATTCTTATTATCGGGATTGCTTAGAACAAGTTTCTAAGAGTTGTCCTAGGAATTTAATTATCTTGTGTGTATAAGAATTGTTTATTTGTTCGAAAGTTGAGTCTTTGTTTGTTCAAGCCAAAAATTCCATCGTCTCCATCTTTCCTTCCTCGGATTGCATGTCATTTTTGGTAATAAGGATGAAGTGGTGGTTTTGGTTTAGGAGGTAACCATGTGGATGGGATTTATGCAATAGAGGAATCATACCTGTTGCGAGTCTGAATGGCTTGAGCTCCTTGTTGATAATCTCGGTGGGAAACCAGAGGATGGTCTGGTCCGAGTTTGGTGATCCGATCAAGATCTGCTTGATGATCTGGAGGATGATCTGAGATAGGAAGATGAATCATTGCAATTCGTGAATAGTTCTGCTTGATAGACTGGAGATGCTTATGATCAAATCTGATGGAAACAGATCCATCAGAATTCTGGGAGATCTGAAAGGATGAAGATTCCAGAGGCTGATTTGCAGCTTCATGGACTCTTTCATATTCTGTGACCCAAGCGTCAGGAAGGAGACTGAGAAGTTTAGATTTGGGAATCTATCTTGGGACATGGGTACAAACAGCTGACTGTTTGTCATCTACCTTGATAAGCAGAGCATCTTCTCCACCGGGAAGGGAGAGATTTATGGTATGATTTTGGACTTAGTAGATCATTTGATAGTGTAAAGTTGCAGTGAGAGCATCATGTACCTGAGAGGCTCCTGCAATCTGGACTTGTACCTTGGGAGCATTTAGCAAATGTGGGTCTGCCAGAGACATGTTGAAATTGGGGTACAAGGTGATGAATACCGTGCAAGCATTCAGTGTTGCTTCAACTGTGGCGATACAAGCATGTTGATATGCTAGAAAGCGGGTATCCAAGAGGGCAACTTGGGCAACCATAGGTAAGCCATTTCTGCCATGGAGGGTGAGAGCTATACGAACAGCATCAAAGTGAAGATAAGTATAACCATGTAGCTTGCATTGACGAGGAAAATCTTCAGGAATGTAAAGAGTAACAAATTGTTCTTTACCAGTGGCTATAATAGGATGTTGGTCCATCTTTGAGCATTGAACATACTCTCAGACAGAGGAAGGTGTTTGACGGATAAGAGACTTAAAAGTTTTCCAAGGGGAAACTATAGACTTAGCATAATTAGTATAAGGGTTCATAAAAGGATGACTTTCAGGAGAGAACTGAGGAGATGAATCTACAGTAACTTCATATAGATAATCTAATTTCTTAGATGCAGTTTGACGGAAGGAAGGAGTAGTATCTAACGAAATAGATGAACGGGAAGTTTCTGGATACATGAGTAGGTAAGGCTTCTTCAACTCTAACATTATTTCTAATACACCAATGGCTCTGATACCAATAGTAGTGATGACCTAGAAACTGGAAGTATTCGAAAGAGAATAATTTCAAAAACTCAAACCTGGATTGTCTAAGAAGGTATGACTTGGATCAACACAACGGCCAACTCTTGGGCACTCAAAGGATCCTGTCCTCTTATCTTTCAACAATCCAAGAAGGAATGAAATCAATCATTCAAGAAGGAATATTCACAATTTCTAAGTATCACCGAACAAGGATCTAAGCTAAAGCCATATCAGAAATAGAAGCAGAGAAGAAGAATAGAGAAAACTTAGAAAGACATGTTTAGAGTGAAACACACAAGAGAGACAATATTACTCGGGAACTAAGCTTGAGAAAATGGTACAACAATGGGCTCTTTATATAGAGCTCCAAGGAAGAACCTAGAAGGCTAAATTATTGGACTATGACGTCATTACTTACATCATGGTGGCGAATGAGGTCATCGCTTCCATCACACCACATTAACAGCACACTTATCAGCTTTAATCTGTTGGAAAATAAAGTTGACATTACAGCACACTGAATAATAAAGACAATAAAGTGCAGAGTACTAAAGATAAAAGTCTTCACAGCTGTAATGCTCGGAATCAGTCGGTGTGGAAACATCACTATCAGTGGAGTCAGGATCAGCGATATTGCGTTCAATAATGAGATCCTGATGCAGAGCATCTGCCTTTGCTTTTTTTTTCTCTGTTTGAATGCATCCTTTCTGAGTGAGGTGACACAAGTGGTTCGAGCAGTTTTATCAAAGGCCATTCGTGGAAAGGTAAACCCATGTGATGACTGAGAGGAGCTAGCTGGCTGAAGGTTAAAGTAATTAAAAGGGGTTTCAGTGTCTAGCTGAGAATCAGGCGGGTGGTGAAGATACTGTTAGCCCTAAGGGCAAATCATGTAGTTTTGATTAATGACAAATATTGATGAGGACTAATATGCATGTCATTTGTGTGATAGGATTGTTGGATTAAGAAGTTTGAAGTCTCATTGCCTTGAAGTTAAAATGCAAGAACAACTCCAATATGTCAAAGTGATTGAAGATTGAAGAGTTTGTTCAAGATGTTAGAAGGCTTTGAAGACATGAAGTGTAGGTTGCATGTGCTTAATAGGTAAACTTTGTAAACCCTACACTCTTAAGCCTTGGAATCTATGAGTTGCAATTGAGAGCACAAAACTTGATTTAAATGATTTCAATGGTTTTGAACTTACCTAAATTATCAAGTTTTCATAAATGGTTTTTGCACATAAAAGGTCTTTAATGACTTATCTTTAAGGCTAGAATGTTTTCCAACTTGTTTGAAATGATTTGGATATGTTTTGACAAAGTTTTAAAAATTCGGAAGAAGATTCGGACGCATGCAGAAGAAATTCGATCGTCCGAATTTTGTGAAGAATTTTTTCTGCACTGTGAACAGTGAACAACGCATGAATAGTAACACTGTGAACAGTGAACAACGCATGAATAGTACACTATTCATTTGAACCGTTTACTATTCTTCCAGTGAAATTCGGACGAAGATTCAGACGAAGCTGGAAAATTCGGTCGTCCGAATTTTTGTGACCGGTGCATGAATAGTGCATACACAGTACCACTATTCACATGAACAGTGCATGCACAGTACCACTATTCACATGAACAGTATTTTCTGAAAATAGCCGTTACTAGCCGTTTTATGGCTGTTTAAACTAATTTTTGAATTCTATAAAAGCCATAAACTCCAGATTTTTTAGTAGAACTTTAAACTTAACAAATCTTACATGCTCTAACTTATTTTACATCAAATCAAATTGAAAAGCTCTCAAATTGCCTTGTGCTCAAAGGTGTACATTCAAGATTCCAAAGGCAAAGGTGAAGTGGTGCTAGCAATTGTATTTATCTACCAAGAAGCGTTGGTAATATTCAAACTCATTTATTCCTCATTTAATTCTGTTTTTCTACTAGCTCATTGCAAGGTTATCTTTAGACATAAAACCCTTTTGTGTTAGGGTGAGCCATAGACTAGATTAATCAAGGTTGTGGTGTAAAACCCATTGTGTGGGTGAGCCTTTGATTAGATTAGTCTTTAGGTTGTCTTTGGATATAAAACCCTTGTGGAAGGGTGAACCTTGTTTGTATAATTACTAAAAGAGGTTGTGAGTGTAAAACCATTGTGTGGTGAGCCTCTTATGTAATTATTGAATTTGAGCATATAGTGGATTGGTTGAAATCCTTGAGTGTGGACTCAAGGTAGTGGATGTAGATCTTGGAGAGATCGAACCACTATAAATCGTATGTTCATTTTCTTATTGCTTTACTTGTTTACGTACTTGTGATTATTATTTATGCTTAGTTGTTGATTGATTGATTATGGTCTTATAGTTTGATAATCTTGTATTAATCATCAAATCACATATAACTTGAAGTTTGTGAATTTAAAGAAGAGCTTTTATTAAGACAAAGTATTTGCAAAAAGGTGAAAAGATTTCGATAATTAGCCAAATACCTAATTCACCCCCCTCTTAGGTCTTTCAATTGGTATCAGAGCAAGGTCTTCTTGTTAAGGTCTAACAACCTAGAAGTAAAGATTCTATGGCTAGTTTATCAAATTTGCCTTATATGGAAGGTTTAAAACACGCGCGTCCGCCGGAGAGCCCGCAGTGGAGCGTGGTGGACTGAAGGATGAAAAGGGTATACTGGGCCGTTCCCTAACAGCTTAAGCTTTTGGGGCAATTGATTGCAGGTGCAGTCTTCTGGATCAAGACCACATTCAAGACAGCAATTCTGACATGATTCACAAGAAGTACATCCACCCCAATAGCAATGATTGGAGAACGGATCAGTTTCAAAGACAACTGGTTTAGCATCTGGTTGGTACCACTTGATAACTTGTCGTTTGTGGCACAGGTCTTCAAGGCTTTGGAGAATGGCTTGTCTGATTTGGCCAGGAGTCATACCAAGGATGGATTGGTATTTCTGTCTTATGTAAACATCAGCTCCTTGAGCTAAGGCCTGAGGGATTGAGCTGAGGAAGGCTTGTTTTAAACTAACATCTGCACCAAGAAGATAGAATAATTGAGTCATGCGTTGCAAATGTTTATCTAAATCTGACCTTTGAAAAGAATAACACTTCATTTGGAAAAATTCTTTTCGTTTTAATTCAAGATCAGAATCAGGTTCACCAAGAAAACAGTAATATAGTAATGAAGCAGCTTGATCAATTGAAGAGTTTAAGAATTGAGTTCTCTCAACATAATTGAGAGTTGTAAACCAGTGCTTCAATGTGCCGGTGAATCTGGAGGTGAACTCTGTAAGAATATTCTCTGCTGTGATTCCAGTGAGTTCTCTTGTGGTCATCCAAGCATGGAACTCTTGAAGCCTTACTGCCCATTTGTTTGGAGGTATGTCATCCAACTGGAATGTGAAAGTTCCTGAGCTAGTGAGTTTCTTGGATGTGTGAGATGATTCTGGTTCATCGACTATGGGAGTAGCTTCTGATGTCACTTCAGGCTACCATATCTCAGCCTGTCCCTCATATTGCTGTTGTCCAAGAACAAACTCCGTCTGAGACTCAGTACTCTTCCCCAACAGAATAAACCTCCTTTGTTTGATGGTTTTAATTTTACATTTTGGAAATCTAGAATTAGAATTTTTATTTGTTCTATTAACTTTGATTTGTGGAGTATCATTGAGAAAGGTTCCTATGTGCCTATGAGAATAAAAGCTGATGGAATTACAAGGGAACCAAAGTCTATGGACGAATTTGATGAGGGTGACTCAAAGAAGATGACATTGAATTACCAAGCCATGAATATCTTGAGTTGTGCATTGGAAATGAATGTGTACAATCGTGTGAGTGAATGCGACACCGCTCATGATATGTGGAAACTACTTCAAGCCACTCATGAAGAAGAAAGAGTCGATGTATGCTTTATGGCAATAAATGATGAGGTACAATCCACTCCTTCTACCTCTACTTATAGTGATGATGATGTTGATGATGTTGATGATCCTAGTGAACTACTTGTTGAAATGTATGAAGAATTAAAAAAGGCTTCAAAAAGGAATAAGGAAATGAAAACCAAAATTAATGATTTATTGAATGAGAATTCAAAATTATTTTGTGAAAATAAAAAGCTTCTTGATTCTATTGAATGCTTGAATATTGAAAAGGAAGTTTTAAATGTCTCTTTACAAAACATGTCCCTTGAAAATAAGATTCTTTGTGAAAAGATTTTGTCTCTTGAAAGAATGCTTGTTGATCATGAGATTTTGAAAAAGAAGGTTGATGAACTTACATTATGTATAGAAAAATTTACAAAAGGAAGGGACAATCTTGATAAAATTTTTGGAGCTCAAAGATCTCCTCCTGTCAAAAATGGTCTTGGTTATAATTATGTAAATAATGTGCCTAAATATAACAACTTCTTTGTTAGAGCTACTTCTACTTCCATGCATCATACTTGTTGTACTTATTGTGGAAAACATGGACATAAAGTCACCAAATGCTATGTTAAAAGAAAAGTAGAGAATGGTGTAAAAACCATTTGGAGAGTTAAGGGAATTATTCCTAACCCTCACGGACCCAAGAAAGTATGGGTACCAAAGGATACTTCCTCTCCTTTATTGCAGGTACACTTTAATTCAAACTCAAGCACCACTAAGCGGTACATTGATGATGTTGGCTTAAAGAATAACAGACAACATCTCATTCATAATCAAGGTCAAAGCAACCGATGAAGGATTTGTTTTTGAAACAAGAAGAATGGAAGAATTCTTGGAGTAACCAATGTTGGTAAATGTTCCTCTCTTTAAACAAATGTTGCTTATTGCTGATTTGAACTGTAACTTGCTTAGCACTAGTCAATTGTGTGACAATGAATAAGAAGTTAAATGCCAACATGTAAAATTTCAGTTGAGAATCTTTTTTGTTTAGCTTTGAAATTTTGCCAACCATAACTTGTCAATTGCTTTTATGAAGTTGATTATGTAACACTGATGATGTGGAATTGAATTCATGGTTGATATGTTCTTAAAATTGATTATATGTCATGATAAAATGATTAAATTAGCTATGATTGAATATCTATGCATTTGCTTGGACAAAAACATCTTTATGAAACTTCACAAAATGTTCGGACTTGAAGTTTGGATGTAGACCATAAGTTCGGACGCTGAACTTGTCTGACAATATGACATTTTGTGATTTTGATCAATTACTTGCAAAATGTTTTATTATGTGTTTTATCTTGATAAGCTTGAATGTCTTGTAGCTTATGATAATGATGGATTCTCTTGGCATAGAAAATTAGGACACGTAAGCATGGATTTTTTGAACAAATTTTTCTCTCAAGATCTAGTTGGAGGATTGCTAAAAATATGTGTTGAGAAAATTATCTTTGAGATACTTGTCAATAGGGAAAACAAGCAAAAGAATATTTCAAACCCATGAAAATGTTTTTCGACCTCAAAACATCTTGAGCTTGTTCATATAAATTGATTTGGACTTATGAGGAACTCTAGTATTGAGGACTTAAAGTATGCATTACTAGTAGTTGATGATTTCTCAATATTCACTTTAGTATTATTCTTTGCTCACAAAGATAAAGTGTTTCATAAGATTTTAAAACTATTCAAAAATATTCAAACCTCCCTTAAGTGCAAATTGATTTTCATTAGAAGTGACAATGGGAGAATTTTGCAACCAAGTCTTTACAAAATTTGCTTTGAAAATTGAATTTCATATAATTGTTTCAATTGCAAAAAACCCCACAACAAAATGGTGTTATTTAAAGGAAAACTTGAACTTTGCAAAAATTGGTTATGTCTATGCTTTGTGAAGATTCTTCTTCAAAAATATTTTTGGGCCAAAGCCGTAAACACCACATGCTATGATAAATAGGATTCTTTTAAGATCATTTTGAAGAAAAACATCTTTTGAATTCTCTTTTATAGAATGCCTCAAATTACATATTTTAAAGTGTTTGGTTATAAATGTTTTACTTTGGATATTTGTGATAACTTACTTAAATTTAATAGAAAGCCGGGTATAAGCATATCTCTGAACTATTCTTCTAACAAAAGGCCTATAGAGTTTATAATGAAAAGAACCTTATATGATGAGGAAATCATTCATGTTTATTTTGATGAATCTTACATTTACTTGGGAAAGAAAAGATGAAGATGATGTAGGTACATCTATGAATGACTATCAAATCCATCTTCAAGCACCAACTTTGGAGGATCATACCAATGAGGAAAAGATGATTAAGCAAGAACAAGATGACCAACCTAGTGGTGACCAAAAGCTCTCAAAGAACTTAAGATATCCAAGAGGCCACCCTAAGGAGCAAATCATTGGTGATATCTCCCAAGGAGTAAAAATAAGGCGGTACTTTATCAATAACTTTATTCTTTTATCGCATATGAGCCTAAAAGTATTGATGATGCATTGTGTGATGATTTTTAGATTATTGATATGCAAGAGGAATTAAATAGATTTGAAAGGTACAAAATTTTGGATATTCCTAAATCTCATGATCATTCCATTATTGGAACTAAATGGTTTTTAGAAATAAACTTATTGAATCCAGAGAAGTTGCTAGAAACAAGGCTAGACTTATTGCCTAAGGATTCAATCAAGAAGAATGAATTGATTATGATGAAACCTTCGTTCCGAATGAAGACGTGAGTCCATAAGAATGCTTTTGACTTGTACTTGCTTTAAGTTATTTCAAATGAATGTCAAAAGTGCTTTTCTAAATGGTTTTATTGAGGAAGTGATTTATGTGGAATAATCACCCGGTTTTGCTCATGAAAAGTTTCCTACCATATTTTCAAACTATCCAAAGTCTTTTATGGTTTAAAACCAGCTCCTAGAATTTAGTGTGAAAGATTGAGTAGTTTCCTTCTTTCAAAAGGATTTTCAAGAGGAAAACTGAAACTACTCTTTTTATAAAATCCTCATGCAACAATGATCTATAACTTGTCCAAATATATGATACAACTTTTGGTGCTTCCAATACTTCACTTTGTGATGTGTTTTTCCAAGTTGATGCAAAGTAAATTAGAAATGAGCATGATAGGAAAACTCAATTTCTTTCTTGGCCTACAAATCAAGCAAACCAAGAATGGCACTTTCATGAATCATGTTAAGGTATAAGCACTTCCATAAGTTTATCAACTATGCATGACAAGAATAAAATGGTTTCATAGGAGTAGTCAACTCTATTTGACTGCAAGTAGAGCCAATATTATGCTTGCAATGTGTTTGTGTGCTAGATTTCATCTTGTCATAAAGAGTTTCATTTGATTGCTATTAAAAACATTCACTATTACCTTATTGATACTCTAAGTGATTATGATCTATGTTTCAAATATGTGGCTATGTTATGTGATAATACTAATGCAACAAATTTGACAATCATATTATTCAACAAACTAGGACAAAGCATATAGAGATCTAACTTCATCTCATTAGAGATCATTCTACTAAGGGTAATATTTGTTTAAAGCATATTTGCACTAATGAACAAATTAATGATATTCTTACTATGCCATTAGCCGAAGAAAGGTTAATCAATCTTAGAAGAAGCTTACAGATTTCAAAATTCAATAACTAATGAGTGTATTCAAGTGTTGTAGCTCCAAGTGAGGACAAAGAAGCCTAGCATGGGAAAAGGAAAGGGAAAAGCAAAAGAAAGAGAAGGAGGACCAGCGATAAATGAACCAAAGAAGGTTTATGTTCCTCAAAGCATGTCATGCCTAGATAGATTTGTCACAATGGAGGCTGCTATTGAATTTGATGATTGGACAAAAAGGAACCATAAGACAAATCCAAGCCACAAGGTTATTAACAGGGGAATTTTCAAGTATCTCCAAGTGCAATTGTCTTCTAGCGGTCTACCAATAAAGAGTGAAGAAGTCTACACCAACAACTCACTAAAGGGAATTCCTTGGACACTTGATGATGATAATGTATGAAGGACTAGAAGAGAAACTCCTCTAAGGGGGTGATAGAAGAGATGTTAGTGATAATGAAGAGAAGGAAGAAGAAAATGAACAAGAAGAAGAGGATAAAAAGGGAAATCCTTGCTGGAGAAAGGAAACCTAAAATGAGGGATGAGTCATCTAGTGAGGGGGAGCAACCTTCCACAAAAGAAGACTATTTGAAGAGGTACTCTCTATTGAAGGAAAAGAAGTTGAAGATGAAAATCTCACTAAAGGTGATACCATAGTTGCCAAGGTGTTTCAAGAAATATTGGACAACCATATAGAGGAAATGAAGAAGATGGACACATTCTTCAAGTCTTTTTGCTCTGATAATTCTTGGCAAATTTGATGGTTTATAAGCTAGAGTCAAGAGTATGGAAGAAGACTTGAGAAAGATTTCTCAAGTGGTTTTAAATGATGCAAGTTCCTATAAATCCAAAGAAGAAGAAAAGAAAGAAGATGAGAAAGAGGACAGTAAAGAGGAAATGAAGAAGATCAAGAAGATAATATGAGTGGAGATGGCAGCAATAAGAATACAAAAGATTAAGGAAAAGGCAGTGAAGCATCCCAATAAAAGAAGAGCATGAGAATGAAGAACAAAGGGGTAAAGCTCAATAGAACAAGCAAGAAGAAGGAGGTGAAGGGAGTTTAACAAAGTAAAATCACAAATCCATCACTAATTTCCTTCAGCCAATGGAGGAGGAAAATGTGGTTCAAAGGAAGAAGATCCAAAGATCCTCTCAATTGGTCACTTTCCAAAGCACAACAAATGAAGGACCCCATCATATAGAGCTCAAGGGAGACATGGCCATCATAATAAACAAATTTGGAAGTGAAGACCATGAAGCGCATCCAAGACTAAGCCTTTCTATCCCTAAACTCTATTTTGATGCTTATTTTAGTTTATTACTTGATGCACACGTTATGCTTTAACATTGAAATTTACTTGTGCCTTTTTAGTCATTATAATGTTTTGAAGCTCAATATGTGAAATCTTTGTGATAAGAGCTTCTTTTTCACTTTTGTTGTCCAAATACACTCACCCCAAGTTTAATTGCTACTAAAAAGGGGGAGAAGAAGTTGATAATATATTGCTTATTTTATTATTATTGAAGATACTACATAATGCTTATTGCTATTAGGATAATAATTATTTGACTAGAGAATTGCTGAATATTGCCAATATACAGTTTATGAGAATTGGCTAATATATTACTAAATTGCCAAATGAGGTTTAGTCCATATACTGCTTATATGTGATACATGCAGTCTCACTTTCATTAACCCCATCTTTGATTGATGACAAAAGGGGGAGAAGAAATGTGATGTCAAAATGTGTGAAAATGAGAAATAGCAGTGGAATTCCTCAAGTATGAAGAGAAAATGTGTGAAATGAGAAATAGCAGTGGAATTCCTCAAGCATGAAGAGAAAATGTGTGAATTTTCTGAAAATCCATGCATATATCAAGGGGGAGAAAGAATGACTACAAATTGTGCTATGTGCTTGCTGTAAATGTGTTGTGTGTTGTGTATATATTGATGTGCAATATGTAATGAGTAATGTGAAAATATTTGGCTGCATTTCTGCATTTGAATTTAAATTGAAAGTGTTATAATTTGTGAGGTTTTAGTTGTTTTCTTAGATTTTGGAATATGGTTAAGTTGAGATTGAAATCTTGAACTTGGTTCTTGACTTGACCTATGACTTTACATTACATCATGAAAATAATTAAATACATGAGCTTTGTAGTTTTGCAAAGATAAACTGAGTGCTATTGTAGCTATACATATTTGAGTACTTCTATAGTTCATTTGAAAATGCAAAATCACCTTTTCAACTTGTTTCCAAAAATTTGGACTTGAAATTCGGATGCAGACCAAAAATTCGGATGCATGTTTCAGAAATTCGGATGCATGCATATTTGTTGCCAAAAAGTGCTTCTTTGTTGTTCAAATTGATTCAAATATGTTTTATTATCTTCCATTATGTTTGAACAACCTTTGAAAAGATTTATTTCACATTAAACTTTCATTATATTGAATTTATTGCAATTTGGACTTGGAATGTCAAAATTCGGATGCATGAGTTTAAAAATTCGGATGCATCCATATTGTGTTGTCAAATTGTGCTCTTTTGTTGTTCAAATTGATCCAAATATGTTTTAATCTCTTCCATTATGTTTGAACAACCTTAGGAACACTTTATTTCACTTCAAACATTCATTATATTGAATTTATTGCAGTTTGGATTTAAGATCAAAAAAATTCGGATGCAAGGTTTAAAAATTCAGATGCATCCATATTTTGTTGCCAAAATGTGCTCTATTGTTGTTCAAATTGATTCAAACTTGTTTTAATCTCTTCCACTATGTTTGAACAACCTTAGGAAAGCTTATTTTCAAAAATTGAAGCTTTCATTTCACTTATTTTACAATTCGGACTTGATATGTCAAAATTCGGATGCATAGCATCTCAAGTCCAAACTTGTTGAAAAATGAGCACAATCTAAGGGGGAGTAATGTTAATCTTTTCTGACCTTTAAAACCTCTCTTAGAAGTTTTCTAAATACTTTAAATGTTATATCTTCTATATGTTGTTGGAAGGAAGGAGGCAAATGGAGGTTGGTTGGGTCATAGGCTCATATTGAGCCTTTTGTATGTCAATGTGCTAAATTGGTTATTTTCTATCATTGACATTAATACTTCTATGTACTACATTGTTTTAAATCTATCACATTTTGCATCAAAGTTTGTCATCATCAAAAAGGGGGAGATTGTTAGCCCTAAGGGCAAATCATGTAGTTTTGATTAATGACAAATATTGATGAGGACTAATATGCATGTCATTTGTGTGATAGGATTGTTGGATTAAGAAGTTTGAAGTCTCATTGCCTTGAAGTTAAAATGCAAGAACAACTCCAATATGTCAAAGTGATTGAAGATTGAAGAGTTTGTTCAAGATGTTAGAAGGCTTTGAAGACATGAAGTGTAGGTTGCATGTGCTTAATAGGTAAACTTTGTAAACCCTACACTCTTAAGCCTTGGAATCTATGAGTTGCAATTGAGAGCACAAAACTTGATTTAAATGTTTTCAATGGTTTTGAACTTACCTAAATTATCAAGTTTTCATAAATGGTTTTTGCACATTGTAAGCCCTAAGGGCAAATCATGTAATTTTGATTCATGACAAATATTGATGAGAACTAATATGTTTATATTGTGTGATAGGATTTATGAAGAAAGAAGTTTGAAGTCTCATTGCCTTCAAGACACGTGAGCAAGAACAACCCTCGAGTAAGCTATGAGTCTTTTGAGGTTTATTCAAAGATGAACTCAAGGCATTGAAGACTTGAAGTGTAGAGTAGGTATGATGATAGGTAATATCTATGTAAACTCTACACTTGTATGTCTTGGAGTCAATTGAATGCATAAGAGAGCATAAAATTGGTTTCTTAAGTTTAAAAGTTTTTTGAATGAATTCTTAGTAAATGTGGTTTTGTGTCCTAAAAGTTTTTAAGTTAACTTTATATGATCAAATGAGTTTGATTTTGGTTTTCAAACTTATGTTTGTCTAAATAAGTTATCTATATATATCAAATGTATTTCAAATACTTGGAAGATTGATTTCAAATGATTTTACAAAGTTTGAACACAATTCCATAAAAATTCGATCGTCCGAATTGGGTAGCAAAAGTTTGCTACTGCTTCTTCCCGGAGAAATTCGGAAGAAGATTCGGACGCATGAAGAAAAATTCGGTCGTCCGAATTTTGGTCTTCAAACGATGGTTACTCGTTCTTCCGGAGAAATTCGAAGAGGATTCGGACGCAGCAGGAAGAATTCGGTCGTCCGAAAAATTCGGACGCAGAATTCGGTCGTCCGAATTTCCTGAAAGTAGCCGTTAACTAGCCGTTTTATGAACGTTTTAACAGATTTTCAAATTCTATAAAAGCCATAAACTCCAGATTTTTTAGTAGAACTTTGAACTTAACAAATCTTACATTATCCAACTTGTTTTACATCAAATTGAATTGAAAAGCTCTCAAATTGCCTTGTGCTCAAAGATTGAAATTCAAGATTCCAAAGGCAACAAAGTGTGAAGGTGAAACATTGTGTAATCATCTACCAACAAAGTGGTAACATCTTACACACTCTCTTTTATTATCTTAATTGTGTTTTCTACTAGCTCATTTGCAAGGTTATCTTGTGACATAAAACCCTTTTGTGTTAGGGTGAGCCATAGACTAGATTAATCAAGGTTGTAGTGTAAAACCCGTGTGAGGGTAAGCCTTGGATTAGATTAGTCTTGAGGTTGTCTTTAGATATAAAATCATTGTGTTTGGTGAACCTTGTATTATTTGTATAATTACTAGAAGAGGTTGTGAGTGTAAAACCATAGTGTGGTTAGCCTCTTATGTAATTGTTGAATTTGAGCATATAGTGGATTGGTTGAAATCCTTGAGTGTGGACTCAAGGTAGTGGATGTAGATCTTGGAGAGATCGAACCACTATAAATCGTGTGTTCATTTTCTTATTGCTTTACTTGTTTACATACTTGTGATTATTATTTATGCTTAGTTGTTGATTGATTGGTTATGGTCTTATAGTTTGATAATCTAGTATTAATCATCAAATCACATATAACTTGAAGTTTGTGAATTTAAAGAAGAGCTTTTATTAAGACAAAGGATTTGCAAAAAGTGGGAAAAGATTTCGATAATTAGCCAAAGACCTAATTCACCCCCCTCTTAGGTCTTTCAATTGGTATCGAGCAAGGTCTTCTTTTTAAGGTCTAACAACCTAGAAGTAAAGATTCTATGGCTAGTTTATCAAATTTGCCTTATATGGAAGGTTCCTCTACAAATAGACCTCCTTTGTTTGATGGTTCTAATTTTACATTTTGGAAATCTAGAATTAGAATTTTTATTTGTTCTATTAACTTTGATTTGTGGAGTATCATTGAGAAAGGTCCCTATGTTCCTATGAGAATAAAAGCTGATGGAATTACAAGGGAACAAAAGTCTATGGAGGAAATTGATGAGAACGACTCAAGAAAGATAACCTTAAACTACCAAGCAATGAATATCTTGAGTTGTGCATTGGACGTGAATGAATACAATAGAGTGAGTGAATGTGACACCGCTCACGACATGTGGAGACTTCTTCAAGCAACACATGAGGAAAGAGCCAATATGTGTTTTATGTCAATAAATGATGAGGTACAATCCACTCCTTCTACCTCTACTTGTTGTGATGATGATGTTGATGATGTAGATGATCCTAGTGAACTACTTGTTGAGATGTATGGATAATTAAAAAAGGCTTCGAAAAAGAATAAGGAAATGAAACTCAAAATTAATGAGTTATTGAATGAAAATTCAAAATTATTTTGTGAGAACAAAAAACTTCTTGAATCTATTGATTGTTTAAATATTGAAAAAGAAGTTTTAAATGTTTCTTTACAAAACATATCTCTTGAAAATAAATCTCTTTGTACAAAAGTTTCTTCTCTTGAAAAAATGCTTAGTGATCATGAAATTTTGAAAGAGAAAATTAATGATCTTACATCATGTGTTGAAAAATTTACAAATGGAAGAGACAATTTTGACAAACTACTTGGATCTCAAATATCTTCTCTTGCTAAAAATGGTCTTGGTTACAATTATGTCAATAATGTGCTTAAACATAACAACTTTTTTGTTAGAGCTACTTCTACTTCTTTCCATCATACTTGTTGTACTTATTGTGGAAAACATGGACATAAAGTCACCAAATGTTATGTTAAAAGAAAAGTAGAGAATGGTGTGAAAACCATTTGGAGAGTTAAGGGAACTATTACTAATCCCCACGGACCCAAGAAAGTATGGGTACCAAAGGATGCTTCCTCTCCTTTATTGCAGGTACACTACAATTCAAACTCAAACACAACTAAGAGGTATATTGATGATGTTGGCTTAAAGAATAACGGAAAACACCACATTTATAATCAAGGTCAAAGCAACCAAAGAAGGATTTGTTTTTGAGACAAGAAGAAAGGAAGAATTCTTGGAGTAACCAATGTTGGTAAAGGTTCCTCTCTTCTTTTTAAACAAATGTGGCTTATTGCTGATTTGAACTTTAACTTGCTTAGTATTAGCCAATTGTGTGACAATGGATAAGAAGTTAAATGCCAACATATGAAGTTTTAGTTGAGCATTCTTTGTTGTTAAGATTTAAAGATTTGCCAACCATGACTTACCAATTGCTTCTATGAAATTGATTAGATAACATTGATAATGTGGAATTAAATTCATTGTTGATATGTTCTTGAAGTTGACTATATGTCATGATAAGATGAATAAAATAGCCATGATTGACTATCTATGCATTTGGTTTACCAAAATCATCTTCTTAAAACTCTACAAAAAGGGTTTGGATGTAGACCATAAATTCGGTCGTCCGAATTTATATGACAATATGACATTTTGTGATTTTGATCAATTACTTGCAAAATGTTTCATTATGTGTTTTATCTTGATAAGCTTGAATGTCTTGTGGCTTACGATAATGATGGACATTCTTGGCATAGAAGATTTGGTCAGTGAATATGGATTTGTTGAACAAACTTTCCTCTCAAGATTTAGTTGGAGGATTGCTAAAAATGTGTTTTGAGAAAATTGTCTTCAAGACACTTGTCAATATGGAAAACGAACTAGAGAATTTTTTTTTAAACACATGAAAATTCATTTAGACCTCAAAACATCTTGAGCTTGATTCATATGGATTGATTTGGACGTATGAGAAACTCTAGTATTGATAACTTGAAGTATGCCTTAGTAGTAGTTGATGATTTTTCAATATTCACTTTAGCATTCTTCTTTGCTCAAAAGGATGAAGTGTTTCATAAGTTTTTTTTTAAAAAAAAAACTATTCAAAAAGTCTAAACCTCCTTTGAGTGAAAATTGATTTTCATTAGAAGTGATAATGAGAGATTTTACAAACAAGTCTTTACAAATTTTGTTTTGAAAATTGAATTTCATAAAATTGTTTCAACTGCAAAAACCCCACAATAAAATGGTGTTATTAAAAGGAAATTTTGAACTTTGTAAAAAAAATTGGCTAGGTCCATGCTTTGTGAAAATTCTTCTTCAAAAATATTTTTGGTTCAAAGTTGTAAACATCACATGCAATGAAAAATAGAATTCTTTTAAGATCATTTTGAAGGAAAACATCTTTTGAATTCTCTTTTATAAAATGCCTAAAATTGCATATTTTAAAGTGTTTGGTTATAAATGTCTTATTCTGAATACTTATGAAAACTTACTTAAATTTGATAGAAAATTGGATGTAGATATATCTCTTAACTATTCTTCTAAAAAGGCCTATAGAGTTTATAATGAAAAGAATCTTATATGATGAGGAAACCATTCATGTTTATTTTTGATGAATCTTACATTCACTTGGGAAAGAAAAGATGAAGATGATGTAGGTACATCTATGAATGAATATCAAAGTCATCTTCAAGCACCAACTTTGGAGAATCATACCAATGAGGAAGAAATGATAGAACAAAATCAAGATGACCAACCTAGTGGTAACCAAGAGCTTTCAAAGAACTTATGATATCCACAAAGGTCACCCTAAGGAGCAAATCATTGGTGATATCTCCCAAGGAGTAAAAATAAGGCGGTATTTTATCAATAACTTTATTCTTTTATTTCATATGAGCCTAAAAGTATTGATGATGCCTTGTGTGATGATTTTTGGATTATTGCTATGCAAGAGGAATTAAATAAATTTTAAAGATACAATATTTTGGATATTCCTAAATCTCATGATCATTCTATTATTGGAACTAAATGGTTTTTAGAAATAAACTTATTGAATCCGGGAGAAGTTGTTAGAAACAAGGTTAGACTTGTTGCCTAAGGATTCAATCAAGAAGAGGAAATTGATTATGATATGAAACCTTTGTTCCGAATGCTAGACTTGAGTACATAAGAATGCTTTTGACTTGTACTCGCTTTAAGTTATTTCAAATGAATGTCAAAAGTGTTTTTCTAAATGGTTCTATTGAGGAAGTGGTTTATATGGAACAATCACCCTGGTTTTGCTCATGAAAAAGTTTCCTAACCATATTTTTTAAACTATCCTAAATTTTGAATGGTTAAAAACCAGCCCCTAGTTTCCTTGAGTAGTTTCCTTCTTTCAAAAGATTTTCAAGAGGAAAACTGAAACTACCCTTTTATAAAATCCTCATGCAACAATGATCTATAACTCGTCCGAATACATGATACAATTTTTTGTGGCTTCTAATACTTCGTGCTTCTAATACTTCACTTTGTGATGTGTTTTCCAAGTTGATGCAAAGTAAAATTGAAATAAGCATGATAGGAAAACTCAATTTCTTTCTTGGCCTACAAATCAAGCAAACCAAGGATGTCACTTTTATGAATCAAGTTAAGGTATAAGCATCCATAAGTTTATCAACTATGCTTGACAAGAATAAAATGGTTTCATAGGAGTAGTCAACTCTATTTGACAGCAAGTAGAGCCAATATTATATTTTCCATGTGCTTGTGTGCTAGATTTCATCTTGTCCTAAAGAGTTTCATTTGATTGTTGTTAAATACATTCTCTATTAACCTATTGATACTCCAAGTCATTATGGTCTATTTCAAATGTGTGGCTATGTTATGTGATAACATTAATGCAATAAATTTGATCATCATACTATTCAACAAACTATGATAAAGCATATAGAGATCAAACTTCATTTCATTAGAGATCACTCTACTAAGGGTAATACTTGTTTAAAGCATGTTTGCATTAACGAACAAATTAATGATATCAGTTACTAAGCCATTGGCCGAAGAAAGGTTTGACCAATCATAGAAGAAGCTTAGGAATTTCAATATTCAATAACTAATGAGTGTATTCAAGTGTTGTAGCTCCAGGTGAGGACAAAGAAGCCTAGCATGGGAAAAGGAAAGGGAAAAGCCAAAGAAAGAGAAGGAAGACCAGTGATCAATGAACCAAGGAAGATTCATGTTCTGCAAAGCATGTCATGGCTGGAGAGATTTGTCACGATGAAAGTCTACTACTGAATTTGATGATTGGACAAAAAGGAACCATAAGACAAAGCCAAGCCACAAGGTGGATGTCATCAAACTATCCAAAATGGGTAATATACTCTTATTTTTTAAATTATATGAGCTGGGCTAGTTTGCTTGTGTTTGATGAATGCTTCCTTAGTTTATGAAGATTAAGCAAATATTAAGGAAGAAAGAGTTGAGCAAGTTGATAATAAAGCTATGCAGTGGTTTTCTTCAAGAATATCACAAGTTGATTTTTGAGATTGATAATGCATTGCTCAATAGAATTCGTGGTGTTGAGAATGTTGGGTTTAGGCATTATTCTTCTGGGGACATTGTTTTATAATTGAGTTATACTCACATGAAAGAATTGAGAATGCCTATATATATATAAATGATAAGAAGCCTCAAGACTAGAAAGGAGAGAGAGATAAAAGCCTTTTTTATGCTAGTAAAAGAATTTTGCATCACATGCTTACTACCTTGATTATAGCATACTTTAAGCACAAATCTTCTGTTGATAATATGTATGCTGTAACTATAGTAGTCATGCATAAGAAAAGAAAAATGAATTTTGGATATATATATAGTGCTAAAGAATATAATGGCAGCTATAAGAACCGAGCATAAAGCCTTACCTTATGGGAGATTATTAACAAGGATCTTCAAATACTTCCAAGTCAAACTTCCCATAAGAGGACAAACTTTCAAGAGTGGAGAAATCTACACAAATGATTCTCTTAATAGTATGCAGTTAGTTCTTGATGAGAATGGAATATGGAGAACAAAAGTAGAAACTCTTTTAAGAAGAAAAGAGGTTGAAGAAACTGAAGAGATTGAGGAAGAAGAAGATGAAGAAGAAATATTGGCAAGGGAAATGAAGACAAAGAGGAGGCATGACTCATTTAGTGAGGGGGAGCAACCCCACAAAAGAAGACTATTTGAAGAGGTACTCTCTATTGAAGGAAAAGAAGTTGAAGATGAAAATCTCACTAGAGGTGATACCATAGTTGCCAAGGTGTTTCAAGAGACATTGAACAACCATGTAGAGGAAATGAAGAAGATGGACAAATTCTTCAAGTCTTTTGCTCTGATAATTCTTGGCAAATTTGATGGTTTAGAAGCTAGAGTCAAGAATATGGAAGAAGACTTGAGAAAGATTTCTCAAGTGGTTTTAGATGGTGCAAGTTCCTATAAAGCCCAAGAGAACAAGCAAGAAGAAGGAGATGAATGAAGTTTAACAAAGTCAAATCACAAATCCATCACAAATATCCTTCAACCAAGGGAGCAAGAAAATGTGGTTCAAAGAAAGAAGATCCAAGATCCTCTTGATTGGTAGCTTTCCAAAGCAGAATTACACAAGCAAGGAGTCAACAAATGAAGGACCCCATCATATAGAGCTCAAGGGAGACATGGCCATCATAACAAACAAATTTGGAAGTGAAGACAATGAAACGCATCCAAGACTAAGCCTTTCTATCCCTAAACTCTATTTTGATGCTTATTTTAATTTTATGCCTTAATGCACATGTTATGATTTAACATTGAAATGTACTTGTGCCTTTCTAGTCATTATAGTGCTTTGAAGCTCAATATGTGAAATCTTTGTGATAAGAGCTTTGTTTCACTTTTGTTGTCCAAGTACTCTCACCCCAAGTTTAATTGCTGATAAAAAAAAAGGGAGAGAAGAAGTTGATTTATTATTGTTGAGATGCTACATAATGATTATTGCTGTTAGGATGATAATTATTTGACTAGAACTATACTGTTAATGAGAGTTGATCAATATACTGCTTATATGTGATACATGTTGTCTCATTTTCATTAACCCCATCTTTGAGTGATGACAAAAGGGGGAGAAGAAATGGGAGGGATGACAAAATGTGTGAAAATGTGAAATAGCAGTGGAATTCCTCATGCATGAATAGAAAATGTGTGAATTTTCTGAAAATCCATGCATATGTCAAGGGGAAGAAAGAATGTTGACTGCAAGATGTGCTATATGCTATGTGCTTGCTGAAAATGTGCTATGTATATGTGCTATAGGTTGAAATGTAAAATGAATGTGTTTTGTGAAAATATATGGCTGCAATTGAAATTTAAATTGACTATGTTATACTATGTGAGGTTTTGGTTATTTTCTGAGTTTTTGGAATATGGTTAAGTTGAGATTAAAATCTTGAACTTGGTTCTTGACTTGACCTACAATTGAATGCATTAGTTTTGTGGTTTTGCAAAGCTAAAATGAGTGCTATTGTAGCTATACATATTTGAGTACTTCTATAGTTCTTTTGAAAATGAAAAATCAACTTTTCAACTTGTTTCCAAAAATTTAGACTTGAAATTCGGATGCAGACCAAAAATTCGGAGGCATCAAGATCTTCTTGTCAAAAATGTCTTTTCTGTTGTTCAAATTGTTTGAAAACTGTTTTAATCCTTCCTATCATATTTGAACAATCTTAGAAAAGCTTATTTTTAAAAATAGAAGTTGTTATCTCACATATTTTATAGTTTGGAATTGAAAGCTCAAAATTCGGATGCATGATTTAAAAATTCGGATGCATGTTTCAGAAATTCGGATGCATGCATATTTTGTTGCCAAAACATGTTCTTTTGTTGTTCAAATTGATTCAAATATGTTTTATTCTCTTCCATTATGTTTGAACAACCTTAGGAAAGATTTATTTCACATTAAACATTCATTATATTGAATTTATTACAATTTGGACTTGGAATGTCAAAATTCGGATGCATGAGTTTAAAAATTCGGATGCATGTTTTAAAATTCGGATGCATCCATATTTTGTTGCCAAAATGTGCTCTATTGTTGTTCAAATTGATTCAAACTTGTTTTAATCTCTTCCACTATGTTTGAACAACCTTAGGAAAGCTTATTTTCAAAAATTGAAGCTTTCATTTCACTTATTCTACAATTCGGACTTGATATGTCAAAATTCGGATGCATAGCATCTCAAGTCCAAACTTGTTGAAAAATGAGCACAATCTAAGGGGGAGCAATATTACTCTTTTATGACCTTTAATACCTCTCTTAGAAGTTTTCTAAATACTTAAATGCTATATCTTCTATCCTAGTTGCTGGAAGGAAGGAGGCAAATGGAGGATGGTTGGGTCATAGGCTCATATTGAGCCTTTTGCATGTCAATGTGCTAAATTGGTTATTATCCATTATTGACATTAATGCTTCTTTGTACTACATTGTTTAAATCCATCACATATTGCATCAAAGTTTGTCATCATCAAAAAGGGGGAGATTGTAAGCCCTAAGGGCAAATCATGTAATTTTGATTCATGACAAATATTGATGAGAACTAATATGTTTATATTGTGTGATAGGATTTATGAAGAAAGAAGTTTGAAGTCTCATTGCCTTCAAGACACAGAGCAAGAACAACCTCAGTAAGCTATGAGTCTTTTGAGGTTTATTCAAAGATGAACTCAAGGCATTGAAGACTTGAAGTGTAGAGTAGGTATGATGATAGGTAATATCTATGTAAACTCTACACTTGTATGTCTTGGAGTCAATTGAATGCATGAGAGAGCATAAAATTGGTTTCTTAAGTTTAAAAGTTTTTTGAATGAATTCTTAGTAAATGTGGTTTTGTGTCCTAAAAGTTTTTAAGTTAACTTTATATGATCAAATGAGTTTGATTTTGGTTTTCAAACTTATGTTTGTCTAAATAAGTTATCTATATATATCAAATGTATTTCAAATACTTGGAAGATTGATTTCAAATGATTTTACAAAGTTTGAACACAATTCCATAAAAATTTCGGTCGTCCGAATTGGGTAGCAAAAAGTTTGCTACTCGTTCTTCCGGGAGAAATTCGGAAGAAGATTCTGACGCATGAAGAAAAATTCGGTCGTCCGAATTTTGGTCTTCAAGCATGGTTGCTGCTTCTTCCGGAGAAATTCGGAAGAAGATTCGGACGCAGCAGGGAAGAATTCGGTCGTCCAGAAAAATTGGACGCAGAAATTCGATCGTCCGAATTTCCCTGAAAGTAGCAGTTAACTAGCCGCTTTATGAACGTTTTAATGATTTTCAAATTCTATAAAAGCCATAAACTCCAGATTTTTTTAGTAGAACTTTGAACTTAACAAATCTTACATTATCCAACTTGTTTTACATCAAATTGAATTGAAAATCTCTCAAATTGCCTTGTGCTCAAAGATTGAAATTCAAGATTCCAAAGGCAACAAAGTGTGAAGGTGAAACATTGTGTAATCATCTACCAACAAAGTGGTAACATCTTACACACTCTCTTTTCTTATCTTAATTGTGTTTTCTACTAGCTCATTTGCAAGGTTATCTTGTGACATAAAACCCTTTTGTGTTAGGGTGAGCCATAGACTAGATTAATCAAGGTTGTAGTGTAAAACCCGTGTGAGGGTAAGCCTTGGATTAGATTAGTCTTGAGGTTGTCTTTAGATATAAAATCATTGTGTTTGGTGAACCTTGTATTATTTGTATAATTACTAGAAGAGGTTGTGAGTGTAAAACCATAGTGTGGTTAGCCTCTTATGTAATTGTTGAATTTGAGCATATAGTGGATTGGTTGAAATCCTTGAGTGTGGACTCAAGGTAGTGGATGTAGATCTTGGAGAGATCGAACCACTATAAATCGTGTGTTCATTTTCTTATTGCTTTACTTGTTTACATACTTGTGATTATTATTTATGCTTAGTTGTTGATTGATTGGTTATGGTCTTATAGTTTGATAATCTAGTATTAATCATCAAATCACATATAACTTGAAGTTTGTGAATTTAAAGAAGAGCTTTTATTAAGACAAAGGATTTGCAAAAAGGGGAAAAGATTTCGATAATTAGCCAAAGACCTAATTCACCCCCCCTCTTAGGTCTTTCACACATAAAAGGTATTTAATGACTTATCTTTAAGGCTAGAATGTTTTCCAACTTGTTTGAAATGATTTGGATATGTTTTGACAAAGTTTTAAAAATTCGGAAGAAGATTCGGACGCATGCAGAAGAAATTCGGTCGTCCGAATTTTGTGAAGAATTTTTTCTGCACTGTGAACATATCCAAATCATGAACAGTATCACTATTCACATGAACAGTATTTTCTGAAAATAGCCGTTACTAGCCGTTTTATGGCTGTTTAAACTGATTTTTGAATTCTATAAAAGCCATAAACTCCAGATGTTTTAGTAGAACTTTAAACTTAACAAATCTTACATGCTCTAACTTATTTTACATCAAATCAAATTGAAAAGCTCTCAAATTGCCTTGTGCTCAAAGGTGTACATTCAAGATTCCAAAGGCAAAGGTGAAGTGGTGCTAGCAATTGTATTTATCTACCAAGAAGCGTTGGTAATATTCAAACTCATTTATTCCTCATTTAATTCTGTTTTTCTACTAGCTCATTGCAAGGTTATCTTTAGACATAAAACCCTTTTGTGTTAGGGTGAGCCATAGACTAGATTAATCAAGGTTGTGGTGTAAAACCCATTGTGTGGGTGAGCCTTTGATTAGATTAGTCTTTAGGTTGTCTTTGGATATAAAACCCTTGTGGAAGGGTGAACCTTGTTTGTATAATTACTAAAAGAGGTTGTGAGTGTAAAACCATTGTGTGGTGAGCCTCTTATGTAATTATTGAATTTGAGCATATAGTGGATTGGTTGAAATCCTTGAGTGTGGACTCAAGGTAGTGGATGTAGATCTTGGAGAGATCGAACCACTATAAATCGTATGTTCATTTTCTTATTGCTTTACTTGTTTACGTACTTGTGATTATTATTTATGCTTAGTTGTTGATTGATTGATTATGGTCTTATAGTTTGATAATCTTGTATTAATCATCAAAATCACATATAACTTGAAGTTTGTGAATTTAAAGAAGAGCTTTTATTAAGACAAAGGATTTGCAAAAAGGTGAAAAGATTTCGATAATTAGCCAAATACCTAATTCACCCCCCCTCTTAGGTCTTTCAGATACCATTCACGAGCTATTTTGATGTTAATCTCGTGATGATGGTTAGTCGGATAATTCCAAGAACCATAATCATCAGGCCAGATTTCTTGAGGCAGAATTTTATTTTCAACAAACATGTATTTTTGGGCCTCAGAGTATTTTTGAGGAAGATCTAACACAATAATGGAATTGACCTGGCAAAGATGGGAATATGGATGGATTGTGAAATCAGGGTCTATTGGGCGGTGGATGTCAAAGAAGAGGAGGAACTGCAACATTTTGGGGAAAGAACTCATATTTGTTTCCACCAAAAACTTTGATCCGATGAAATAAAAGCTGAACTTCTTTATTCCATTTTTGACTGCGAGGATTTCTTTGAAAGTGGAGTGATAATGAATTTCTGCTGTCTTGAATCTTCCACTTGCAAATCCACAAAGATGTCGAGTGCCATCAGTTTCTTCTAGTAGCACTGCACTCCAATATTTGTCACTTGCATCAGTCTGGAGTATCTTTTGGCCATTTGTGGGGAGATGCAATTTCTGAATTTGGGGCACTTGTTCTTTCAGTGCAGCTACAGCTTGAGTCTGTAAGGATGTCCAGGGAGATGGATTCTTCTTGAGCATCTTGGTGAGTGGATGGATATGCTCAGAGGCTCTGGGCAGAAAATCTCGGACATAATTAACAACACCAAGGAACTGTTGGACTTGTTTCTGAGAAAGATTGGACTCAGGGAACTTCTATAATGCGTCGGAAATATGATTTCCAGGAGTGTATGTACCTGCATAGAAATGCATTCCTAGGAAAGTAATTTCTTGTGTAGCCAAGATCATTTTCTTTTCGAAAGCATTACGCCATAATCTTTAACAATTTGAGCAAACTGGCGTAAAAGTTTTATATGATCATCCTTAGTAGAACTGAAAAGTAGGATGTCATCAATATAAACCAGTACAGTGTGTAAGAGTGGTTCAAAAATCTTGATCATGGCTTTTTGAAACAAGGATGGTGTGGGTTTTAATCCAAATTCTGGTTCATTGTCACCTATTTCACAAATTCTGTTTATCAATCCTTCACTAAATTCAATGTCAACTTGGGATACTCTAGATGAATACCATTGTATCACATTATCCCCTACCATCTTAACTCTTTCCTCTTTCAGATTTGCATAGAATTCATATATCAAGGTAGGATAAAATTCTTCATCAATGAACAACAAACTACTCCAACCAACATCATTGAAACAAGATAGAATAATATCCATGCTAGACAATTTATCAACATCCACCTTATATCCAGGGATAATCTTTCTGCTATTTTTATTCCATTCATTAAATTCATGAGTAGCCTTGATCGAGACAAACCTGTCAGCTCCAGATAATGTTTGAGGGATTTGAATTCTTCTTGGTTGATTGAGCATTGAGTCTCCATCTCCTTCCTTAGCCTTTCCTTTCCCTTTCTCAATATTTGGCTTCTTTGTTCTCACCATTGATATTTTCTGTTGAGAAGTATTGATTTTCGGTATGAATTTAGGGTTAGAAGTTTAAAAGTGAAGGCAAATCGGGATGAGAATGTGTAGTTTTGAAGGGATTTTGATTGGGATGTGAATGGGTATGAGACCCTTTTAAAAGGATGTGAAATTCGGAAGTTGAAGTGTTGAGAAGACTGCTTAATCTTCATTTAAATAGTTGTGTTCCTAAAATTTGGACGACCGAATTCTCAGGTCTGCGTCCGAATTTAGTCAAAAGTTTCTGTTTCTTCAGTTCAGAAAATTTGGTTGATCGAAACCGAATTTTCTGACCTGCGTCCGAATTCTTGATCGAAAATTTCCTGTTTTCATCAAAACTTCAATACACACATTAGTCATTGAATCTTGAAATTCCTAGGAGTCTTCTTAGGTGATTGAACCTTTCCTCAGCCAAAGGGTTTGTAAATATATCATCAATTTGATCATTTGTATTTATATATTCTAAGCATATATCTTTCTTAATCACATGATCACGAATGAAATGATGTTTTATCTCTATATGCTTAGTCCTAGAATATTGAATGGCATTTATCCTCAAATTAATAGCACTAGTATTATCACATAGTATAGGCACACAATTGAATTTAAGACCATAATCAAGTAAGGTATGATGCATCCATAACAATTGTGCATAACAACTACCTGCAGCTATGTATTCAGCTTCTGCAATGGATAAAGACACACAAGCTTGCTTTTTACTAAACCAAGATACAAGACAACGACCACTTGTGCTTTTACATTCAACTTTGCATCCAGCATAGTCAGCATCAGAGTATCCAATAAGTTCAAAAGATGAAGTTTTTGAAAACCAAAGGCCATAGTCATGTGTATCAATCAAATAGCGAAAAATACGTTTCACAGAAATTAAATGAGATTCTTTAGGACATGATTGGAATCTAGCACACAAGCATACAACAAACATAATATCTGGTCTACTAGCTGTGAGATAGAGTAAACTTTCAATCATACCTCTATATAATTTCTCATCGATATTTTTACCTTTCTAATCTTTGTCAAGTTTAGTTGATGAACTCAATGGAGTACCTATTCCTTTTGCTTGATCTATTCCAAATCTTTTCAAAAGCTCCTTGGTATACTTTGCTTGATTAATGAAGACTCCATCCTTGGTTTGCTTAATTTGCAACCCAAGGAAGAAATTTAGTTCTCCCATCATGCTCATCTCAAATTCATTTTGCATGGATTTGGAAAACTCTTCACAAAGGGAAGTATTAGTAGCACCAAAAATAATATCATCAACATAAATTTGCACAAGTAAAATATCATTTTTAGAAGATGTTTTTATAAAAAGAGTTGTATCCACTTTTCCTTTTGTAAAACCTTTTGAAAGAAGAAAATCACTTAATCTTTCATACCAAGTTCTTGGAGCTTGTTTCAGTCCATATAGAGCTTTGGTTAACTTCAAAACATGATTTGGAAAATTTTCATGAATAAAACAGGAGGTTGTTCAACATAAACCTCTTCTTCAATAAAACCATTTAGGAAAGCACTTTTGACATCAATTTGAAATAGTTTAAAATCTTTAAAACAAGCAAATGCCAAAAGTGTTCTTATAGACTCTAATCTGGCCACTGGAGCAAAAGTCTCATCATAATCAATGCCTTCTTCTTGGTTGAAACCTTGAGCAACAAGTCTAGCTTTATTTCTAACAACTTCTCCTAGTTCATTTAATTTATTTCTAAAGACCCACTTTGTACCAATAACAGAATGATCATGAGGTCTAGGAACAAGAGTCCAAACTTTATTTCTTTCAAGCTGATTTAACTCTTCTTCCATAACAATAATCCATAAATTATCACATAATGCATCATCAATATTTTCGGTTCAATATGAGATAAAAGGGCAAAATTATCAATAAAGTACCGCCTAGTTTTAACTCCTTGGGAGACATCACCAATGATTTGCTCCTTAGGATGACTTCTTGCATATGTGAGATCCTTTGGAAGTTCTTGATCATTGCTTGATTGACCATCTTGTTCTTGCTCCATTATTTCTTCTTCTTTGGCATGATCTTCCAATATAGGTACTTGGTATTGAGTTTGATTTTCAACTATTGAGGAACCTGCATCATCTTCATTTATTCTTTGAAGATAAATGTTAGATTCATCAAAAGTTACATGAATAGTTTCTTCAACACATAATGTCCTTTTGTTATTGACTCTATAGGCCTTTTTATTTGATGAATAACCAAGAAATATTCCTTCATCTGATTTTCTATCAAACTTACTAAGATTGTCACTAGTGTTTAAAATAAAGCACTTACATCCAAAAACTTTAAAATAGACAATTGATGAGTTTTATCAAATAGAAGTTCAAAAGGTATTTTTCTTATAAAAGGTCTTAGTAAAACTCTATTCATTACATAGCAAGCTGTATTTACAGCTTCAGCCCAAAAATATTTTGGTAAGGAATTTTCACAAAGCATTGATCTAGCCATTTCTTGTAAAGTTCTATTTTTCCTCTCAACAACACCATTTTGTTGAGGTGTTTTGGCAGCTGAAAAATTATGAGTGATGCCATACTCATCACAAAATTTTGTCAAATCTTGGTTGCAAAACTCTCTTCCATTATCACTTCTAATAGAAATCAGTTTGCAATCAAGAGAAATTTGAACCTTTTGAAAAGTTTTGAAAATTCATAAAATGTTTCATCTTTTTGTGATAAGAAGATTACCCATGTAAATCTTGAAAAATCATCAACAATCACATAAGCATATCTTTTACCACCAAGACTAGTAGGCCTCATAGGTCCAAATAAATCCATGTGAACTAGTTCAATAGGTTTTGAGGTAGAAACCATTTTCTTTGGTTTAAAAGATGTTTTTGATTGTTTCCCATATTGACAAGCATCACAAAGACGGGTTTTATCAAAATGCATTTTGGTAATCCTCTAACTAGTTCTTGTGTAGAAAGTTTGTTTAATAAATCCATGCTCACATATCCATCATTGTCATGAATGGCAAGACATTAAATATCATTAGTAATAAGCTCATCAAGATATAACACATATACATTACTAACTCTTTTAGCAACAAAAATACTTTTATTACTAGCATTGTCAAGAATAGTACAAGTATCACATTTAAACTCAACTTTGCAACCATTGTCACATAATTGACTAATACTAAGTAAATTATACTTTAAACCATCAATAAGTAAAACTTGCTTGATAAGAGGGAAAGAACCTTTACCAATGTTACCTATTCCAAGTATTTTCCCTTTCTTCTTATCTCCAAAAGTGACAAAACCTTCACTTGTAGCTTGAAGCTCACTAACAAGTGATGCATTTCCAATCATGTGCCATGAGCAGCCACTGTCAAGAAACCATTTAGTGGCACTTGATCTTGAGGCAAATTATACCTATACCAAATTAGAAAGAGTGATTTTTTGTACCCATATCTTCTTGGGTTCAAGGGGGTTAGTAATAGTTCCTTTGACTTTCCAAATGGTCTTAACACCATTTTCTATCTTTCTTTTTATAAAACACCTAGAAACCTTGTGTCCATGCCTACCACAATATGTGCAACAAGTATGAGACCTATAATGAGAAGATTCTCTAAAAAATAACCTTTTTTGTTTTGGATCAAAATAATCATGTGTAAAACCAAGACCGTGCTTTACAAATGAAGATCTTTGATAACCAAGTAGTTTATTTAAATTTTCTCTTCCATTTGTAAATCTCTCAATGCATAAAGTAAGATCATTAACTTTTCTTTTCAAAGACATGATCTTTTAGCATTGATTCAAGAGAAATAATTCTTTTACAAAGCTTTTTGTTTTCAAAAGATACACTGTGTATAGTAGTATTCAAAATTTCTTTTTCAATGGTAAGGGAATTAATGGTCTCAAGAAGTTTATCATTTTCAACACACAATTTTGAATTCTCATTTGAAAAATCATTGATTTTGAATTTCATTTCTTTGTTTCTTTTTGAAGCCTTTTTCAACTTTTCATACAGTTCTACAATCAAATCACTAGAATCAATATCATCGTCACAGAAATTTGAAATAGAAGGTGAAGATTGTACCTCATCATCAATGGCCATAAAGCATATGTTGGCATGGCCTTCCCTTCACTGTCATTCTCGCTTTCTTGTTGATCCCACGTTCTGGCTAATCCTTTTCCTTTCTTGGCAGATTTCTTTCTGTTTTTGCTGTCTCTTTCCCTCTCTAACACTTTGGGACAGTCAGCAATAAGATGCTCTGTGCTCTTGCATTCAAAGCACTGAGGTATATAGGATGAGGATTGTCCACTCTTCTTGACTGGCTTTCTTCCTTTATTTAGAAATTCCTTTTTGTAGAATCGTTTGAACTTCCTTACCGCCATTGCAATCTCTTCTTCTCCACTGTTTCCTCCTTCTTCTTCACTTGAAGATTGTTCTTGTTCGCTCAAGTAATTTGAAGCATTGAGCACAACTCCTTTTCTTCCCTTTTCTTCATCTTCCTTATCATTCAACCATTTCGTCTTCATTTTATGTGTGAGTAGTGATCCGATAATCTCTTCAAGAGGAAGCATTTTTAAATCTTTGGACTCCTCAATAGCAAGCGTCTTTGGCTGCCAGAATTTTGGTAGACATCCAAAATCTTCCTGTTTTGCTCTCCCATAGTATAGCTTTTACCATAAGCTTTCAAGCCATTAAAAATATTAGTAAACCTTGTAAACATATCACTAATATTTTCACTTTGTTTCATAGTAAAAAGTTCATAATCTCTAACAAGCATAGCAAGTTTAGATTCTTTAACTTGATTAGTACCTTCATATGTAATTTGGAGTAGTCTCCAAATATCATGAGCAGAATCACACCCACTAACTCTATTGTATTCAGTAACATCTAATGCACAACTTAATATGTTCATAGCCTGATAGTTTAATGTCATTTTCCTTGAATCATGCTCATCAAATTCATCAGTGGATTTGGGTTCTGAGGTTACTCCATCTGCTCTCATTTTCATTTGGACATAAGGACATTTCTCAACTATATTCCATAAATCAAAATTGATAGAACAAATATATATTTTAACTCTAGACTTCCAAAAAGTGTAATTTGTTCCATCAAACAACGGTGGTTTATTGTAGATGATCCTTCTAGGTAAGGTAGGTTTAAAATATTAGCCATAGGATCTTTGTCTTCTAGGTTGTAAAACCACACAAAGAAGTTCTAGCTCTCATACCAATTGAAATACCTTGGGGGGAGGGATGAATTAGGTATTTGGCTAATTTTCGTAAAAACAAACCTTTTATGAGTTTAGACCAAGAACAGATTATATGAGCAAAATAGAGAATTTATAGCAAAGCAATGAAAGAAAGCAATAGCAAATAACTCAAACAATTTATAGTGGTTCGATCCTCAAGATCTACATCCACTACCTTAAGCTCACACTTAAAGGATTTCAAACAATCTACTATATGCTCAGGTTTACAAATTACAAGAGAGGCTCACCACACTATGGTTTTACACTCACAACCTCTTCTAGTAACTTTTTACAATACAAGGCTCACCAAACACAATGGTTTTATATCTCAAACAATCTTGAATCACAACTTCAAGGATCACCCTTATCTAAAGGATTTTATGTTATCAAGATAACCTTGCTAGAGCTAGTAGACCAACACAATTTAATAAATAAAGAAGAGTGTGTAGATGTTACTACTTGTTGGTAGATATTACACAAAGTTGCACATTCACACTTTGATGTCTTTGGATTGATCAATTGAATGCACAAGACATAAGAGAGCTTAAAAAATGTTTGAAAAAGGCTTTAGAATGCTTAGAGTTCTCAAGAATTCAAAACTTACAAAAGATTGCACGTTTATAGCTTTTATATAATTTGAAAATCAGTTTTAACAGCTATAAAACGGCTAGTTAACGACTATTTTTAGGAAATTCGGACGACCGAATTCTGCGTCCAAATCTTCATCCGAATTTCTCTGGAAAAATGGTGACCATGTTGAAGGCCAAAATTCAGACGACGAATGTTTCTTCATGCATCCGAATCTTCTTCCGAATTTCTCTGGAAGAACAGTAGCAAACTTTTGCTATAAAATTCAGACGACCGTATTTTTTGGAAGCATATTCAAACTTTGTAAAATCATTTGAGATTTAACTTTAATAAGTTTGAAAAACATTTGGTATGCATAGAAAACTTATTTAGACATATATAAGTTTTGAAAACCAAAATCAAATTCCTTTGATCATACAAAGTTTACTTAAAAATTTTTAGGACACAAAACCACATTCACCAAGAAATTCATTCAAAGTATTTTAAGATTAAGAAACCTATTTTATGCTCTCTTATGCATTCAGTAGACTCCAAGATATACAAGTGTAGAGTTTACATAGAGATTCACCTATTATCATATCTACTTTACACTTCAAGTATTCAATGCCTTGAGTTCATCTTTGAATAACCTTCAAAAGACTTCATAGTTTATTGAGGTTGTTCTTGCATTTTGGCTTGAAGGTAATGAGACTTCATACTTCTTAGTTCACAAAACCTATCACACAACATACAAGCATATTAGTCCTCATCAATATTTGTCATTAATCAAAACTACATGATTTGCCCTTAGCGCTAACAGAATCAGGTTCACCAAGAAAACAGTAATAAAGTAATGAAGCAGCTTGGTCTAATGAAGAGTTTAGAAATTGAGTTCTCTCAACATAATTGAGAGTAGTAAACCACTGCTTCAATGTGCCAATGAATCTAGAGGTGAACTCAGTAAGGATGTTTTCTCTTGTGATGCCAGATAATTCTCGGATTGTCATCCAAGTATGGAATTCTTGAAGTTGGACTGCCCATTTTGCTGGAGGAATATCATCGAGCTAAAATGTGAATGTGCCTGAAGTAGTCAGTTTCTTGGAAGTTTGAGATGACTCAGGCTCATCAACTATAGGTGTGGCTTCAGATGTATCTCCTGTATCTTCTTATTCACAAGTCATTTTGATTTGTGGAATTTCTGGTTCAAGTTCATCAGAGAAGGACTGTGTAGAAGAGTCTGAGACTGAAAGGGAGTCTGTGTAGGAATCAGAGGCTGGTTTTGACTCTGTTGGAGAAGAGTATTGGGTCTCAGATGGAGTTTGTTCTTGGACAACAGCAATATGAGGAATGGTCTGAGATGTAGCCATTTGCTAGAGCATAGGGGTCAGTGGATTCTGAATCATGGCTTGCTTTTGAACTTCCAGAGGAGGAGGAGCAGGCTTTTGTTGTTGTTTCTGGGCTTGTTTTGCTTTCAACCATTGAGCAGCATTGAAAGTGTTTAGAGAAGGTTTAGACATTACATATCCCATGGTTCCAAAAGCAGAGTATTGTGTTTTGGATGGTGGCTGGAAGGGATTTGTGAATGGTGGAAAGAAGTTGGATGAGACTGGAGGAACAGTAGTAACTAGGGGAGGAGAAGAGTAAGGAGTATATTCAACATGTGCTTTAAGATAAGCGATATAACCTTCAAGGTCTGCTACTTCTTTCTGCTTTTGTCGAATAACTTCAGGTGGATTAACACTAGCCATGGGTAGATCGTAAGGTATCTGCTTCAATCTTTTCTCCATATTGACTATCAACCTTTTGGTGGCTTCCAGGTCTTGCACTTGAGAATCAACTTTAGTTTCAACAGTAACAAGACGAGAATTTATCTGGGTAACTTTTTGATCAATCTGGGTCAGAAGCTTGTTCTGAGCAACAATATTCTCAGATTGCCAGTTTAGAACAGTTTCAACAGGATTAGTGGATGCAGTTTGTCCACTAGGAAGTATGGTTGATGAAGAGTTCTGGATTTTATGAGAGTGTCGGGCATTATCCTTGGTAAAGGGTGTGGTTTGAGGAAAGATAGGGTTAAGTGGAGGAAATTCTGCTGGTTGAAACATACAGATAGCTAGAATACGAGTTGGTGGTGTAGGTGGCTTGTAGAATGGATTGATGGGTTGACAAGTAGGAGGTACCGGTTTTCTTTGGCAAGAAGTTTGAGGAATTTTTGGTAATAAGGGTGGAGTGTTGGTTTTGGTTTAGGAGGTAACCATGTTGATGGGATTTCTGCAACAGAGGAATCATACCTGCTGCGAGTTTGGACAACTGGAGCTCCTTGTTGGTAATCCGAATCTATGTCAGGTGCTTTAGTGGAACACAGAGAAGGAATCTGTTTCTTCTTCCTTTTTCTTCGATTGGAATATCTGCAGGTGCAGTCTTATGGATCAAGACCACATTCAAAGCAGCAATTTTGACAAGATTCACAAGAAGTGCAACCACCCCAATAACAATTGTTGGAGAATGGATCTGTCTCAATGACAACTGGTTTTGCATCCGGTGTGTACCATTTTATGATGTCTGGGAAAGTATCTCTGTAAGAGACCAGGGGATGATCTAGTCCAAGTTTGGTAATTCGGTCAAGATCTGCTTGATGATCTGGAGGATCAGAGACAGGAAGACGAATCATAGTAATTCTCGGATAGTTTTGCTTGATAGACTGGAGATGCTTATGATCAAATCTGATGGAAACAGAACCATCAGAATTCTAGGAGATCTGAGAGAAGGAAGATTCTAGAGGCTGATTTGCAACTTCATGGACCTTTTCATATTCGGTGACCCAAGCGTCAGGAAGGAGACTAAGAAGTTCAGATTTGGGAATCTGTCTTGGGACATGGGTGCAAACAGCTGACTGTTTGTCATCTACCTTGATAAGAAGAGCATCTTCTCCCCCAGGAAGGGAGAGATCTATGGCATGGTTTTGAACTCCGTAGATCATTTGATAGTGTAAAGTTGCAGTAAGAGCATTGAGCAGATGTGGATCTGCTAGAGACATATTGAAGTTGGATTACAAGGTGATGAATATTGTGCCAGCATTCAATGTTGCTTCAACTGTGGCGATACAAGCATGTTGATATGCTAGAAAGCGGGTATCCAAGAGGGCAACTCGGGCAACCATAGGTAGTGCCATGGAGAGTGAGAGCTATACGGACAGCACTGAAATGAATATGAGTGTAACCATGTTGCTTCCATTGAGCGGGAAAGTCTTCTGGAATGTAAAGAGTAACAAATTGCACTTTACCAGTGGCTATGATAGGATGTTGATCCATCTTCGAGCATTGGACATACTCTCGGACAGAGAAAGATGTTCGGCGGATAAGAGACTTAAAAGATTTCCAAGGGAAAACTATGGACTTAGCATAATTAGTATAAGGGTTCATGAAAGGATGACTTTCAGGAGAAAACTGAGAAGATGAATCTATAGTGACATATATGTAATCTAATTTCTTAGATGCAGTTTGACGGAAGGAAGGAGTAGTATCTAAGGATATAGATGAACGAGACGTTTCTGGATACATAGGTGGACAAGACTTCTTCAACTCTAGCTTAATTTCTGATACACCAATGGCTCTAATACCAATATTAGTGATGACCTAGAAACTAGAAGTATTCGAAAGAGAATAATTTCAAAAACTCAAACATGGACTGTCTAAGAATGTATGACTTGGATCAACACAACGGCCAACTCTTGGGCACTCAAAGGATCCTGTCCTCTTATCTTTCAACAATCCAAGAAGGAATGAAATCAACCATTCATGAAGGAATACTCACAATTTCTAAGTATCACTGAACAAGGATCTAAGCTAAAGCCATATCAGAAATAGAAGTAGAGAAGAAGAATAGAGGAAACTTAGAAAGACATGTTTGAAGTGGAACACACAAAGAGAGATATTATTACTCGGGAACTAAGCTTGGAGAAATGTTACAACAATGAGCTCTTTATATAGAGCTCCAAAGAAGAACCTAGAAGACTAAATTATTGAGTTATGACGTCATTGCTTACATCATGGTAGCTAATGAGGTCATCACTTACATCACACCATACTTATCAGCTTTAATCAACTGAGAAATAAAGTTGACAAGACAGCACACTGAACAATAAAGACAACAAAGTGCAGAGCACTAGATATAAAAGTCTTCAAAGCTGTAATACTCGGAATCAGTTAGTGTGGAAACATCACTATCAGTGGAGCCAGGGTCAGTGATATTGCGTTCAATAATGAGGTCCTGATGCAGATCATGTGCCTTTGCTTTTTTCTTTTTCTGCTTGAATGCGTCCTTTCTGAGTGAGGTGACACAAGTGGTTCGAGCAGTTTCATCAAAGACCAGACGTGGAAAGGTAAACGCATGTGATGACTGAGAAGAGCTAGCTGGCTGAAGGTTAAAGTAATCAAAAGGGGTTTCAAGTGCACAAATCTCGAACAAGTAATAAAGTAGTGAGTACAAGTCGTCCTAACTAGGATTGCTACCTAACTGTAAAATTCTTTTACTTATAACCTAACTTAAACCAAAATAAATGTGATTTTATCTAAAATTTAATTACCAATAAAAATAATTAACAATAATAATAAACACAAAAATCAATAATTATATTAATTAAAAATCAATGGCAATGAATAGCCTAAGACACTCCAAATCCAGCTTACTCCTCTTATGACAAATAATTAATTTCTTCAAATTAATTCTCGACTTGGTTAATGGTAGAATTCTCAATTATAAGCTACACCCAATCTCTTGGTGAAAAGCTCCTAACTTTAAATAATAAACCAATCGTATCTCTACGTGATTTTAATTATCAAAGCCGTAAACACCTCTATGGAATTCCCTAGCTTTTGTTTCCTACTCGCTAGAAACCACACAAAGAAACCGAATCTATCTCTAGTCAGTTTTACGATGTGTTGTTATTACCATGATCCAATTTAAACTAATACTTCTCAGCCACTAGAATAAATTTAAAGGCATGCAAAAATTGGCCAGAAAATTGCAAGCATTAAGAAAATTGGCCAGAAAATTCCCTAGCCTTTGGCAAAATCCTCTTTATCAATTACCGTAATAGCTTTCAAATCCCTAGATTTCGCTCCGTGTCACTTGGAAGTGCTCCTTGAGGTCTATGGAGTATTGCAGTTGCTAATTGACCCACTTGTACTTCTAAGTTCTTCAAAGAGGCTTTTATATTTTGTTGGTCAATTTCTATTGCTTTGAAAGATTTCTTAAGTTTTTGATTCTCATTCTCAATACTCACAAATTTGTTAGTGGCAACTTCAATGAACTGTAAGAGTATTCTCAAGGAGACTTACCTTTTCTTGGTGGATATCAGGTGGAGGCGGTGCTTGAACTTGATTATTTTGTCTCCATCCAAAATTTGGGTGGTTCCTCCATCTCGGATTATAAGTGGATGAATATGGATCATTATTCCTATTATTTTGTCCAACAAAATTAACTTCATTAGTATTATAATAAGAATTCACCATATTACCTTGCAAACATTGGTTTGTGAGATGATTTCCTCCACAAATTTCGCAGTGATGGTTTATGGCTGCAACATTCAACGAACTCAATCTCTTATTTATTGCATCAAGTTGAGCCATGATTTCTGCATTAGGGTCCATATCCGTCACTCCAGCGACCTTCTTTGGGGGAATAGCTCTTGGTTTAAACCATTGAGAGCTATTCAAGGCCATCTCTTCCAATAAATTCCATGCAACTTGCTCTTCTTTTGACATGAATGCTCCACCACTAGCTGCATCTAATGATGATCTAAGATCTTTTATGCAACCATTATAAAATGTTTGTGCTTGCATTCCTATTGCCATTCCATGATGAGGACATAACCTAAGATATTATTTGAACCTCTCCTATGCATCATGTAAAGAATTAGTAGGACCCTGCAAAAAATTGTAAATATTAGATCTCATCTGAATAGTCTTAATTGGGGGATAGTATTTATTTAAAAATGCTTCTTGCAATTGGTCCCAATTAGAAATAAAATTTGTAGGAAGAGAGTTTAGCCATGATCTAGCTTTATCCCTTAAAGAGAAAGGGAAAAGCCTGAGCCTTTTTGCATCTTCAGTACTCCACCGATTTGAAAAGTATCGCAAATTGCCAAAAAGTTTGATATATGCGCTTGCGGATCTTTATGTGACAATCCAAAAAATGGAGTATTGAGAACCATTTGAATGAATGCTGTCTCAATCTTAAAAGTTGCAGCAGTGACCCCCGGACAGTTGATGGCTGGAGAAGGGCCCTCCATCTTTGGCTTTATGTAGTCTTTCAAAGTCATACCCCTAGGCTGATTGTTCTCCATTGGTTCACTGCTACAGTCGAATTCGAAACTATTCTCTGAATTTGAAGATTCGATTGGCGTGACGATTTCCTCGTATTTCCTATTATAAAATTCACTCCTATTATGACAAGCAAACTTTTCAATATCAGAAATGTAGATTAAAGGTTCTTTATTTGAGGAACTATGAGTATTCATGCACAAACAAAAATAATAATAATAGCAATAACAAACAAAATAAAATAAAAAAAATAAAATACCAAAAATATTTTTTTGATTTTTTTAAAAAAAATTAAACTTATGCTTAGTAATTAAATTCTACACTAGATAAAAACAATCCCCGGCAACGGCGCCAAAAACTTGCTGTAAAATTTGCAACTGTACAAATATCGAACAAGTAATAAAGTAGTGAGTACAAGTCATCCTAACTAGGATTGCTACCTAACTGTAAAATTCTTTTACTTATAACCTAACTTAAACCAAAATAAATGTGATTTTATCTAAAATTTAATTACCAATAAAAATAATTAACAATAATAGTAAACACAAAAATCAATAATTATATTAATTAAAAATCAATGGCAATGAATAGACTAAGACACTCCAAATCTTGCTTACTCCTCTTATGACAAATAATTAATTTCTTCAAATTAATTCTCGACTAGGTTAATGGTAGAATTCTCAATTATAAGCTAGACCCAATCTCTTGGTGAAAAGCTCCTAACTTTAAATAATAAACCAATCGTATCTCTACGTGATTTTAATTATCAAAGCCGTAAACACCTCTATGGAATTCCCTAGCTTTTGTTTCCTACTCGCTAGAAACCACACAAAGAAACTGAATCTATCTCTAGTCAGTTTTACGATGTGTTGTTATTACCATGATCCAATTTAAACTAATACTTCTCAGCCACTAGAATAAATTTAAAGGCATGCAAAAATTGGCCAGAAAATTGCAAGCATTAAGAACAATAATAACAATTAACTAAAATCGAGATAAAAGAAATAATCTTTAATTGAAATAAATTAAATGCATAAGAGTTTCAGCCTTCATTACAGGTCTTAATCACAAAAGATTTAACTATTCATGATCTAAATATTCAAAGCTATAAATTTAATTAACATAAAAAATAAATAAACACAAAAGAACTTCTCTGTTCGTTTTGCTTCCTCTCGATCAACTCCCCTTTTCCCTTCTTTGTCTCTTTCTTTTGTCGCAATTCTCCTTCTCTTTGCTGCCGAACTCCCCTCTTCTTTTCTCGACTGTCCTAATTTATCACCTTGGCTGCCCGAAATCTCTCCAATTTCTACCCGAATCTCTCTCCCTTTGGCTGCCCTATTTTTGCTTTCTCGGCTGCCCTCAAAATCTCCTCTTTGGCCGCCCTAAATTTGCTTCCTTTTGCTGCCCGATTTTGCTTCCCTTTTGGCTGCCCGAATTCCTCTCCAATTGCTACCCGAAATTTGCTTCTTTTGCTGCCCGAAAAATCTCCTTCTTGGTTCCCCCGGATTTCTTCTCTTGGCTCCCTAATTTCTTGGCTTTTGGCTGCCCTTATTTTCTCTTCTTCTTTTGCTCACCGAATTCTCCTCCCTTTGTGTATTAGGGATTTCAATCCATTCCAAATCCTATTTCAAACCAAAGTCAGTTTTAGAATCTTCCTTTTTCTTTTTTAAATTGAATCTTTATAAATTTTGGAATGGCATGGTAAATTTTTATTTTTCCTTTCCTAGCCAAGTTTTCTTTCATATTTTCTTCTCTTGACATTACCATTTTGCCCCTGCATCAATAATTAGTAAAATTAGTGAATTAAAGTGTACTTTATAAATAAGATCATCTTAATTAATTCATACAAAGTACATTAATATTTAATTCACCAAAACAAGTCAAAGTCATAAGATTTATATCAATTAACTCTTAAATAAGTGAGAAGTTAATTCTAAATAATGATTAAATTATAATCTTATCAACTACCTCCCACTTAAAACTTTGATTGTCCTCGAGCAAAGATAGAAAAACTCAAGAATCTTAGACATGAAATCATTCATCTTGAAATCAACTTTCTCATCCTATTAAAATGGTCACCCATATGCATTGACTAGAAAGATTGATAGATAAATAATCAAGAATAATAACAATGTTAATACACATAACCGTGGAAATTGAAAGAAGTATTTTTGAAGCATACCATAACCAAACTCTTGATTCAATGTCTAGGCAATATTATACATCCAATAATCACCTTTATAATCACAACTGTATACATATACATTAAAGATTCACACAACCATAAGCTTGTAATGTTACACACTCTCCACTAATTTAGGTACTGTGGCTTCACTTAGATCAGGTAGGACTTTAGCACTTGTAATGTTAGGTTAGGGAATTGGCTAACAAACGAAAGATATAAGGAGACAAAATAAAGAGAAGAGAGCTTGCAAAGAAAAATTGACCCCAAATCATAAACATATACTCCAACTCCTTTCTTGCTCCTTTAGTACAAAGAATCTCAATAACCAAATTTATTTCCGAGAAATTCATTCCTTTCTCATGTATACATCAACTTTGGATATTTTATGACCATGACTTGCAATAAGCACTCTTTCTTTCTTTTTCCTTTTTTTTTCTAATTCTCTCCTTTTTTTGATTTTTTCTTTTTTTTCACTTTTTTTTCAAAATAATAATATAGAGCAAGTCATTCTTTCCCTTTTCAATACCCTCTCAATCTTTCTTTCCTTCAAAACCTTAATATCCCAGTCCCAAGGAGCACAAAAGTGTTAAAGTATAAATCAAGCTCCCTACAAAGTTAAAGGTTAAAATATTGAGTGTTTATGCAAGAAAATTGACTCATTATGGCATAAAAAAGAGTACTAGGGATAATTCTAAAGGTAGGCTTGAAAGGCTCAAACAATTCAACGAAGGCCTATGACCATCGTTTCTAAGATAAACCAGAGAAACTTTCTATTTCGGCTCGAGCATGTAATAAAACAAGTTCTAATGTGTTGTTGTGATAAAAAGAGTGTCATCAAATATATAATAAAGTCTAAATATCTCATCAATTCACAAGATCATGGTCAATAAAAATAATTTTAATTTCACAGTTAAGAATAATTAACAAAGGCATTATGCAAGGTTAAATTCCTTTCTTTACTTTCCAATCGACACATATAAACAATCACAATAACTCCTCAAGAATAAGATTCAATTACTTAATATTCAAATGATTTTCAGAAAATTTCTTGAAATAAAACTCTTACACCATAAAATTCTGAAAAATTTTCAAAAAGTTGTCAAAATGAAATAGCCAATTTCCTATCCCCCACTTAAGAGTAACATTGTCCTCAATGTTCAAATATAAGAAATCACAAAGAGGGTTAAGAGACTTAGCCGAATCAACGAAACATCCAAGAAAGTCCAAGCTTTAACGATTTATGGGAGCTCCACTTAGGCTCAAGCACATCCTACAAAGAAATTAAAGAAAGTAAATATGGGAAATCTGTTTTTTTTTTTTGTATAAAACTTGAAAGAAGAAAACAAAATATCAAGAAGCAAAGCAACTTAAATAGTAGTTCTCGTTTATAGTCTCGAGCTTGACATCCTGTGTAAGAGCATGAATTAAGGAGGATCATGGAAAAGACAAGCTTCTCCTCCCATAAGCATTCTTCTTATCAAATCATTTTTTACTTTGCGCCGCTTTAGGAAAGACTTCCTTTTTTTCACATTATCCTCAATGTCCTCTTTTAGAAGCTCTCTTCTTCCTTGAATGGTTTGTTCCATTTTGAATTCAATTTTTCTGCAAAAATTTTAGAAGAATCATCCACTACAGCATCAAGAATATTTATAGCACATATAGATTCTTCATTGGAGGAATTACTCAATGATTCAAAAACATTTAATTGTATACATTCATCCTCAACCCTCAATGTTATTTGATCTTTTTCCACATTAATTAAGGTTCTACCAGTATTCAAAAAGGGCCTACCTAAAATCAAAGGCAGATCAAAATCATCCTCCATATCTAAAATCACAAAATCCGCTGGAAAATATAATTTATCAACCTTCACAAGGACATTTTATACTATTCCCCTAGGACACTTTATTGATCTATTAGCCATTTGGAGACAAATAGTAGTGTCCTTAATTTCCTTCAACCCCAATTTTTTTACAAATGGATAAAGGCATAAGGTTGATACTAGCACCTAAATCACACAACACATTTTTAAAATAAAAATCACCAATAGAGCAAGGAATATGAAAACTCCCTGGATCTTGCAACGTAGGCTGTAATTTTCTTTGAAGTATTGCAGAGCATTCCTCGTTTAAGCAAATTTGTTAAAAGTCTTTGAGTTTCTTTTTGCTAGCCAAAACATATTTCAAATATTTTGCATATCGAGGCATCTGTGCTAAGGCATCCACAAAAGGAAGGTTAATTTGAAGTTTCTTGAATATTTCAAGAAACTTTTTGAATTGAGAATTGAGTGGTAAAAGGCAAGAGTGTGTGAGCTCATTTGAGGGTGTCATTGCCGTGACATAAACACGAGGGGAGTGATAACATTTGAGTGAAACACGTGAGGGAGTGTGTGAGGTTGTTTATTTCTAACGTTGTTTTGCAGGTACAATATCACTTCGCAAATGTCACAAGGAGGTAGTACCGAGGAGCACCAAGGGGGAGATGCAAATATTGCTTTCACTTTGAAAGCTATGCAGCAACAATTTGAGAGGTTCAACCAAGCCTTTGATGAAATAAGAGAACAAATTGATGAAATCAGACAAGAGAGGCGTGCGGAACCTCAAGGGAGACGTGCGGGAGTGCGCCAACAACAACCACCACCTCGTCGACCTCTACCTCGGTATGAACCGGAGGAGGAGGAGATTGAGGCACACCGACCTAGGAGATTTCAAAGGGACTTGCCATTTAATAGAAGAGACGGAGACCTCAAATCCATTAAAATGCAGATTCCCACTTTCAAAGGAAGGAATGATGCCGACGCTTACTTAGAGTGGGAAAGGAAGGTGGATTTGATTTTTGAGTGTCACAAATTTTCCGAGGATAAGAAGGTAAAAATTGCAGCCGTTGAATTTACTGATTATGCACTAATATGGTGGGATCAAATGGTGACATCTAGGAGGAGAAATGGAGAGATGCCGATTGCTACGTGGGGAGCAATGAAGGCATGCATGAGGAAGCGTTTTGTGCCTTCTTACTACTATAGGGAGATGCACCAAAAACTTCAACGACTCACTCAAGGGCCTAAATCGGGTTGAAGACTATCACAAGGAGATGGAAGTGGCTATGATCCGAGCCAACATCGAGGAAGATCCGGAGGCGACAATGGCTGATTTTTGAGTGGGCTCAATAGGGAGATAGCTAACGTTGTGGAGCTGCAACACTACCTAGAGATTGAGGACATGGTGAACATGGCCATGAAAGTGGAGAGACGACTAAAGACTAGGCTCGCGAGCAAGGAGCTGGAGCAAATTCTAACTATGGTCGGAACTCTAGATGGCCTAAAAAGGAGGACAAGCTTAAGGATAAGGGAGTGGAATTCAAGGAAGCACCTAGAGTGGAATTCAAGGAAGCACCTAAGAAACCAATCGGGAATCGAAATGAAAGGTACCTCCAACACCCAAGCTACCTCTAGTAAGCATTCTTCCATGAAATGTTTTTAAATGCTTCGAATCTGGGTCATTTTGCATCTCAATGTCCTAATAAGAAGATTATGATTATGAGAGACAATGGAGTGATTGATTCAGAGGATAGTAGTAGTGAAACCGAATTTGTTCATGAAAATGCCTTTGATGATGATGATTGCTTTGAGAGGGTCATTACAGGGGAAGCACTTGTAGTTAGGAGAGTATTGAGTACTCGAGTCGCAGAAGAGATTGTAGATCAAAGAGAAAATCTTTTTTCATTCAAGGTGTTTAGTGGGAGGAAAAGTGTGCAATTTGATCATTGATGGGGAAGTTGTACCAATGCAGCTAGTACCACCATGGTAGAGAAATTGGGGCTGACTTGCATGAAACATCCAAAACCTTATAAGTTACAATGGTTTAATAATAGTGCGGATGTGAAGGTAACTAAACAGGTATTGGTGACCTTCTCAATTGGTAGATATGTGGATGAGGTGTTGTGTGATGTGGTTCCCATGGAGGCTGGTCATATACTCCTTGGAAGACCTTGACAGTTTGATAGAAGAGTATCACATGATGGGTATACCAATAGGTACTCCTTCAAATTTAAGGGCAGAAATTTCATTCTTATACCTCTATCACCTCGTGAGCTATACTTGGACCAGTCAAAGGTAAGTAAAGGAGAGGAGGGTTCGGGTAGAGAGCGTGACAAAATTAAAGAGGGAAAAGAGGCCCAAAAGAAAATTGGGAGTGGCCCAAATGTGAGTGACTACACAGTGAGTGAAAGATGCATTGAACAAAAAGAGAGAAAAGTCAACTTGTATGCGAGAGAAAAAGACATGAGAAGAGCGATGGGAGAGAGGAGAGCACTAGTCATAGTAAGATATAGAGAGTGTTTGGTTTCTGACACTAACCCTCTTGATTCTTTGCCTAGCGTGTTTTCATCTCTTTTGCAGGATTATGCGGATGTTTTTCCTGAAGAAATGCCCCCGGGATTACCACCCTTGAGAGGCATAGAGCACCAAATAGACTTTGTGCCTGGAGCTCAAATACCTAACCGTCCAGCTTACCGGAGTAATCCTGAGGAAACAAAAGAGCTTCAGAAACAAGTTAATGAGCTATTAGAGAAAGGACTCGTGAGAGAGAGCTTGAGTCCTTGTGTTGTACCTGTACTGTTGGTGCCAAAGAAGGATGGAACGTGGAGGATGTGTGTGGATTGTAGAGCTGTCAACAAAATCACTGTAAAGTATCGCCATCCTATTCCTAGGTTAGATGACATGCTTGATGAGCTGCATGGTGCATGTATCTTTACAAAAATTGACTTGAAAAGTGGATACCACCAAATTAGAATGAAACCAGGAGATGAATGGAAAACTGCTTTCAAAACTAAGTATGGATTGTATGAGTGGTTAATCATGCCATTTGGTTTAACTAATGCACCCAGCACCTTTATGAGATTGATGAATCATGTTTTACGTGCATTTCTTGAAAAATTTGTGGTTGTATATTTTGATGACATTTTGATATATAGCACTAATTTAGATATGGATGTCATGCATGTGAAGTGTGTCTTAGATGTATTAAGACATGAAAAACTATATGCAAACCTCAAGAAGTGTACATTTTGCATTGAGCGGTTAGTATTTTTGGGGTTTGTAATCAGTTCCCATGGAGTTGAGGTTGATAGTGAGAAGGTGAGGGCTATCCAGGATTGGCCAACTCCGAAGAGTGTGAGTGACGTGAGGAGTTTTTATGGACTTGCTAGTTTCTATAGGAGATTTGTGAAGGATTTTTCTACCATTGCTGCTCCTTTAACCGAGGTAATTAAGAAAGAAAAAGGGTTTACTTGGGGTGGGAACAAGAACATGCATTTACATTGTTGAAAGAAAAATTATGTTCTCGCTCCTATTTTATGTTTACCCGATTTTCGAGAAAACTTTTTGAGGTTGAATGTGATGCTTCAGGGATTGGTATCGGTCTTTGTGCTTTTGCGGGAGAACAAACCGATTGCATATTTCGATGAAGCTTAGTGGTGCACAACTCAATTATCCCACATATGACAAGGAGTTGTATGCGATTGTGAGAGCATTGGAAGTGTGGCAGCATTATCTCCAACCTAGAGAGTTTGTCATTAGGACCGATCATGAGTCTTTAAAGCATTTGAAGGGACGAGGGCAAAGGGTCGAGCAAGCGACATGCCACCCGGGTGGAGTTTCTAGAAACCTTTCCCTATGTCTCTGTAATACAAGCAAGGGAAGGAGAATGTGGTAGGCGATGCTTTATCTAGGAGGTATTCCTTGATTACTACTCTACATTCTAAATTATTAGGATTTGAGCGACTTAAGGAATTATATGTTTCGGATGATGATTTTGCTATCATGATATTCCCAGCTTGTGAACATACTGCATTCGAAAATTCTATAAGCATGATGGGTATCTCTTTCGGGGTAATCAATTATGTGTGCCTAAGCTGTTCTATGCGTACTTTATTTGTGCTTGAGGCTCATAGTGGAGGATTGATGGGACATTTTGGGGGTTGCTAAATCTTTGGATATTTTGCAAGAACATTTCTTTTGGCCGAGAATGCGTAAAGATGTGGAACGTGTGTGTGCCAAGTGTATTGCATGTAGACAGGGCCAAATCCACTTTGTTAAACCTCATGGTTTGTATACCCCCTTTACCTGCACTCTCTGAACCATGGGACTGATATCTCTATGGACTTTGTTTTGGGTTTGCCTAAGACTAAAAAAGGGATATGATAAAGCATCTTCGTTGTTGTTGATAGGATTAGTAAGATGGCGCATTTCATTGCATGCCATAAACCCGATGATCTTGTGCAAGTGGCTGATTTATTTTTCAAAGATGTTGTTAGATTGCATGGCATTCCTAGGTCTATTGTTTCAGATAGAGATGCTAAATTTCTAAGTCATTTTTGGCGTGTGTTGTGGGGCAAATTGGGTACCAAACTTCTTTATTCTACTACATGTCACCCACAGATCGATGGTCAAACCGAGGGTTGTCAATAGGACCTTAGGTACCTTACTACGTGCTGTCGTTGGTAAGAATCTTAAAACGTGGAGTGAGTGTTTACCATTTATCGAGTTTGCATATAACCAGAGTGTGCACTCAACCACAGGTTATTCACCATTTGAACTTGTATATGGCTTTAATCCTTTAACTATTTTGGATTTTGCGCCTTTACCTTTGCATGAGTTGTCTAGTACAGATGGTAAGAGCAAAGTTTGAGCTGGGTACTGAGCCCTACACGAGAAGGCGAGACAGCATATTGAGCAGAAAAATAAGGTCTACGCCAAACAAGCCAATAAAGGACGAAAATTGGTGACTTTTGAACCCGTTGATTGGGTTTGGGTGCACTTAAGGAAGGAACGTTTTCCTGCCCAGAGGAAGTCCAAATTAGCTCTTAGGGGAGATGGTCCATTTCAAGTGATAGAAAGAATCAACACCAATGCCTACAAGCATGATCTGCCAGGTGAGTATGGTGTTTCCGCGACCTTTAATGTTGCTGACCTTTCTCCTTTTGATATGGATTCAGATTCGAGGACGAATCTTCGTGAGGAGGGAGGGACTGATGTGAGCAAGCCTACGGATTGCTATGATGGCTTAGAAGTGTCAAATAAAGAGCTAATCATACCGGTCAGGCCAATAACTAGAGCTAGGGCTAAGACGCTTCAAGAGGCCTTGTTTGCCTATGTGGATCGACATTTGAAGACCAAACTTGTTGGAGGAGATTTAGTTGGACCACAGCCCAACTTGGTCCATTTGTCTCAAATACTTGGGCCAGACTTGAAGGGCTATGTAATGTGCTTAAGTCCAAGAGGCAATTATGTTTTAAAGACTTGGGATGTCAACCTTGTTGGAATTGTCTTATTTTGGGCTCATATTTATCTTGTTTTTATGTTGGGCTTATATGTATCATTAAGCCCAACCCTTTCTTTCAAACCCTAGCTATAAGTAGCCTTCTTGGAGAAAAATTAGGGCAGATTTTGAGTGTCATTTTGAGGGGCTGCCGCCACCACCTTGAGAGGGTTGAATCCTCTTACTCTTGTTACTCCAAGAACTTCACTTTCACTTATCAATTGAGTTTTCCGATTGTGGCGTGTAAGTGTTCTTCTTATTGGTAAAAAATTCTTATTATCGGGATTGCTTAGAACAAGTTTCTAAGAGGTGTCGTAGGAATTTAATTATATTGTGTTTATAAGAATTGTTTGTTGTTCGAAAATCAAATCTTTGTTTGTCCAAGCTGAAAATTCCATCACCTATTTCGTTCTTCCGCGGATTGCACGTCAAAGAGACAAAGAAGGGAAAAGGGGAGTTGATCGAGAGGAAGCAAAACGAACATAGAAGTTCTTTTGTGTTTATTTATTTTTTATGTTAATTAAATTTATAGCTTTGAATATTTAGATCATAAATAGTTAATTCTTTTGTGATTAAGACCTTCAATGAAGGCTGAAACTCTTAAGCATTTAATTTATTTCAATTAAAGATTGTTTCTTTTATCTCGATTTTAGTTAATTGTTATTATTGTTCTTAATGCTTGTAATTTTCTGGCCAATTTTTGCATGCCTTTAAATTTATTCTAGTGGCTGAGAAGTATTAGTTTAAATTGGATCGTGGTAATAACAACACATCGTAAAACTGACTAGAGATAGATTCGGTTTCTTTGTGTGGTTTCTAGCGAGTAGGAAACAAAAGCTAGGGAATTCCATAGAGGTGTTTACGGCTTTGATAATTAAAATCACGTAGAGATACGATTGGTTTATTATTTAAAGTTAGGAGCTTTTCACCAAGAGATTGGGTCTAACTTATAATTGAGAATTCTACCATTAACCAAGTCGAGAATTAATTTGAAGAAATTAATTATTTGTCATAAGAGGAGTAAGCAAGATTTGGAGTGTCTTAGTCTATTCATTGCCATTGATTTTTAATTAATTTAATTATTGATTTTTGTGTTTATTATTATTGTTAATTATTTTTATTAGTAATTAAATTTTAGATAAAATCACATTTATTTTGGTTTAAGTTAGGTTATAAGTAAAAGAATTTTACAGTTAGGTAGCAATCCTAGTTAGGATGACTTGTACTCACTACTTTATTACTTGTTCGATATTTGTACAGTTGCAAATTTCACAGCAAGTTTTTGGCGCCGTTGCCGGGGATTGTTTTTATCTAGTGTAGAATTTAATTACTAAGCATAAGTTTAAATTTTTTTAAAAAAATCAAAAAAATATTTTTGGTATTTTAATTTTTTTATTTTATTTTGTTTGTTATTGCTATTATTATTATTTTTGTTTGTGCATGAATACTTATAGTTCCTCAAATAAAGAACCTTTAATCTACATTTCTGATATTGAAAAGTTTGCTTGTCATAATAGGAGTGAATTTTATAATAGGAAATACGAGAAAATCGTCACGCCAATCGAATCTTCAAATTCAGAGAATAGTTTCGAATTCGACTGTAGCAGTGAACCAATGGAGAACAATCAGCCTAGGGGTATGACTTTGAAAGACTACATAAAGCCAAAGATGGAGGGCCCTTCTCCAGCCATCAACTGTTCGGGGGTCACTGCTGCAACTTTTAAGATTGAGACAGTACCAAACGAGTCTAGTTGGAGTCCAAATAATATGCAACAACCAGTCCAAGAACACTAGGTTACAAAAGCATCAAGCAATGACCAGCCCAAGAACACTAGGTTACAAGTGTTTACAAATATCAAACAATGACCAGCCCAAGAACACTAGGTTACAACCTTCCAAGTACCAAACAGCCCAAAGACAATAGGTTACAATTGTCTAAGTAGCAAACGATAACCAATACACTAACAATTGTTTACAACACAACCAATACACTAACAAGTGCTTACAATCTTTAAAACTTCAATAGTCCAGCAACAAATTGCCAACAACAGTCCAGTTTACAACAATATCCAACCCAAGAACAGTAAACATACAATCTTGGAAGCTCAAAACAAGAACTATAACAAGCTAACAATTGGAACAAACAAAATTTTTAAAAAAATGCCTATCACAAGTAACTCAAAATGGTCCAACAAGAAGTATGTATATACTAGAAAGAAAATTGTTTACAATTTTTTTTTTCGGACCGACTTTTTTTTTTCTTCTGTTTTTTTTCTTTTCTTTTCTTGTCCGAAATATATGTGTATATGTATTTGATTGTACTGTTTTTTTTTATAACAATTTATCCCAAGCAAATATTACAAAATGCTTAATACAAAGAATTGGAAACCTAGGCTGAAAATTTCACACCTTTTGAAGCTTCTCGGTTAGTCTTTGAAGAAGCCGTTTGAAGTGGCTGTTTGGGCAGTCTTTGAGCTTCAACGGAGCAGAATGAAAATCCTCTCCACACCTCGGCTCTGATACCAAAATGACGTGCAATCCGCGGAAGAACGAAATAGGTGATGGAATTTTCAGCTTGGACAAACAAAGATTTGATTTTCGAACAACAAACAATTCTTATAAACACAATATAATTAAATTCCTACGACACCTCTTAGAAACTTGTTCTAAGCAATCCCGATAATAAGAATTTAACCAATAAGAAGAACACTTACACGCCACAATCGGAAAACTCAATTGATAAGTGAAAGTGAAGTTCTTGGAGTAACAAGAGTAAGAGGATTCAACCCTCTCAAGGTGGTGGCGGCAGCCCCTCAAAATGACACTCAAAATCTGCCCTAATTTTCCTTCAAGAAGGCTACTTATAGCTAGGGTTTGAAAGAAAGGGTTGGGCTTAATGATACATATAAGCCCAACATAAAAACAAGATACATATGAGCCCAAAATAAGACAATTCCAACAAGGTTGACAGCCCAAGTCTTTAAAACATAATTGCCTCTTGGACTTAAGCACATTACATAGCCTTCAAGTCCGGCCCAAGTATTTGAGACAAATGGACCAAGTTGGGCTGTGGTCCAACTAAATCTCCTCCAACAAGTTTGGTCTTCAAATGTCGATCCACATAGGCAAACAAGGCCTCTTGAAGCGTCTTAGCCCTAGCTCTAGTTATTGGCCCAACCGGTATGATTAGCTCTTTATTTGACACGTCTAAGCCATCATAGCAATCCGTAGGCTTGCTCACATCACTCTTTCTTCTGTCGCAATTCTCCTTCTCTTTGCTGCCGAACTCCCCTCTTCTTTTCTCGACTGTCCTAATTTATCACCTTGGCTGCCCGAAAATCTCTCCAATTTCTACCCAAATCTCTCTCCCTTTGGCTGCCCTATTTTTGCTTTCTCGACTGCCCTCAAAATCTCCTCTTTGGCCGCCCTAAATTTGCTTCCTTTTTGCTGCCAGATTTTGCTTCCCTTTTGGCTGCCCGAATTCCTCTCCAATTGCTACCCGAAATTTGCTTCTTTTGCTACCCGAAAAATCTCCTTCTTGGTTCCCCCGGATTTCTTCTCTTCGCTCCCTAATTTCTTGGCTTTTGGCTACCCTTAATTTCTCTTCTTCTTTTGCTCACCTAATTCTCCTCCCTTTGTGTATTAGGTATTTCAATCCATTCCAAATCCTATTTCAAACCAAAGTCAATTTTAGAATCTTCCTTTTTCTTTTTTAAATTGAATCTTTATAAATTTTTATTTTTCCTTTCCTAGCCAAGTTTTCTTTCATATTTTCTTCTCTTGACATTACCATTTTGCCCATGCATCAATAATTAGTAAAATTAGTGAATTAAAGTGTACTTTATAAATAAAATCATCTTAATTAATTCATACTAAGTACATTAATATTTAATTCACCAAAACAAGTCAAAGTCATAAGATTTATTTCAATTAACCCTTAAATAAGTGAGAAGATAATTCTAAATAATGATTAAATTATAATCTTATCAGTGTCTGACTGGGAATCAGGCAAGTGGTGAAGGTACCGTTCACGAGCTATTTTGAGGTTTATCTCGTGATGATGGTTGGTAGGATAATTCCAAGAACCATAATCATCAAGCCAAATTTCTTGAGGCATAATTTTTTTTTCAATAAACATATATTTTTGGGCCTCAGAGTATTTTGAGGAAGATCTAACACAGTGATGGAATTGACCTAGTAAAGATGGGAATATGGATGGATTGTGAAATCAGAGTCTATTGGGTGGTAGATGTCAAAGAGGAGGAAGTGTTTAGGAAAATTGAGGAGCAAGTTCTTCCATTCTGCTAAAGGTTTAAACTAGGTTAAGAACTCAAGTATACTTGGAATAAATCCTTTAAGAAATAATGCAGAGTCGATTTCAAGAAGAATGTGGTACTGTTGACAGAGGTACCATAACAACCATTTCAATGGAGGAGGGAAGTCATTAGGTCGGAGAATGAAAACCTGACTGAAAGGGAAATATGGATTGACTTCGATTGGTTTAAGGATGGATCCTCCAAATTCTTTAAAAATTTGTAACTCATAAAAATTTCTTTTTTGTATTATTGAGTCAACAGAATATGCAACTGGGTAATCTGGGGAAAAACCTGGAGGAATATTAGGTGGGTTGGAATATTTGGGTCACATCATGGCTATAACAGGTTTGGTGGTAAAGGAATCAGGTCGGGAAAGGAAATCGGCCACAACATTAGATTTACATTTGATATGTTTGGCCTCGAATGAATACTGCGCAAACCACGTTGACCACCTGAGCAATTGAGAATGAGGAACTTGCTTCTGCTTGAACTGCAACATTTTGGGGAATGAACTCATATCTGTTTGCACCAAAAACTTTGATCCGATGAGATAGAAGTTGAACTTCTTTATTCCATTTTTGCTCTGGCATGAACCCTGATCATCTTCAGTTAGCCACAAAAGAATATCTTGACCTTCTCCATTCTTGCAAACTTTGACTCCTTTACTTGATTTGTTCCTTCATGTGTTACTTGAAAAAGTCTCCACATATCATGAGCAGTGTCACATCCACTAACTCGATTATACTCATGCACATCTAGTGCACAGTTCAATATGTTCATGGCTTGATAATTTAATGTCATCTTCTTAGAGTTACCCACGTCAAATTCGTCTATAGGCTTTGGTTCTCTAGTAACTCCATCAGCTCCAATTTTCATTGGTATGTAAGGACCTTTCTCAACAATATTCCACAAATCAAAGTTAATAGAACAAATATATATCTTAATTCTAGATTTTCAAAATGTGTAATTTGTTCCATCAACAAAGGAGGTCTATTTGTGGGAAAATCCTTCCAAATAAGGTAAGTTTGAAACATTAGCCATAAGATCTTAACTTCTATGTTGTAAGACCACACAAAGAAGTCATTGTTTTGATACCAATTGAAAGACCTAAGAGGGGGTGAATTAGGTCTTTGGCTAATTTTCTAAAACTATTTCCTTTTTATGAACTTGGTTCAGAAAGATTATTTTCACTTGTTTCAATGAGAGTATAACGAACACAATGATAAAGCAATATACAAGGAAGAGTAAAGAGCACAAGCAATTTATAGTGGTTCGATCACTTCAAGATCTACATCCACCGCCTTGAATCCACACTGAAGAATTTCAACCAATCTATTCAATTACTCAAATTCAATCAATTATACAAGAGGCTTATCCCACAATGATTTTACACCAACAACCTCTTTTGCAATGCTACACACAAGGTTCACCCTACCACAAGGATTTTATATCTAAGGACGACCTTAAATCAATGCCTTAAGGATCACCCTTACCAAAAGGATTTTATGTCACAAGATAACCTTATATTGATCAAATAGATAAAGAGATAAATGGAGATTTAATGAGATATTACTACTGTTTGGTAGACGATTACATATGTTAGCACCACTTCACCTTGTTGTCTTTGAAATATTGAATAATCACATGAGAGCACAAGACAAAAGAGAGCTTTGATGAGTTCAAATGATTTTGGAATGTTTGGATTTTTCAAGTGTTCAAAAGTTACAAAAAAATATGAAGTTTATGACTTTTATAGATTTTAAAAATCGGTTCCAACAGTCATAAAACGATTAGTTTATGAGGAGTTCGGACGACCGAACTTGATCCTCTATGTCAAAACTATTGCCCGAACATTACTGTGACATGATGTCTGGGAAAGTTCGGACGACCGAACTCTGCCCCTTGCATCCGAACTTGCGCCTGAATTTCTCTGGAAATACAGTAGTCATGTTCACAGTTTGGACGTCTGAACTTGCGTTCGAACTGTTCAAACTTTGTCAAAATATTTGAAAATCAACATTAATAAGTTTGAAATCATTTTGTACTAAAAGATAAGTCATTTAAAATCTTTTGAATTCAAAGACCGTTACCAAAGGACTTGATCATTCAAAGTTTACTCAAATTCAAAGTTTATTCAAAGCCATTTAAGATTCAAAAACAAGTTTTGTGCTCTCTTATGCATTCATTAGATTCTAAGATAAACAAGTGTAGGGTTTACAAGAACATACCTATTAAGTAAGTATAAACCTACAATAGAGTCTTCAAAGCCTTCAATTCATAGGGTATGCTTTATATTCTTGATCCTTGAGCACACTTGAGTTGTCCTTAGCACTTTTAGCTCCAATGCAATAAGAACTCTTTGGTTCTCAATCCAAAAATCCTATCACACAAATAGCATATGAATTATTCCTTATCAATATTTGTCATTAATCAAAACTAATTAAAACTTCATGATTTACCTTTAGGGCTAACAGTTTAGCATGTTTTCATTTTAAGTTTAGTTCTACAATAGCACAATGCTAGGTTTATAAGGCGTTGTAAGTTGTTTACATTTGATAATCGTTATCATTTGTGGATTATTCTAGTTAATTTCACCTAGACAAGTATGTAATCGCATCAAGTTATGATTGTTTCAACAAATTAGTGAAAGTGTTTTCTTTATTAGTCAATGTACCTCGTGTTGCAAATGGGAGCAAACGAGTAGCATTGTCAATACGGGCCAAAGCCTGCGGGCCGGAAGTGGGCCAGTTCGGTTTTCTTTTTAATTTTTTTTTAAAAATTCTCAAAACGACATCGTTTTGATTTTTTAAAAATATTTAAAAAATATTTTTTCCAAAACGATGTCGCTTTGCTACATCTTTTGCAAAACGACATCTTTTTGTAAAGCCCGCGAACTAGCTATCATGGGCCAGCCTGCTCCGACTCGTTTCAAGGGTAACTGGCGACGGGGCGGGCTGGAGCGGAGCGGGCTGGCCCATTTAACACTACTACAAACTGAGTACTAAAATAAAAAGAATAAGTATTAGTGATACTTGAGCAACTTTAACTTAATAATTGCATTATAACAAAATTTACTAATTGCATAAGTTATTTCATAATAGGAAAAATAGCCTATTTTCTCCCTCAACTATTTACGTTTAGCCAACTGAGTCCCTAATATTTTTATTTCACTATTAAAAATCCCTGAACAATTTACGCGTAGCACAAAGAGTTCCCGCCACCATCTCCATGGCGGAATCTGGGCAGAAATTTGCACGAGTAATGCACATGACATAGTAAGAGGGGTAAAATTGTCCAACCCTCATCCCTACCCCAGATTCCGTTGACCAACACTCACTCTCTTCCCTCCTCTCTCTCCCCATTCGAACTCTCTCTCTCTCTCCCCATTAGCTTGTAGAAATGTATTTGACATCAGACGGCTCTAATCATGTAAATAGAGGAAACCCATCTCTTATAAATATATAGCAACCTAGGGGAGTTGCCGTGGTGCGTGTCAGAGAGCAAAACCCGACTTGGCCCTGCTTGACTGTCAAGAAGACGATCCCGTTGTTAGAAGCATAAGCAGGCAGCGATGCTCATGATCATTAGCTACTGTGAAGAATGAATCAAAAGCACCAAGATTCTAGTAATAGTTTTTCTTACTTGGCATGAGCCATGGCATTCTGACATAAAGCAAGTACTCTAACCATTGCAAGGTCTCTCCCACGGGAGTTGCAATACCTCTCTTGGCAAGTTCTTCAAGAAAGTGCAAGTTAAAAGGACAGGAAAATTGGTAAACTAAAAATTTGAATAGCTTTGATATATCTAAGCATCAGATACATCCAGTGTATTCGTGCAAACGAGCACCTTTCATCAAAGAAATCTGCAAAATTGTCAATCAGAACTGAAACAGGAGAAGTGTCGTGTAGTTGAAACGCAGCAAAATAATTCTTGATTCCTTCATCGTCATCCACATACCTTCAGTGGGTTCATATTCGTCCAAGATGTTCTCAAAACAGTTGTCATTTCACAATAGCACATCATTCTTGGGTTGGTAGCCATGGCAAGAATTTCCCAATATACAGCAGCAGCGGCAGATCTGCAAATCAAGAAAGAGACAACAGAGGGGGGGTTCGAATGGGGAGAGAGAGAGAGGAAGAGAGTGAGTGTTGGTCAACGAAATCTGGGGTAGGGATGAGGGCTGGACAATTTTACCCCTCTTACTATATCATGTGCATTGCTCGTGCCAATTTCTGCCCAGATTCTGCCGTGGAGATGGTGGCGGGAACTCTTTGTGCTGCGCGTATATTGTTCAGGGATTCTTAATAGTGAAATAAAAATATTATGGATTCAATTGGCTAAATGTAAATAGTTCAGGGAGAAAATAGGCTATTTTTCCTTCATAATAACATTTAACAAATTTAAAAATAAAATTTTTGGTGGTGAGGTCTGCAAGGTTTAGGCAAAAATCCTTCGTGAGTTCTACTAATCCGGAAAGGAACTCGTTGCCCTTTAATATGAAAAAAATTAAAGAGGGGCTTCCTTCGAGCGTCATACTTAGGTATAAATAACGTACAAGTTTTGTGCGTTATGGCCGCATGTGAAAGCCTTCGCAAAATAAAGCCACTTGAGAGCAAAATCCCATAAACAAGACCAAACTAAGTAAAAACTCATTTTACTTCTCTCCTTACCCGTCACTCCACTCCTTTAGTGGCCATCTCTAGCTCCACTGCGATCCATCATTCTTCCATATGCCAATCACTCTAAACCTCCTCATCTCCACCGTCCACTCCTCCTTTTTCCTTCTTCCTGCAGCCACCTCCATGTACTTGTTTGGCAGTGTAGCACATGATTTCAAAACCTTACAAAGGTATACTTGCCGGATTCAGGTTATACAAATTTTGCACGCATCTCCCCAGAAAAAATAAAAAATGCTCCTGGATCAGAAATTTGATTGCTATTGCAACTTGAGAACTGATAACTCAAATTTAGATTGATTTGATGAATATTGACAGAAGCATCAGATATCGTTAGTGCTGGGCTGTCGCATAGTAAAACTCCAATCTTTCAATTATTGAGTAGTAAATGGAATCTCGAAGAATGATAGCAAATACAAGAAATCTACCCAAGGGTGCCATTGGATAAAGATTGGTTTTTGAGATTATCCATTAGATTTCGGATAGAAAAGCCATATTCCAAATACACCACGAGACTTGGGTTTCATTCCATGTATAAACAAGTGTAACAGAACTGCACATCCCTTTCCTTTTAACGCTAATAAATTTGTTTTCTTTTCTAAAATTATGCTTGAAATATCAAGGGTAAGAAGGAAATTTCATGTATTTTCATTTATTTAAATTGAATGACTAATGCGGATTTAGCGTTATAGGGTAAAATAATACAAAATTAACACTATGAGACGAATTAAAGAAAATGCTGTATACATGAAGGTTTTTTTTTTAATACTATCCCTTTTCTTCTATTAATTCTTAGTTTAAGCCAAAAGCTTAGGGAGGTAAAAGGTACATTTTAAAGTATAGGGAGTAATATTACCACTATTATAGTCAGTCTAAAAACCTTTAAGGTAGTAAAAGGCGGGTTAGCATAGTAGAGGATACTAGGTAATTCACCCATTCCAGCCACATCATCTTTTGCTGTTAAACTGACATTTTTCAAATTAAAAGAGTTGAATGTTATGAACAACAATTTTATATGTTCCCAGGACAGTGAACTTCTCTACATCCCTGTTCTGTTTAGGAAGCTGCATACTGATGACAATTAATAGCAATACGGTCCTTCAAGAAGTTCAAGCTGAATTTCTACAAGTGCAGAAGAATCTAATCTATCACGATAATTGAACTCAGCCGCAAACGATTCAGCATAATAATGTCTCTTGCAAGCATCAAGTGCAGAAGCCTAATATGTATCCCTAAAAGTTCAATTTAATGCTTCTTTACATTGTTTCTCCTGGATTCCCAATTTTCCAGCAGTCACTGAATGATTTCTAGCCCTGGCAATGAGTTTCAATCTGCAACGGTACAAGTCTAACACAATTTTACGTTTTTTCTTTGAAAGTTTTATTCATTACCAAAACCGATTTCTTCACATGATTTCATCTGTCAAAGCCGATACGCAAGTGTTTGATCATCTTCGTTCATAGCATATAAAAATACTTGTGTACACTTGAATACAAAGACTCGAGAATCTTTTCATTTTCAAACATAAAAGTGCAAAAAATAGCATGCATGCTGATGCTACAACATGGTCTCCATAGCTAGCAAAGGACAAGAGAAAGATAGCACTACAGAGTAGCAGTCTTACATACTCACAATTAAGTTTGCATAAACTACTTCACCTTTTAATCAAATTGCAAATTAAATTGTTGAACGTATTTAGTAGCAGTTCACTATCAGTCCATCATTTCAACTATTTTTGGGAAGAATAGAACACTAACAGAAAATTAGTAAAATCGAATAGGTCAGTTTGCAGAGCATGTTTCTAACAGCAACTTCTGCCTAGTGGGAAATTTTTAGAATCCATTTATTTGGTGATTCCCGGAATAATCTTCTTAAGAATATAATGCAATAGAGTAAAGACACAAGAAATCATACTCCATAAGAAGAAACAGATTACCATATTTTGAAGTTCTCAATAGCATGTCTGTCCAGATACACTGATTCTATTTCTTCCAGTCAGTGAATAGATATCCTTCTGCATTCAAGTCCCCATCAGCATTGTGACTTACCAAATGAGATAGGCAGCTAACATTCCAGTTACTGGGCAGCCATTGACTCTTTAACAAATTCACATTTCTGATGTTTTCTTTCTATATTCCAGGGTGACACTGAAACATGCATAAAAAGTGCTAATCTACAAAATTATATCATGAGGATATTCCTGGAGTTACATATTTACTCAAGCATTTAAATGTAAGTCCGGGATGCTAAGAGCCTTGTTCTTTAAGGAAAATAATCAAGGTCATAACATGATCTGAATAATCAAGATCTTAATAAGACCAAAAAGAAAAATTGGTTAAGAGATTATTTAACATTTGCAACCACCAAACCAAGAACAAGGGCCAAGAGCTTCAGTATAACTAATACCTGATAGATTCAAAAAGTGAATATTGATACCGACAAATATCATAAAGATAAAAAAATTAGATCAATTAAAGATGGTTTACAAAGTTTAAAGATAATGCTTCAATTCTCAGATTCTTTTAGCAATAGCATAACACTGTGGAAGTCATCTTGATGCTCTCTGACAAACTTGGGGTTGAAATTGTGCATTTATCCATGTAAGGTATTTCTCTCGGAGAAACCTTTTATCAATTTCTTAACAATCCATGCTATCGTTGCTAATATCATCAGAAAGAAGCAATTGGGAAGATTAGGAAGATCCATCTCCAGGAGACATATAAAGATCGAGTAAGAGCCAAATCCTACCTGCAATGAAATGCCTCAGACGCAGTTAATGTGAATGCAACTATGATGGGGAGTTCTGACTCCCCTGTGCTGAAACACCAAGAATCCAACCAACATGTCAGAATATCAATCCAAGATGCACCATAAGCAATAGTAGTCACTTTTCATTGCAAAGATATCACAACAAATCTCTTATAAAGTCGAGGTTTAGTGTATCTCGGATGAGGAGGAATATTCCAAGAATTATAACAAACATGATCCCAGATGACATAATCCGCTGCTCTACTTCTAACGGCAGCTTCCTCCCACCTCTGGCTGCTTCTATTAAGATCAACGCCAAAGTTCCCCCATCTAAAGCGGGCAAAGGAAGAAGATTTATTATTGCAAGGTTAAGATTTAAAACAGCTGCAAATTGGTAGAGGCCATCAATGTTCGATTTTGCAACCTCTGCACCAACTGCTATAATGGCTACAGGTCCGGAAACCTTGCTTGCAGATTTTGAGAAATTAAGGAAAGTCTGCTTCAAGCTGTCCAGCACATTTGATGTAAGACCCCAGAATTCTCGTCCTGAAAAACTAATAGCTTCAAAAATATCCTTTGGTCTGACTTTCGAAATCTTAATATTTGGTGATAATTGAACCCCAATACGACCTGTACCATCTGAATTCTTATCAGGCATAACATTGATCTCTACATTCTGCTGTCCCCTCTCAACTTTCAGCATCACTTGTTTCTTAGGACTTCTCTTAATGACATCAACAACCTCAGAAACCAAATTGGGCCCCGTTTTACGCAATTCAATTTCATTTACACCTACAATAACATCACCAGCTAGCAATCCATCTCGAGAAGCAGCCGAAAAAGGCCTAACTTCAGGCACTAGAACCCCAGGGAAGGCCTCTTGAACGGGCAATCCAACAGACAGTACTTGTGCAAAGATAATAGCATAAGCAAAAACAATATTTGCAATTACACCAGCTGAAACAACAAGCACTCTATCAAATATTGGCCTATTTTTAAGCAGATTTTCATCATCTACTGGAATATCGCTCTCAGGATCGTTATCAGGAAATCCCACAAAACCACCAAGAGGAAATGCTCTAAGAGAATACTCTACATTGTTTGAATTGAACTTAGCTAAAACTGGACCAAACCCAACAGCAAATTTACTCACATGAATCCCTTGAAGATAAGCAGCCAAAAAGTGACCACTTTCATGAACTATAATTATAGCTGTCAACACTCCAGCTGCCTCTAAAACTGACTGCGCGCTTTCAAATCCAGTAAAATCAAGTCCTGGTATAGCCCAAGTCCTGAAATCTTTCCTTTTCCTTCTACCAAGTGGGTGAAATTGCTTTTTGCAGTGAAAATCGGAACGTGAAGGAGAGAATGAACAATAAACTGAAGACGAAAACGATTTTGTGAACTGGGTTTTGGTCCTCGGAGAGAATACTGAAATGTTTGCTCTTGAATTGATCAATTTGATCAGAGAGAAAGAAGAGAAGGAATATGGCGGAGAGGATGGAAGGTTAATAATCATTGCGTTTGTCTTGAAACTCTATCTTTGGGAAGAAAATTGTTTCGGCTCGACGGGTTGAACGGGGGGAAGAGAGAGGGAGAAGACCATTTTTGATTTTGGATAATTGTAAAATTTTGTAAATTATTTGTGGAGGGGAACTGAATGCAACGTTACGTCCCCTTTTTCTGTTCCACAGAAGTATTTTTGTGAAATTTTGAAATATTAGTGCTGCTAATGATTAAGTAGTAGCAGCCTTAGAAAACAAAAAAAAAAACAAAAAAAAGAAAGGAAGAATTAATTACACTTTTCTCTTTTAAATTATTTAATTTATAATTTTGTCCTTCTATTTTGAAGAAATTGTAAATAGGGTTTATTGCATTTTACAAGCCCTAGGTTAGAGGATACTTGCACTTTGGTCCCATATGTTCAAAAATAATCCCCAAAGGTAGTCCCTTGACCGTTTGTAAATGGTAGATCAAACAAATTGTTGTTAAATGGCAGTAAAAATGACTTCCATATCCCCAACTTAATACGTACAATTACTTTTTTCCTCTAAAAAATAATTTATTATATTTTACTATCCATAGGTCAAAGGTTCTAAAATTTTGGTCTCTTATGTTAAAAAATAATTCATGAAATCCCATAGTTACTGTTGAAAAATACTGACATAAGCAGCTTTGTCGGAGTTGATGAATAAGTAAATGTCTATCTTCTTCCTTTAAGTATTTTGATTGTTTTAAAAAAATGACAATTTAATACATGTTCTTTTAAAGAAACAAGATGAAAAAATAAAAATTAAAAAAGAAGAAAAAAAAAGAAATTCAACACCGTTATTTCTAACCCCTTTAACCAGCGCCCCATCTCCCATCGCTTCACCCCATCCTCCCAACCCCTTGCCCCTTTACAATTCCCAACACTCTCATCCCCTTTGTTAGCTCTAAAGCCAAATCATGTAGTTTTGATTAATGACAAATATTGATGAGGACTAATATGCTTGTATGTTGTGTGATAGGTTTTGTGAACTAAGAAGTATGAAGTCTCATTAGGTTTTGTGAACTAAGAAGTATAAAGTCTCATTACTTTGAAGCCAAAGTGCAAGAACAACTTTAGTAAAGCAAAGTGATTGAAGTTTGAAGAAGGTTGTTCTTAGATGATCTAAAGGCATTGAAGACTTGAAGTGTAGAAGTGTATATACTTAGTAGGTAAATCTCTATATAAACTCTACACTTGTATGCCTTGATTATCATTGAATGCATAAGAGAGCATAAAATGAGTCTTATAATCTTAAAAGGCTTTGAATGAATCTTTTGATGAATGTGGTTTTGTGTCCTAAAAGTTTTTAAGCAAACTTCATATGATCAAAGGAATTTGATTTTGGTTTTTAAACTTATATATGTCTAAATAAGTTTTCTATACATACCAAATGTTTTTCAAACTTATTGAAGTTAAATCACACATGATTTTACAAAGTTTGAACATGCCTCCAAAAAATTCGGTCGTCCGAATTTTGTAACAAAAGTTTGCTACTGTTCTTTCAGAGAAATTCGAAAGAAGATTCGGACGCATGAAGAAAAATTCAGTCATCCAAATTTTGGCCTTCAACATGATCACTATTTTTCCAGAGAAATTCAGACAAAGATTCGGACGCAGCAGGAAGAATTCGGTCGTCCGAAAAATTCAGACGCAGAATTTGGTCATCCGAATTTCCTGAAAATAGCCGTTAACTAGCCGTTTTATAGCTGTCAAAACTGATTTTCAAATTCTATAAAAGCTATAAACTTGAAATTTTTTGTAAGTTTTGAATTCTTGAGAACTCTAAGCATTCTAAAGCCTTTTACAAACATTTCTTAAACTCTCTTATGTCTTGTGCATTCAATTGATCAATCAAAAAGACATCAAAGTGTGAAGGTGCAAATTTGTGTAAAAAATCTACCAACATGTGGAACAAGTGGTAACATCTACACACTCTTATCTTTTTGTCAAATTGTATTGTTCTACTAGCTCTAGCAATGTTATCTTGATAACATAAAACCCTTTAGATAAGGGTGATCCTTGAAGTTATGATTCAAGGTTGTTTAAGATATAAAACCATTGTGTGCAGTGAGCCTTGTTTGTAAAAGTTACTAGAAGAGGTTGTGAGTGTAAAACCATAGTGTGGTGAGCCTCTCTTGTAATTTGTAAACCTGAGCATATAGTAGATTGGTTGAAATCCTTAAGTGTAGGCTTAAGGTAGTGGACGTAGATCTTGAGGATCGAACCACTATAAATTGCTTGTGTTCTTTGATCTTACTTTCTTGTATTGTTGTGCTATAAATTGCTTATAACTTGACTCATATAATCTGTTATTTACTTAGACGTATAAAAGGTTTTAATTTGCGAAAATTAGCCAAATACCTAATTCACCCCTCCCCCCACTCTTAGGTATTTCAATTGGTATCAGAGCTAGAACTTCTTTGTGTGGTTTGACAACCTAAAAGACAAAGATCCTATGGCTAATATTTTAAACCTACCTTACCTTGAAGGATCATCTACAAATAGACCACCGTTGTTTGATGGAACAAATTACACTTTTTGGAAGACTAGAGTTAAGATATATATTTGTTCTATCAATTTTGATTTGTGGAACATAGTTGAGAAATGTCCTTATGTCCCAATGAAAATGAGAGCAGATGGAGTAACCTCAGAACCCAAATCCACTGATGAATTTTATGAGCATGATTCAAGAAAAATGACATTAAACTATCAGGCCATGAACATATTAAGTTGTGCATTAGATGTTACCGAATACAATAGAATTAGTTGGTATGATTCTGCTCATGATATGTGGAGATTACTCCAAATTACACATGAAGGTACTAATCAAGTTAAAGAATCTAAACTTGCTATGCTTGTTAGAGATTATGAGCTGTTTACCATGAAACAAGGTGAAAATATTAGTGATATGTTTACAAGGTTTACTAACATTTTGAATGGCTTGAAAGCTCATGGTAAAAGCTATACTATGGGAGAGCAAAACAGAAAGATTTTGGATGCTCTACCAAAATCCTGGCAACCAAAGACACTTGCTATTGAGGAGTCCAAAGATCTAAAAACTCTTCCTCTTGAAGAGCTTATCGGATCACTATTCACACATGAAATGAAGATGAAACGGTTGAATGACAAGGAAGATGAAGAAAAGGGAAGAAAAGGAGTTGTACTCAATGCTTCAAATCACTTGAGTGAACAAGAACTATCTTCAAGTGAAGAAGAATGAGGAAACAGTGGAGAAGAAGAGAGTGCAATGGCAGTGAAGAAGTTCAAGAGATTCTACAAAAAGGAGTTTCTCAAGAAAGGAAGAAAGCCAGTCAAGAAGAGTGGACAATCCTCATCCTATAAACCTCAATGTTTTGAATGCAAGAGCACAGAGCATCTTATTGCTGACTGTCCCAAAGTGTTAGAGAGGGAAAGAGATAGTAAAAATAGAAAGAAATCTGCCAAGAAAGGAAAATGATTAGCTGGAACATGGGATCAACAAGAAAGCGATGATGACAGTGAAAGGAAGGCCAATATATGCTTTATGGCCATTGGTGATGAGGTATACAATCTTCACCTTCTATTTCAAATTTCTATGATGATGATTTGATTCTAATGATTTGATTGTAGAACTGTATGAAGAGTTGAAAAAGGCTTCAAAAAGAAACAAAGAAATGAAATTCAAAATCAATGATTTATCAAATGAGAATTCAAAATTATGTGTTGAAAATGATAAACTTCTTGGGACCATTAATTGTCTTACCATTGAAAAAGAAGTTTTGAATACAACCATACAAAACGTATCTTTTGAAAACAAAAAGTTTTGTACAAGAATTATTTCTCTTGAATCAATGCTAAAAAATCATGAGTCTTTGATAAGAAAAGTTAATGATCTTACTTTATGCATTGAGAGATTTACAAATGGAAGAGAAAATTTAAATAAACTACTTGGTTATCAAAGATCTTCATTTGTAAAACATGGTCTTGGTTTTACACATGATTGTTTTGATCCAAAACAAAAAAAGTTATTTGTTAAAGGATCTTCTCATTCTAGGTCTCATATATGTGCACAAGGCTTCTAGATGTTTTATAAAAAAGAAAGATAGAAAATGGTGTTAAGACCATTTAGAAAGTCAAAGGAACTATTACTAACCCCCTTGGACCCAAGAAGATATGGGTACCAAAAATCACTCTTTCTAATTTGTTATAGGTACAATTTACCTCAAGATCAAGTGCCACTAAATGGTTTCTTGACAGTGGCTGCTCAAGGCACATGACTGGAAATGCATCACTTGTTAGTGAGCTTCAAGCTACAAGTGAAGGTTTTGTCACATTTGGAGATAAGAAGAAAGGGAAAATACTTGGAATAGGTAACATTGGTAAAGGTTCTTTCCCTCTTATCAAGCAAGTTCTACTTATTGATGGTTTAAAGTATAATTTACTTAGTATTAGTCAATTATGTGACAATGGTTGCAAAGTTGAGTTTAAATGTGACACTTGTACTATTCTTGACAATGCAAGTAATAAAACTATCTTTGTTGCTAAAAGAGTTAGTAATGTATATGTGTTATATCTTGATGAGCTTACTACTAATGATATTAAATGTCTAGCCATTCATGACAATGATGGATTTTTTTGGCATAGAAGATTAGGACATGTGAGTATGGATTTATTAAACAAACTTTCTATACAAGAACTAGTTAGAGGATTACCAAAAATGCATTTTGATAAAATCCGTCTTTGTGATGCTTGTCAATATGGAAAACAATCAAAAACATCTTTTAAACCAAAGAAAATTGTTTCTACCTCAAAACCTCTTGAACTAGTTCACATGGATTTATTTGGACCTATGAGGACTACTAGTCTTGGTGGTAAAAGATATGCTTTTGTGATTGTTGATGATTTTTCAAGATTTACATGGGTAGTCTTCTTATCACAAAAAGATGAAACATTTTATGAATTTTCAAAACTTTTCAAAAAGGTTCAAATATTGCAAACTGATTTCTATTAGAAGTGACAATGGAAGAGAGTTTTGTAACCAAGATTTTACAAAATTTTGTGATGAGTATGGCATCACTCATAATTTTTCAGCTGCTAAAACACCTCAACAAAATGGTGTTGTTGAAAGGAAAAGCAGAACTTTACAGGAAATGGCTAGATCAATGCTTTGTGAAAATTCCTTACCAAAATATTTTTGGGCTAAAGCTGTAAATAAAGTTTGCTATGTAATGAATAGAGTTTTACTAAGACCTTTTATAAGAAAAATACCTTTTGAACTTCTATTTGATAAAACTCCATCAATTGTCTATTTTAAAGTTTTTGTTGTAAGTGCTTTATTTTAAACACTAATGACAATCTTGGTAAGTTTGATAGAAAATCAGATGAAGGCATATTTCTTGGCTATTCAACAAATAAAAAGGCGTATAGAGTCTATAACAAAAGGACATTATGTGTTGAAGAAACTATTCATGTAACTTTTGATGAATCTAACATTTATCTTCAAAGAAGAAATGAAGATGATGCAGGTTCCTCAATGGTTGAAAATCAAACTCAACACCAAGTACCCACATTGGAAGATCATGCCTAAGAAAAAGAAATATTGGAGCATGAACAAGATGGTCAATCAAGTAATGATCAAGAACTTCCAAAGGATCTCACATATGCAAGAAGTCATTGGTGATGTCTCCTAAAGAGTTAAAAAAAGGTGGTACTTTATTGATAATTCTACCCTTTTATCTCATATTGAACCGAAAAATATTGATGATGCATTGTGTGATAATTTCTGGATTATTGCTATGGAAGAAGAGTTAAATCAATTTGAGAGAAATAAAGTTTGGACTCTTGTTCCTAGACCTCATGATCATTCTGTTATTGGTAAAAAATGGGTCTTTAGAAATAAGTTAAATGAACTAGGAGAAATTGTTAGAAATAAAGCTAGACTTGTTGCTCAAGGTTTCAACCAAGAAAAAGGCATTGATTATGATAAGACTTTTGCTCTAGTGGCCAGATTATAGTCTATAAGAATACTTTTGACATTTGCTTGTTTTAAAGATTTTAAACTATTTCAAATGGATGTCAAAAGTGCTTTTCTAAATGGTTTTATTGAAGAAGAGGTTTATGTAGAACAACCTCCTGGCTTTATTCATGAAAAATTTCCAAATCATGTTTTCACGTTAACCAAAGCTCTATATGGATTGAAACAAGCTCCAAGAGCTTGGTATGAAAAATTAAGTAGTTTTCTTCTTTCAAAAGGTTTTACAAAAGGAAAAGTGGATACAACTCTTTTTATAAAAACATCTTCTAAAAATGATATTTTACTTGTGCAAATTTATGTTGATGATATTATTTTTGGTGCTACTAATACTTCTCTTTGTGAAGATTTTGCCAAATCCATGCAAAATTAATTTGAGATGAGCATGATGGGAGAATTAAATTTCTTCTTGGGCTGCAAATTAAGCAAACCAAGGATGGAGTCTTCATTAATCAAGCAAAGTATACCAAGGAGCTACTGAAAAGATTTGGAATGGATCAAGCAAAAGGAATAGGTACTCCAATGAGTTCATCAACTAAACTTGACAAAGATGAGAAAAGTAAAAATATTGATGAGAAATTATATAGAGGTATGATTGGAAGTTTACTCTATCTCACAGCTAGTAGACCAGATATTATGTTTGTTGTATGCTTGTGTGCTAGATTCCAATCATGTCCTAAAGAATCTCATTTAATTTCTGTCAAACGTATTTTTCGCTATTTGATTGATACACATGACTATGGCCTTTGGTTTTCAAAACTTCATCCTTTGAACTTATTGGATACTCTGATGTTGGCTATGCTGGATGCAAAGTTGAACGTAAAAGCACAAGTGGCCACTGTCAATTTCTTGGTAGTTGTCATGTATCTTGGTTTAGTAAAAAGCAAGCTTGTGTGTCTTTATCCACTCGCAGTGTCGAATACATAGTCGCAGTAGTTGTTGTGCACAATTGTAATGGATGCAGCATACCTTACCTGATTATGGTCTTGTGTGCCTATACTATGTGATTAGTGCTATCAATTTGAGCATAAATCCCATTCAACATTCTAGGACTAAGCATATAGAGATAAAACATCATTTCATTCGTGATCATGTGATTAACAAAGATATATACTTAGAATATATAAATACAAATGATCAAATTGCTAACATATTTACAAAGCCTTTGGCTGAGGAAAGGCTCAATCACCTAAGAAGACTCTTATGAATTTCAAAATTCAATGACTAATGTGTGTATTGAAGTTTTGATGAAAACAGGAAATTTTTGATCCGGACTCGGATGCACTACGTGAAAAATTCGATCGATCAATTTTCTCGAGTGAAAGGAAACAGAGACTTTTGATCAAGAATTCGAAGCAAGTCGTAGAAAATTGGGTCGACCGAATTTTCTGAACTGAAGAAACAGAAACTTTTTACTGAAAATTCGGACGCAGACCTGAGAATTCGGTAGTCCGAATTTTACGGACGCGACTATTTAAATGAAAATTAAACAGTATTCTCAACACTTCAACTTCTGAATTTCACATCCTTTTAAAAGGCTTTCATACCCATTCACATCTGAATCAAAATTCCTTCAAAACCACACATTCTCATCCCGATTTACCTTCACTTTTGAACTTCTAACCCTAAATTCATACTGTTAGCCCTAAGGGCAAATCATGTAGTTTTGATTAATGACAAATATTGATGAGGACTAATATGCATGTCATTTGTGTGATAGGATTGTTTGATTAAGAAGTATGAAGTCTCATTGCCTTGAAGCTAAAATGCAAGAACAACTCCAATATGTCAAAGTGATTGAAGATTGAAGAGTTTGTTCAAGACTAATGAAGGCTTTGAAGACATGAAGTGTAGGTGACATGTGGTTAATAGGTAAATATTGTAAACCCTACACTCTTAAGTCTTGGAATCTATGAGTTGCAATTGAGAGCGCAAAACTTGATTTAAATGGTTTCAATGGCTTTGAACTTACCTAAATTATCAAGTTTTCATAAATGATTTTTGCACATAAAAGGTCTTTAATGACTTATCTTTAAGGCTAGAATGTTTTCCAACTTGTTTGAAATGATTTGGATATGTTTTGACAAAGTTTTAAAAATTCGGAAGAAGATTCGGACGCATGCAGAAGAAATTCGGTCGTCCGAATTTTGTGAAGAATTTTTTCTGCACTGTGAACAGTGAACAACGCATGAATAGTTACACGATGAACAGTGAACAACGCATGAATAGTTACACGATGAACAGTGAACAACGCATGAATAGTAACACTATTCACGTGAACAGTCACTATTCATTTGAACCGCTTACTATTCTTCCAGAGAAATTTGGATCGAAGATTCGACGATTTAGTCGAAAATTCTGATCGTCCGAATTTTGTGAATAAGGCATGAATGAGTGACTCATCGCTCACATGAACAAGGCTCGATCGCTTTTCCGAGAAATTCGGGATGTAGCTCGGAAAAATTCGGTCGTCCGAATTTTTTGTGACCGTGCATGAATAGTGCATGAACAAGTACTCACTATTCACATGAACAAAGTGCATGCACAAGCATCACTATTCACATGACCAGCTTTTTTTCTAAAACTAGCCAAATTACTAACTGCTTTTATGATCATGTTAAACCGATTTTTGAATTCTATAAAAGCTATAAACTCTGCATTTTTTAGTAGGACTTTGAACTTAACAAATCTTACATTATCCAACTTGTTTTACATCAAATTGAATTGAAAAGCTCTCAAATTGCCTTGTGCTCAAATGTGTACATTCAAGATTCCAAAGGCAAAGTGTAAAGGTGCAACATTGTGTAAACTCTACCTACAAGTGGTAACATCTACACATTCTTATCTCCTTATTAAATTGTGTTATTTTCTACTAGCTCATTTGCAAGGTTATCTTGTGACATAAAACCCTTTTGTGGAAGGGTGAGCCATAGACTAGATTAATCAAGGTTGTAGTGTAAAACCCAAAGTGAGGGTGAGCCTTGGATTAGATTAGTCTTGAGGTTGTCTTTAGATATAAAATCCTTGTGGAAGGGTGAACCTTGTTTGTATAATTACTAGAAGAGGTTGTGAGTGTAAAACCATAGTGTGGTTAGCCTCTTATGTAATTGTTGAACTTGAGCATATAGTGGATTGGTTGAAATCCTTGAGTGTGGACTCAAGGTAGTGGATGTAGATCTTAGAGAGATCGAACCACTATAAATTGTTCATTCCTTATAGTTTTATTTATTTACATGCTCTTGTTATTATTACTTATTCATAGTTGTTGATTGATTGGTTGTAGTCTTATTGTTTGATGATCTTATCTTAACCATCACATCACATATAAACTTGAAGTTTGTGAAATTAAAGAAGAGCTTTTATTAAGGCAAAGGATTTGCAAAACAAGAAAAAAGATTTCGATAATTAGCCAAAGACCTAATTCACCCCCCTCTTAGGTCTTACAATTGGTATCGGAGCAAGGTCTTCTTGTTAAGGTCTAACAACCTAGAAGTAAAGATCATATGGCTAGTTTATCAAATTTGCCTTATACGGAAGGTTCCTCCACTACTAGACCTCTATTGTTTGATGGTTCTAATTATATTTTTTGGAAGTCTAGGATTGAGATATACATTTGTTCTATTAACTATGAATTGTGGAATATTATTGAGAAAGGTCCCTATGTGCCATTGAGATTGAAAGCCGATGGAGTTACAAGGGAACCAAAGCCTATGGAGGACTATGATGAGAGCGATTCAAGAAAGATAACATTAAACTACCAAGCAATGAACATTCTTTTGTCATGCGTTGGTCGTCAATGAATACAATAGAGTGATGGAATGTGATTCCGCTCATGAAATGTGGAAACTACTTCAAATCACTCATGAAGAAGAAAGAGCAAATGTGTGCTTCATGGCAATAAATGATGAGGTACAATCCACTCCTTCTACCTCTACTTGTTGTGATGATAATGTTGATATTGTAGATGATCCTAGTGAACTACTTGTTGAATTGTATGAAGAATTAAAAAGGGTTTCAAAAAAGGAATAAGGAAATGAAAACCAAAATTAATGATTTATTGAATGAAAATTCAAAATTATTTTGTGAAAATAAAAAGCTTCTTGATTCTATTGAATGCTTGAATATTGAAAAAGAAGTTTTGAATGTTTCTTTACATAACATATCTCTTGAAAATAAATCTCTTTGTACAAAAGTTTCTTCTCTTGAAAAAATGCTTAGTGATCATGAAATCTTGAAAAAAGAAAGTTGATGATCTTACATTATGTGTTGAAGAATTTACAAATGGAAGAGACAATCTTGACAAACTAATTGGACCTCAAAGATCTTCTCTTGTTAAAAATGGTCTTGGTTACAATTATGTCAATAATGTGCCTAAATATAACAACTTCTTTGTTAGAGCTACTTCTACTTCCATGCATCATACTTGTTGTACTTATTGTGGAAAACATGGACATAAAGTCACCAAATGTTATGTTAAAAGAAAAGTAGAGAATGGTGTAAAAACTATTTGGAGAGTTAAGCAAACTATTACTAACCCCCCATGGACCCAAGAAAGTATGGGTACCAAAGGATACTTCCTCTCCTTTTATTGCAGGGAACATTTTAATTCAAACTCAAGCACCACTAAGCGGCACATTGATGATGTTAGCTTAAAGAATAAAGGAAAACACCTCATTCATAATCAAGGTCAAAGCAACCAATGAAGGATTTGTTTTTGAAGAAAGGAAGAGTTCTTGGAGTAATCAATGTTGGTAAAGGTTTCTCTCTTCTTCTTAAACAAGTTTTGCTTATTGATGATTTAAACTATAACCTGTTTAGCATTAGTTAATTGTGTGACAATGAATAAGAGGTTGAATGCCAAAATGTGAAATTTCATTTAAGAATGCTTTTAGTCAATATTTGAAAATTTGCCAACCATGACTTGTCAATTGCTTCTCTGAAGTTGATTAGGTAACATTGATTATATGAGATTGAATTCATGGTTTATATGTTCTTGAAATTGATTATATGTCGTGATAGCTATGATTGAAGATCTATGCATTTTCTTGGTTAAAAACATCTTTATGAAACTTTACAAAATGTTCAGACTTGAAGACCATAAATTCGGTCGTCCGAATTTGTATGACAAAATGATATTTTGTGATTTTGGTCAATTACTCACAAAATGTTTCAATGTGTGCTTTATCTTGATAAGCTTGAATGTTTTGTTCCTTATGATAATGATTTTCTTGGCATAAAAGATTTGGTCATGTGAACATGGATTTGTTGAACAAACTTTTCTATCAAGATTTAGTTAGAGGATTGCTAAAAATGTGTTTTGAGAAAATTATTTTTGAGATACTTGTCCATATGGAAAACAAACAAAAGAATCTTTCAAATCCATGAAAATGATTTTAGACCTCAAAACATCTTGAGCTTCTTCAAATGGATTGTTTTGGACTTATATGGAACTCTAGTGAAAGACCTAGGACTTATATGGACTTCAGTTTCTTCAACCTCTTTTCTTCTTAAAAGAGTTTCTACTTTTGTTCTCCATATTCCATTCTCATCAAGAACTAACTGCATACTATTAAGAGAATCATTTGTGTAGATTTCTCCACTCTTGAAAGTTTGTCCTCTTATGGGAAGTTTGACTTGGAAGTATTTGAAGATCCTTGTTAATAATCTCCCATAAGGTAAGGCTTTATGCTCGGTTCTTATAGCTGCCATTATATTCTTTAGCACTATATATATATCCAAAATTCATTTTTCTTTTCTTATGCATGACTACTATAGTTACAGCATACATATTATCAACAGAAGATTTGTGCTTAAAGTATGCTATAATCAAGGTAGTAAGCATGTGATGCAAAATTCTTTTACTAGCATAAAAAGGCTTTTATCTCTCTCTCCTTTCTAGTCTTGAGGCTTCTTATCATTTATATATATAGAGGCATTCTCAATTCTTTCATGTGAGTATAACTCAATTATAAAACAATGTCCCCAGAAGAATAATGCCTAAACCCAACATTCTCAACACCACGAATTCTATTGAGCAATGCATTATCAATCTCAAAAATCAACTTGTGATATTCTTGAAGAAAACCACTGCATAGCTTTATTATCAACTTGCTCAACTCTTTCTTCCTTAATATTTGCTTAATCTTCATAAACTAAGGAAGCATTCATCAAACACAAGCAAACTAGCCCAGCTCATATAATTTAAAAAATGAGAGTATATTACCCATTTTGGATAGTTTGATGACATCCACCTTGTGGCTTGGCTTTGTCTTATGGTTCCTTTTTGTCCAATCATCAAATTCAGTAGCAGCCTTCACTGTGACAAATCTCTCCAGCCATGACATGCTTTGCGTAACATGAATCTTCCTTGGTTCATTGATCACCGGTCTTCCTTCTCTTTCTTTGGCTTTTCCCTTTCCTTTTCCCATGCTAGGCTTCTTTGTCCTCACCTGGAGCTACAACACTTGAATACACTCATTAGTTATTGAATATTGAAATTCCTAAGCTTCTTCTATGATTGGTCAAACCTTTCTTCGGCCAATGGCTTAGTAACGATATCATTAATTTGTTCGTTAATGCAAACATGCTTTAAACAAGTATTACCCTTAGTAGAGTGATCTCTAATGAAATGAAGTTTGATCTCTATATGCTTTATCATAGTTTGTTGAATAGTATGATGATCAAATTTATTGCATTAATGTTATCACATAACATAGCCACACATTTGAAATAGACCATAATGACTTGGAGTATCAATAGGTTAATAGAGAATGTATTTAACAACAATCAAATGAAACTCTTTAGGACAAGATGAAATCTAGCACACAAGCACATGGAAAATATAATATTGGCTCTACTTGCTGTCAAATAGAGTTGACTACTCCTATGAAACCATTTTATTCTTGTCAAGCATAGTTGATAAACTTATGGATGCTTATACCTTAACTTGATTCATAAAAGTGCCATCCTTGGTTTGCTTGATTTGTAGGCCAAGAAAGAAATTGAGTTTTCCTATCATGCTTATTTCAATTTTACTTTGCATCAACTTGGAAAACACATCACAAAGTGAAGTATTAGAAGCACAAAAAATTGTATCATGTATTCGGACAAGTTATAGATCATTGTTGCATGAGGATTTTATAAAAGGGTAGTTTCAGTTTTCCTCTTGAAAATCTTTTGAAAGAAGGAAACTACTCAAGGAAACTAGGGGCTGGTTTTTAACCATTCAAAATTTAGGATAGTTTGAAAATATGGTTAGGAAACTTTTCATGAGCAAAACCGGGTGATTGTTCCATATAAACCACTTCCTCAATAGAACCATTTAGAAAAATACTTTTGACATTCATTTGAAATAACTTAAAGCGAGTACAAGTCAAAAGCATTCTTATGTACTCAAGTCTAGCATTCGGAACAAAGGTTTCATATCATAATCAATTTCCTCTTCTTGATTGAATCCTTAGGCAACAAGTCTAACCTTGTTTCTAACAACTTCTCCGGATTCAATAAGTTTATTTCTAAAAACCATTTAGTTCCAATAATAGAATGATCATGAGATTTAGGAATATCCAAAATATTGTATCTTTAAAATTTATTTAATTCCTCTTGCATAGCAATAATCCAAAAATCATCACACAAGGCATCATCAATACTTTTAGGCTCATATGAAATAAAAGAATAAAGTTATTGATAAAATACCGCCTTATTTTTACTCCTTGGGAGATATCACCAATGATTTGCTCCTTAGGGTGACCTTTGTGGATATCATAAGTTCTTTGAAAGCTCTTGGTTACCACTAGGTTGGTCATCTTGATTTTGTTCTATCATTTCTTCCTCATTGGTATGATTCTCCAAAGTTGGTGCTTGAAGATGACTTTGATATTCATTCATAGATGTACCTACATCATCTTCATCTTTTCTTTCCCAAGTGAATGTAAGATTCATCAAAAATAAACATGAATGGTTTCCTCATCATATAAGATTCTTTTCATTATAAACTCTATAGGCCTTTTTAGAAGAATAGTTAAGAGATATATCTACATCCAATTTTCTATCAAATTTAAGTAAGTTTTCATAAGTATTCAGAATAAGACATTTATAACCAAACACTTTAAAATATGCAATTTTAGGCATTTTATAAAAGAGAATTCAAAAGATGTTTTCCTTCAAAATGATCTTAAAGAATTCTATTTTTCATTGCATGTGATGTTTACAACTTTGAACCAAAAATATTTTTGAAGAAGAATTTTCACAAAGCATGGACCTAGCCAATTTTTTTTACAAAGTTCAAAATTTCCTTTTAATAACACCATTTTATTGTGGGGTTTTTGCAGTTGAAACAATTTTATGAAATTCAATTTTCAAAACAAAATTTGTAAAGACTTGTTTGTAAAATCTCTCATTATCACTTCTAATGAAAATCAATTTTCACTCAAAGGAGGTTTAGACTTTTTGAATAGTTTTTTTAAAAAAAAAAACTTATGAAACACTTCATCCTTTTGAGCAAAGAAGAATGCTAAAGTGAATATTGAAAAATCATCAACTACTACTAAGGCATACTTCAAGTTATCAATACTAGAGTTTCTCATACGTCCAAATCAATCCATATGAATCAAGCTCAAGATGTTTTGAGGTCTAAATGAATTTTCATGTGTTTAAAAAAAAATTCTCTAGTTCGTTTTCCATGTTGACAAGTGTCTTGAAGACAATTTTCTCAAAACACATTTTTAGCAATCCTCCAACTAAATCTTGAGAGGAAAGTTTGTTCAACAAATCCATATTCACTGACCAAATCTTCTATGCCAAGAATGTCCATCATTATCGTAAGCCACAAGACATTCAAGCTTATCAAGATAAAACACATAATGAAACATTTTGCAAGTAATTGATCAAAATCACAAAATGTCATATTGTCATATAAATTCGGACGACCGAATTTATGGTCTACATCCAAACCCTTTTTGTAGAGTTTTAAGAAGATGATTTTGGTAAACCAAATGCATAGATAGTCAATCATGGCTATTTTATTCATCTTATCATGACATATAGTCAACTTCAAGAACATATCAACAATGAATTTAATTCCACATTATCAATGTTATCTAATCAATTTCATAGAAGCAATTGGTAAGTCATGGTTGGCAAATCTTTAAATCTTAACAACAAAGAATGCTCAACTAAAACTTCATATGTTGGCATTTAACTTCTTATCCATTGTCACACAATTGGCTAATACTAAGCAAGTTAAAGTTCAAATCAGCAATAAGCCACATTTGTTTAAAAAGAAGAGAGGAACCTTTACCAATATTGGTTACTCCAAGAATTCTTCCTTTCTTCTTGTCTCAAAAACAAATCCTTCTTTGGTTGCTTTGACCTTGATTATAAATGTGGTGTTTTCCGTTATTCTTTAAGCCAACATCATCAATATACCTCTTAGTTGTGTTTGAGTTTGAATTGTAGTGTACTCGCAATAAAGGAGAGAAGCATCCTTTGGTACCCATACTTTCTTGGGTCCGTGGGGATTAGTAATAGTTCCCTTTAACTCTCCAAATGGTTTTCACACCATCCTCTACTTTTCTTTTAACATAACATTTGGTGACTTTATGTCCATGTTTTCCACAATAAGTACAACAAGTATGATGGAAAGAAGTAGAAGTAGCTCTAACAAAAAAGTTGTTATGTTTAGGCACATTATTGACATAATTGTAACCAAGACCATTTTTAGCAAGAGAAGATATTTGAGATCCAAGTAGTTTGTCAAAATTGTCTCTTCCATTTGTAAATTTTTTCAACACATGATGTAAGATCATTAATTTTCTCTTTCAAAATTTCATGATCACTAAGCATTTTTTTCAAGAGAAGAAACTTTTGTACAAAGAGATTTATTTTCAAGAGATATGTTTTGTAAAGAAACATTTAAAACTTCTTTTTCAATATTTAAACAATCAATAGATTCAAGAAGTTTTTTGTTCTCACAAAATAATTTTGAATTTTCATTCAATAACTCATTAATTTTGAGTTTCATTTCCTTATTCTTTTTCGAAGCCTTTTTTTAATTCTCCATACATCTCAACAAGTAGTTCACTAGGATCATCTACATCATCAACATCATCATCACAACAAGTAGAGGTAGAAGGAGTGGATTGTACCTCATCATTTATTGACATAAAAACACATATTGGCTCTTTCCTCATGTGTTGCTTGAAGAAGTCTCCACATGTCGTGAGCGGTGTCACATTCACTCACTCTATTGTATTCATTCACGTCCCAATGCACAACTCAAGATATTCATTGCTTGGTAGTTTAAGGTTATCTTTCTTGAGTCGTTCTCATCAATTTCCTCCATAGACTTTTTGTTCCCTTGTAATTCCATCAGCTTTTATTCTCATAGGAACATAGGGACCTTTCTCAATGATACTCCACAAATCAAAGTTAATAGAACAAATAAAAATTCTAATTCTAGATTTCCAAAATGTAAAATTAGAACCATCAAACAAAGGAGGTCTATTTGTAGAGGAACCTTCCATATAAGGCAAATTTGATAAACTAGCCATAGAATCTTTACTTCTAGGTTGTTAGACCTTAAAAAGAAGACCTTGCTCTGATACCAATTGAAAGACCTAAGAGGGGGGTGAATTAGGTCTTTGGCTAATTATCGAAATCTTTTCCCCTTTTTGCAAATCCTTTGTCTTAATAAAAGCTCTTCTTTAAATTCACAAACTTCAAGTTATATGTGATTTGATGATTAATACTAGATTATCAAACTATAAGACCATAACCAATCAATCAACAACTAAGCATAAATAATAATCACAAGTATGTAAACAAGTAAAGCAATAAGAAAATGAACACACGATTTATAGTGGTTCGATCTCTCCAAGATCTACATCCACTACCTTGAGTCCACACTCAAGGATTTCAACCAATCCACTATATGCTCAAATTCAACAATTACATAAGAGGCTAACCACACTATGGTTTTACACTCACAACCTCTTCTAGTAATTATACAAATAATACAAGGTTCACCAAACACAATGATTTTATATCTAAAGACAACCTCAAGACTAATCTAATCCAAGGCTTACCCTCACACGGGTTTTACACTACAACCTTGATTAATCTAGTCTATGGCTCACCCTAACACAAAAGGGTTTTATGTCACAAGATAACCTTGCAAATGAGCTAGTAGAAAACACAATTAAGATAAGAAAAGAGAGTGTGTAAGATGTTACCACTTTGTTGGTAGATGATTACACAATGTTTCACCTTCACACTTTGTTGCCTTTGGAATCTTGAATTTCAATCTTTGAGCACAAGGCAATTTGAGAGCTTTTCAATTCAATTTGATGTAAAACAAGTTGGATAATGTAAGATTTGTTAAGTTCAAAGTTCTACTAAAAAATCTGGAGTTTATGGCTTTTATAGAATTTGAAAATCTGTTAAAACGTTCATAAAACGGCTAGTTAACGGCTACTTTCAGGAAATTCGGACGACCGAATTCTGCGTCCGAATTTTTCGGACGACCGAATTCTTCCTGCTGCGTCCGAATCTTCTTCCGAATTTCTCTGGAAGAACAGTAACCATGCTGAAGACCAAAATTCGGACGACCGAATTTTTCTTCATGCGTCCGAATCTTCTTCCGAATTTCTCTGGAAGAATAGTAGCAAACTTTTGCTACAAAATTCGGACGACCGAATTTTTGGACTGTGTCCGAATCTTGCATCCGAATTTTTCAAACTTTGTCAAAACATGTTCAAATCAATTCAAACAAGTTGGAAAACATTCTAGCCTTAAAGATAAGTCATTAAAGATCTTTTATGTGCAAAAACCATTTATGAAAACTTGATAATTTAGGTAAGTTCAAAACCATTAAAACCATTTAAATCAAGTTTTGTGCTCTCAATTGCAACTCATAGATTCCAAGACTTAAGAGTGTAGGGTTTACAATATTTACCTATTAACCACATGTCACCTACACTTCATGTCTTCAAAGCCTTCATTAATCTTGAACAAACTCTTCAATCTTTAATCACTTTGACATATTTGAGTTGTTCATGCATCGCTAGCTCCAAGGCAATGATACTTCATACTTCTTAATCCAACAATCCTATCACACAAATGACATGCATATTAGTCCTCATCAATATTTGTCATTAATCAAAACTACATGATTTGCCCTTAGGGCTAACATCTAGTATTGATGACTTGAAGTATGCCTTACTAGTAGTTGATGATTTCTAAATATTCATTTTAGCATTATTCATTGTTCGAAAAGATTAAGTGTTTCATAAGTTTGTAAAATTATTCAAAAAGGTTCAAACCTCCCTTGAAAATTGGAGAAGTGTTTCACAAGTGACAATGGGAGAATTTTACAACAAAGTCTTTACAAAATTTGCTTTGAAAATTGAATTTCATATAATTGTTTCAACTGCAAAAGCTCCACAATAAAATGGTGTTATTGAAAGAAAATTTTGAACTTTGCAGAAATTGGCTAGGTCTATGCTTTGTGAAAATTCTTCTTCAAAAATATTTTTGGTTCAAAGTTGTAAACATCACATGCAATGAAAAATAGAATTCTTTTAAGATCATTTTGAAGGAAAACATCTTTTGAATTCTCCTTTATAAAATGCCTAAAATTTCATATTTTAAAGTGTTTGGTTATAAATGTCTTATTCTGAATACTTGTGAAAACTTACTTAAATTTGATAGAAAATTGGATGTAGATATATCTCTTAACTATTCTTCTAACAAAAAAGGCCTATAGAGTTTATAATGAAAAGAATCTTATATGATGAGGAAACCATTCATGTTTATTTTTTGATGAATCTTACATTCACTTGGGAAAGAAAAGATGAAGATGATGTAGGTACATCTATGAATGAATATCAAAGTCATCTTCAAGCACCAACTTTGGAGAATCATATCAATGAGGAAGAAATGATAGAACAAAATCAAGATGACCAACCTAGTGGTAACCAAGAGCTTTCAAAGAACTTATGATATCCACAAAGGTCACCTAAGGAGCAAATCATTGGTGATATCTCCCAAGGAGTAAAAATAAGGCGGTATTTTATCAATAACTTTATTCTTTTATTTCATATGAGCCTAAAAGTATTGATGATGCCTTGTGTGATGATTTTTGGATTATTGCTATGCAAGAGGAATTAAATAAATTTGAAAGATACAATATTTTGGATATTCCTAAATCTCATGATCATTCTATTATTGGAACTAAATGGTTTTTAGAAATAAACTTATTGAATCCGGAGAAGTTGTTAGAACAATGTTAGACTTGTTGCTTAAGGATTCAATCAAGAAGAGGAAATTGATTATGATATAAAACCTTTGTTCGAATGCTAGACTTGAGTCCATAAGAATGTTTTTGACTTGTACTTGCTTTAAGTTATTTCAAATGAATGTCAAAAAGTGCTTTTCTAAATGGTTCTATTGAGGAAGTGGTTTATATGGAACAATCACCCTGCTTTTGATCATGAAAAGTTTCCTAACCATATTTTCAAACTTTCCTAAGTTTTGAATGGTTTAAAACTAGCTCCTAAAATTTAGTGTGAAAGATTGAGTAGTTTCCATCTTACAAAAGGATTTTCAAAAAGAAAACCGAAACTACCCTCTTTATAAATACCTCATGCAACAATGATCTATAACTTGTCCAAATATATGATACAACTTTTGGTGCTTCTAATACTTCACTTTGTGATGTGTTTTCCAAGTTGATGCAAAGTAAATTAGAAATGAGCATGATAGGAAAACTCAATTTCTTTCTTGGCCTACAAATCAAGCAAACCAAGAATGGCACTTTCATGAATCATGTTAAGGTATAAGCACTTTCATAAGTTTATCAACTATGCATGACAAGAATAAAATGGTTTCATAGGAGTAGTCAACTCTATTTGACTGCAAGTAGAACTAATATTATGTTTGCAATGTGTTTGTGTGCTAAATTTCATCTTGTCATAAAGAGTTTCATTTGATTGCTATTAAACACATTCACTATTACCTTATTGATACTCTAAGTGATTATGATCTATGTTTCAAATATGTGGCTATGTTATGTGATAATACTAATGCAACAAATTTGATCATCATACTATTCAACAAACTAGGACAAAGCTTATTGAGATCATACTTCATCTCATTAGAGATCATTCTACTAAGGGTAATATTTGTTTAAAGCATGATTGCACTAATGAACAAATTAATGATATTCTTACTATGCCAGTAGCCGAAGAAAGGTTTGACCAATCTTGGAAGTAGCTTAGGGATTTCAAAATTCAATAACTAACGAGTATATTCAAGTGTGTAGCTCCAGGTGAGGACAAAGAAGCCTAGCATGGGAAAAGGAAAGGGAAAAGCCAAAGATAGAGAAGGAGGACTAGTAACCAACGAACCAAGGAACGTTTATGTTTCTCAAATCATGTCATGGATGGATAGATTTGTCATAGTGGAGGCTGCTACTGAATTTGATGATTGGACAAAAATGATCCATAAGACAAATCCAAGCCACAAGGAGGATGTCATCAAACTATCTGAAACGGGTAATATACTCTTTTTTTAAATGATGTGAGCTGGACTGGTTTGCCTGTGTTTGATGAATGCTATTACCTTCCTTAGTTTATGAAGTTTATGCAAATATTAAGGAAGACAAAGTTGAGCAAATTGGAAATTAAGCTATTCAGTAGTATTCTTCAAGAATATCACAAGTTGTTGTTTTTTTATATTGATAATGCATTGCTCAATAGAATTTGTGATGTTGATGATATTGGGTTTAGGCATTATTCTTCCGGGGAACATTGTTTTATAAGTAAGTTATACTCACTTGTAAGGATTGAAAATGCCTGTACAAATGGTAGAAGCCTCAAGACTAGAAAGGAGAGAGAGAGAAAAAAAAAATTTTTTTGATGCTAGTGAAAGAATTTTGCATCACATGCTTACTACCTTGATTATAGCATACTTTAAACACAAATATTCTGTTGATAATATGTATGTTGTAATTATGCTAGCCATGCATAAGAAAAGAAAATTGAATTTTGGATATATATATATAGTTCTAAAGAATATAATGGCAGCTAGAAGAACCAAGCATAAGACATTGTCGTATGGAAAGTCATTGACAGGAATTTTCAAGTATTTCCAAGTGAAAATTGATTTCTAGTGGTTTACCAATAAAGAGTGAAGAAGTCTACACCAACAACTCACTAAACAAAATTCCTTGGATACTTGATGATGATAATGTATGAAAGGCTAGAAGAGAAAATCCTCTAAGGGTGATAGAAGAGATGCTAGCGTATGATGAAGAAAAGAAGGAAGAAGAAAATGAAGAAGAAGAAGAGGATAAAAAAGGAAATCCTTGTCTGGAGAAAGGAAACCTAAAATGAGGCATGAGTCATCTAGTGAGGGGAGCAACCCCCACAAAAAGAAATCTATTTGAAGAGGTACTTTCTATTGAAGGAAAAGAAGTTGAAGATGAAAATCTCACTAGAGGTGATACCATAGTTGCCAAGGTGTTTCAAGAAATATTGGACAACTATATAGAGGAAATGAAGAAGATGGACAAATTCTTCAAGTCTTTTGCTCTGATAATTCTTGGCAAATTTGATGGTTTAGAAGCTAGAGTCAAGAATATGGAAGAAGACTTGAGAAAGATTTCTCAAGTGGTTTTAAATGGTGCAAGTTCCTATAAAGCCCAAGAGAACAAGCAAGAAGAAGGAGGTGAAGGAAGTTTAACAAAGTCAAAGTACAAATCCATCACCAATATCCTTCAGCCAAGAGAGGAAAATATGGTTCAAAGAAAGAAGATCCAAAGACCCTCTCAAATTGGTAGCTTTCCAAAGCAGAACTACACGAGCAAGGAGTCAACAAATGAAGGACCCCATCATATAGAGCTCAAGGGAGACATGGCCATCATAACAAACAAATTTGGAAGTGAAGACCATGAAACGCATCCAAGACTAAGCCTTTCTATCCCTAAACTCTATTTTGATGCTTATTTTAGTTTATTCCTTGATGCACATGTTATGCTTTAATATTGAAATTTACTTGTGCCTATCTAGTTATTATAATGATTTGAAGCTCAATGCATGAAATCCTTATGATAAGAGCTTCTTTTGTTTCACTTTTTCTGTCCAAGTACTCTTACCCCACCTTTGATTGATGACAAAAGGGGGAGAGGAAATGTGATGACAAAATGTGTGAAAATGAGAAATAGCAGTGGAATTAAAGAATATTGACTGCAAGATGTGCTATGTGCTATGTGCTTGTTGTAAATGTGCTATGTATGTGTGGCTGCATTTGAAATTTAAATTGAATATGTTATACTATGTGAGGTTTTGAGATTTTGAATATGGTTAAGTTAAGATTTTGAAATCTTGATACTAGTTCTTGACTTAACTTATGATTTTAGTTTATCTCATAAAAACAATTGAATGCTTGAGTTTTGTGGTTTTGCAAAGCTAAAGAGTGCTATTGTGGCTATACATATTTGAGTACTTCTATAGTTCATTTAAGAATGCAAAATCACCTTTTCAAACTTGTTTCCAAAAAATTTGGACTTGAAATTCGGATGCATATCAAAAATTAGGACGCATCAAGATCTTCTTGTCAAAAAATGTCTTTTCTCGTTGTTCAAATTGTTTGAAAACTGTTTTAATTCTTCCTATCATATTTGAACAATCTTAGAAAAGCTTATTTTCAAAAAATAGAAGTTGTTATCTCACATATTTTATAGTTTGGAATTGAAAGCTCAAAATTCGGATGCATGATTTAAAAAATTCGGATGCATGTTTCGAAATTGGATGCATACATATTTTGTTGCCAAAACATGCTCTTTTGTTGTTCAAATTGATTCAAATATGTTTTATTCTCTTCCATTATGTTTGAACAACCTTAGGAAAGATTTATTTCACATTAAACATTCATTATATTGAATTTATTACAATTTGGACTTGGAATGTCAAAATTCGGATGCATGTTTTAAAATTCGGATGCATCCATATTTTGTTGCCAAAATGTGCTCTATTGTTGTTCAAATTGATTCAAACTTGTTTTAATCTCTTCCACTATGTTTGAACAACCTTAGGAAAGCTTATTTTCAAAAATTGAAGCTTTCATTTCACTTATTTTACAATTCGGACTTGATATGTCAAAATTCGGATGCATAGCATCTCAAGTCCAAACTTGTTGAAAAATGAGCACAATCTAAGGGGGAGCATTGTTAATCTTTTCTGACCTTTAAAACCTCTCTTAGAAGTTGTCTTAATCCTTAAATGCTATATCTTCTATCCTAGTTGTTGGAAGGAAGGAGGATAATGGAGGTTGGTTGGGTCATAGGCTCATATTGAGCCTTTTGCATGTCAATGTGCTAAATTGGTTATTATCCATTATTGACATTAATGCTTCTTTGTACTACATTGTTTAAATCCATCACATTTTGCATCAAAGTTTGTCATCATCAAAAAGGGGGAGATTGTTAGCCCTAAGGGCAAATCATGTAGTTTTGATTAATGACAAATATTGATGAGGACTAATATGCATGTCATTTGTGTGATAGGATTGTTTGATTAAGAAGTATGAAGTCTCATTGCCTTGAAGCTAAAATGCAAGAACAACTCCAATATGTCAAAGTGATTGAAGATTGAAGAGTTTGTTCAAGACTAATGAAGGCTTTGAAGACATGAAGTGTAGGTGACATGTGGTTAATAGGTAAATATTGTAAACCCTACACTCTTAAGTCTTGGAATCTATGAGTTGCAATTGAGAGCGTAAAACTTGATTTAAATGGTTTCAATGGCTTTGAACTTACCTAAATTATCAAGTTTTCATAAATGGTTTTTGCACATAAAAGGTCTTTAATGACTTATCTTTAAGGCTAGAATGTTTTCCAACTTGTTTGAAATGATTTGGATATGTTTTGACAAAGTTTTAAAAATTCGGAAGAAGATTCGGACGCATGCAGAAGAAATTCGGTCGTCCGAATTTTGTGAAGAATTTTTTCTGCACTGTGAACAGTGAACAACGCATGAATAGTTACACGATGAACAGTGAACAACGCATGAATAGTAACACGATTAACAGTGAACAGTACACTATTCATTTGAACCGTTTACTATTCTTCCAGAGAAATTCGGACGAAGATTCGGACGAAGCTGGAAAATTCGGTCGTCCGAATTTTGTGAATAGTGCATGAACAGTGCCGACTGTTTTTCCAGAGAAATTCGGACGAAGCTGGAAAATTCGGTCGTCCGAATTTTTGTGACGGTGCATGAATAGTGCATGAACAGTACCACTATTCACATGAACAGTGCATGCACAGTACCACTATTCACATGACCAGTTTTTTCTGAAACTAGCCGTTACTAGCCGTTTTATGACTGTTTAAACTGATTTTTGAATTCTATAAAAGCTATAAACTCCAGATTTTTTAGTAGGACTTTGAACTTAACAAATCTTACATTATCCAACTTGTTTTACATCAAATTGAATTGAAAAGCTCTCAAATTGCCTTGTGCTCAAATGTGTACATTCAAGATTCCAAAGGCAAAGTGTAAAGGTGCAACATTGTATAAACTCTACCTACAAGTGGTAACATCTACACATTCTTATCTCCTTATTAAATTGTGTTATTTTCTACTAGCTCATTTGCAAGGTTATCTTGTGACATAAAACCCTTTTGTGGAAGGGTGAGCCATAGACTAGATTAATCAAGGTTGTAGTGTAAAACCCGTGTGAGGGTGAGCCTTGGATTAGATTAGTCTTGAGATTGTCTTTAGATATAAAATCCTTCTGGAAGGGTGAACCTTGTTTGTATCATTACTAGAAGAGGTTGTGAGTGTAAAACCATAGTGTGGTTAGCCTCTTATGTAATTGTTGAACTTGAGCATATAGTGGATTGGTTGAAATCCTTGAGTGTGGACTCAAGGTAGTGGATGTAGATCTTAGAGAGATCGAACCACTATAAATTGTTCATTCCTTATAGTTTTATTTATTTACATGCTCTTGTTATTATTACTTATTCATAGTTGTTGATTGATTGGTTGTAGTCTTATTGTTTGATGATCTTATCTTAACCATCACATCACATATAAACTTGAAGTTTGTGAAATTAAAGAAGAGCTTTTATTAAGGCAAAGGATTTGCAAAACAAGAAAAAGATTTCGATAATTAGCCAAAGACCTAATTCACCCCTCCCTCTTAGGTCTTACAATTGGTATCAGAGCAAGGTCTTCTTGTTAAGGTCTAACAACCTAGAAGTAAAGATCATATGGCTAGTTTATCAAATTTGCCTTATACGGAAGGTTCCTCCACTACTAGACCTCCATTGTTTGATGGTTCTAATTATATTTTTTGGAAGTCTAGGATTGAGATATACATTTGTTCTATTAACTATGAATTGTGGAATATTATTGAGAAAGGTCCCTATGTGCCATTGAGATTGAAAGCCGATGGAGTTACAAGGGAACCAAAGCCTATGGAGGACTATGATGAGAGCGATTCAAGAAAGATGACATTAAACTACCAAGCAATGAACATTCTTTGTTGTGCGTTGGTCGTCAATGAATACAATAGAGTGATGGAATGTGATTCCGCTCATGAAATGTGGAAACTACTTCAAATCACTCATGAAGAAGAAAGAGCAAATGTGTGCTTCATGGCAATAAATGATGAGGTACAATCCACTCCTTCTACCTCTACTTGTTGTGATGATAATGTTGATATTGTAGATGATCCTAGTGAACTACTTGTTGAATTGTATGAAGAATTAAAAAGGGTTTCAAAAAGGAATAAGGAAATGAAAACCAAAATTAATGATTTATTGAATGAAAATTCAAAATTATTTTGTGAAAATAAAAGCTTCTTGATTCTATTGAATGCTTGAATATTGAAAAAGAAGTTTTGAATGTTTCTTTACATAACATATCTCTTGAAAATAAATCTCTTTGTACAAAAGTTTCTTCTCTTGAAAAAATGCTTAGTGATCATGAAATCTTGAAAAAGAAAGTTGATGATCTTACATTATGTGTTGAAGAATTTACAAATGGAAGAGACAATCTTGACAAACTAATTGGACCTCAAAGATCTTCTCTTGTTAAAAATGGTTTTGGTTACAATTATGTCAATAATGTGCCTAAATATAACAACTTCTTTGTTAGAGCTACTTCTACTTCCATGCATCATACTTGTTGTACTTATTGTGGAAAACATGGACATAAAGTCACCAAATGTTATGTTAAAAGAAAAGTAGAGAATGGTGTAAAAACTATTTGGAGAGTTAAGCAAACTATTACTAACCCCCATGGACCCAAGAAAGTATGGGTATCAAAGGATACTTCCTCTCCTTTATTGCAGGAACATTTTAATTCAAACTCAAGCACCACTAAGCGGCACATTGATGATGTTAGCTTAAAGAATAAAGGAAAACACCTCATTCATAATCAAGGTCAAAGCAACCAATGAAGGATTTGTTTTTGAAGAAAGGAAGAGTTCTTGGAGTAATCAATGTTGGTAAAGGTTTCTCTCTTCTTCTTAAACAAGTTTTGCTTATTGATGATTTAAACTATAACCTGTTTAGCATTAGTTAATTGTGTGACAATGAATAAGAGGTTGAATGCCAAAATGTGAAATTTCATTTAAGAATGCTTTTAGTCAATATTTGAAAATTTGCCAACCATGACTTGTCAATTGCTTCTCTCGAAGTTGATTAGGTAACATTGATTATATGAGATTGAATTCATGGTTTATATGTTCTTGAAATTGATTATATGTCGTGATAGCTATGATTGAAGATCTATGCATTTTCTTGGTTAAAAACATCTTTATGAAACTTTACAAAATGTTCAGACTTGAAGACCATAAATTCGGTCGTCCGAATTTGTATGACAAAATGATATTTTGTGATTTTGGTCAATTACTCACAAAATGTTTCAATGTGTGCTTTATCTTGATAAGCTTGAATGTTTTGTTCCTTATGATAATGATTTTCTTGGCATAAAAGATTTGGTCATGTGAACATGGATTTGTTGAACAAACTTTTCTATCAAGATTTAGTTAGAGGATTGCTAAAAATGTGTTTTGAGAAAATTATTTTTGAGATACTTGTCCATATGGAAAACAAACAAAAGAATCTTTCAAATCCATGAAAATGATTTTAGACCTCAAAACATCTTGAGCTTCTTCAAATGGATTGTTTTGGACTTATATGGAACTCTAGTGAAAGACCTAAGAGGGGGGGGGGGGGGTGAATTAGGTCTTTGGTTAATTATCGAAATCTTTTCCCCTTTTTGCAAATCCTTTGTCTTAATAAAAGCTCTTCTTTAAATTCACAAACTTCAAGTTATATGTGATTTGATGATTAATACTAGATTATCAAACTATAAGACCATAACCAATCAATCAACAACTAAGCATAAATAATAATCACAAGTATGTAAACAAGTAAAGCAATAAGAAAATGAACACACGATTTATAGTGGTTCGATCTCTCCAAGATCTACATCCACTACCTTGAGTCCACACTCAAGGATTTCAACCAATCCACTATATGCTCAAATTCAACAATTACATAAGAGGCTAACCACACTATGGTTTTACACTCACAACCTCTTCTAGTAATTATACAAATAATACAAGGTTCACCAAACACAATGATTTTATATCTAAAGACAACCTCAAGACTAATCTAATCCAAGGCTTACCCTCACACGGGTTTTACACTACAACCTTGATCAATCTAGTCTATGGCTCACCCTAACACAAAAGGGTTTTATGTCACAAGATAACCTTGCAAATGAGCTAGTAGAAAACACAATTAAGATAAGAAAAGAGAGTGTGTAAGATGTGCCGACTGTTTTTCCAGAGAAATTCGGACGAAGCTGGAAAATTCGGTCGTCCGAATTTTTGTGACGGTGCATGAATAGTGCATGAACAGTACCACTATTCACATGAACAGTGCATGCACAGTACCACTATTCACATGACCAGTTTTTTCTGAAACTAGCCGTTACTAGCCGTTTTATGACTGTTTAAACTGATTTTTGAATTCTATAAAAGCTATAAACTCCAGATTTTTTAGTAGGACTTTGAACTTAACAAATCTTACATTATCCAACTTGTTTTACATCAAATTGAATTGAAAAGCTCTCAAATTGCCTTGTGCTCAAATGTGTACATTCAAGATTCCAAAGGCAAAGTGTAAAGGTGCAACATTGTATAAACTCTACCTACAAGTGGTAACATCTACACATTCTTATCTCCTTATTAAATTGTGTTATTTTCTACTAGCTCATTTGCAAGGTTATCTTGTGACATAAAACCCTTTTGTGGAAGGGTGAGCCATAGACTAGATTAATCAAGGTTGTAGTGTAAAACCCGTGTGAGGGTGAGCCTTGGATTAGATTAGTCTTGAGATTGTCTTTAGATATAAAATCCTTCTGGAAGGGTGAACCTTGTTTGTATCATTACTAGAAGAGGTTGTGAGTGTAAAACCATAGTGTGGTTAGCCTCTTATGTAATTGTTGAACTTGAGCATATAGTGGATTGGTTGAAATCCTTGAGTGTGGACTCAAGGTAGTGGATGTAGATCTTAGAGAGATCGAACCACTATAAATTGTTCATTCCTTATAGTTTTATTTATTTACATGCTCTTGTTATTATTACTTATTCATAGTTGTTGATTGATTGGTTGTAGTCTTATTGTTTGATGATCTTATCTTAACCATCACATCACATATAAACTTGAAGTTTGTGAAATTAAAGAAGAGCTTTTATTAAGGCAAAGGATTTGCAAAACAAGAAAAAGATTTCGATAATTAGCCAAAGACCTAATTCACCCCTCCCTCTTAGGTCTTACACATACCAAGAATCGGAACTTCTCAACAGAAAATATCAATGATGAGAACAAAGAAGCCAAATGTTGAAAAAGGGAAAGGAAAGGCTAAGGAAGGAGATGAAGACTCAATGCTCAATCAACCAAGAAGAATTCAAATCCCTCAAACATTATCTGGAGCTGACAGGTTTGTCTCGATCAAGGCTACTCATGAATTTAATGAATGGAATAAAAATAGCAGAAAGATTATCCCTAGATATAAGGTGGATGTTGATAAATTGTCTAGCATGGATATTGTTCTATCTTGTTTCAATGATGTTGGTTGGAGTAGTTTGTTGTTCATTGATGAAGAATTTTATCCTACCTTGATATATGAATTCTATGCAAACCTGAAAGAGGAAAGAATTGAGATTGTAGGGGACAATGTGATACAATGGTATTCATCTAGAGTATCCCAAGTTGACATTGAATTTAGTGAAGGATTGATAAACAGAATTTGTAGAGTAGGTGATAGTGGAGCTAGATATTATTCACCTTCCATGCATTGCTATGATCATGAACTCTTTACATATGTTAGATTTGAAGAAGCATTTACCAATGGAAGAGAGTTTAGATCTATAAAAGAGAGGGAAATCAAGAACTTGGATGCTAGAGGTAGAGTGTTGCATCATATGGTAACAACTATGATTGTTCCTAATTTTGGACATAAGTCATTAGTTGGAAATATGCATATGGTAATCATGTTAGCCTTGCATGAGCATAGGAGATTGAACTTTGGTTATATAGTCTTGAAACACATGATTACTGCCAGAAAAAACAGTAACCAAGGCATTCCCATTTGGAAGGTTGTTGACAAGAATCTTTAAACATTTTAAGATTAAACTTCCAGGAAGAGGACAAGCTTTTAAGAGTGGGGAAATTTACACCAATGAAACTCTTAAGAGAATGCAATTAGTTCTTGATGAGGATAATGCATGGAGGACAAAAAGAGAAACCCCTCCAAAAAGAATAGGAAGAGAAGAAAAGATAGAAAGTGAAGAAGAGGAAGAAGAAGAGGATGAAGAAGAAACCCTTGCTAGAGAAATGAAGACAAAAAGGAAGCATGACACCTCAAGTGAGGGGGAGCAACCTCCAACAAAAAGGAGATTGTTTGAAGAAGAAACTGGAATTGGTTCAAGTGGTGGAGTAACTAGAGGTGACACCATAGTGGCCAAAGCATTTCAAGAAGCCTTGAACAATCATGTCAAGGAAATGGAGAAGATGTATAAGTTTTTTGAATCATTTGCTCCAATGGTTCTTGGAAAGTTAGATGGAGTGGAGAGTAGGGTAAAGCACATTGAAGAAATCTTTATGAAAAATACTCAAAGTGGTGAAGACCCTCTAAGCCTCAAGATGGAAAGGAGGAAGAAGGAGATAGGGAAGAAAAGAAAGGAGATGATAATGACAGTAATGATGAAGATGATGATCAAGGTGGAAATGAAGAGACTGTGGTAGAAGAAGAAGAGGAAGTACGTGCTCATGAAGAGCCACCAATAGCAGGTAGCCAAGTAGCTCAAGCTGAAATAGTCTCTCCATCAACAATCTCTTTCAGTCAAGGAAGAGTGAATCACTTGGCTATCAAGAAAGGAGTGAGCCGAGCCTCCCCATCAACATCAACATCACAAGACTAAGCTTTCTTTCCTTCTATTCTATTTACTGCTTTTAAGTTGCTTATCTATACTGATTTTTTTTATGTAATTCTGAACTTGTTAAGTATTTTGCTGCATTTTATGTAATAGTGAAGTTCAATGATGAAATCTTAGTGATGAGAGCTTCTTTTATGTGCTACATTGATAGTCTCATTTTCACTGATCACTTTTTTATTTTTTTTGAGTGATGACAAAAGGGGGAGAAAAATGATGATAAGTGATGATATGATGCTGCAATATGAGTCTTGAACTTTTGTAAAGATAAATTGAGTTGTTGTATAGCTAAACTGAGTTGCAAAAACTTTGGATTCAAAATTCGGATGCAAGGTTTAAAAATTTGGATGCATCCATATTTGTGGCCAAAAAGTGATCTTTTGTTGATTCAAATTGATTCTAATATGTTTTAATCTCTTCCATTATGTTTGAACAACCTTAGGGAAGCTTTATTTCATTTTAAACATTCATTATATTGAATTTATTGCAATTTGGACTTGAAATCTCAAAATTAGGATGCATGATCAAAAAATTCGGATGCATCCATATTTTGTTACCAAAATGTGCTCCTTTGTTGTTCAATTTGATTCAAATATATTTTAATCTCTCATAATATGTTTAAACAAACTTAGGAAAGATTATTTACAGAATTTGAAGTCCTTGATTATCTTATTTTAAAGTTTGGACTTTCTATGCAAAAATTCGGATGCATGATATCTCTAGTCCAAATGTGTTGAAAAGTGAGCACAATCTAAGGGGAGCATTTTTAAACTGTTACAACCTTTAAAACCTCTCTTAGAAGTTTTTCTTAAATGCTATATCTTCTATCCTAGTTTGTTGGAAGGAAGGAGGTATATGGAGGTTGGTTGGGTTATAGGCTCATATTGAGCCTTTTGTATGTCAAGGTGCTATTATTTTCTATCATTGACATTAATACTTCTATGTACTACATTGTTTTAATCTATCACAATTTGCATTAAAATTTTTTAATATTAACAAAAAAAGGGAGATTGTTAGCCCTAAAGGCAAATCATGTAGTTTTAATTAATGACAAATATTGATGAGGACTAATATGCTTGTATGTTGTGTGATAGGTTTTGTGAACCATGAAGGATGAAGTCTCATTACTTTGAAGCCCAAGTGCAAGAACAACTTTAGTAAAGCAAAGTGATTGAAGTTTGAAGAAGGTTGTTCTTAGATGCTTTAAAGGCATTGAAGACTTGAAGTGTAGAAGTGTATATACTTAGTAAGTAAATCTCTATGTAAACTCTACACTTGTATGTCTTGATTATCATTGAATGCATAAGAGAGCATAAAATGAGTCTTATAATCTTAAAAGGTTTTGAATGAATCTTTTGATGAATGTGGTTTTGTGTCCTAAAAGTTTTTAAGCAAACTTCATATGATCAAAGGAATTTGATTTTGGTTTTTAAACTTATATATGTGTAAATAAGTTTTCTATACATACCAAATGTTTTTCAAACTTATTGAAGTTAAATCACACATGATTTTACAAAGTTTGAACATGCCTCCAAAAAATTCGGTCGTCCGAATATTGTAATAAAAGTTTGCTACTGTTCTTCCAAAGAAATTTGGAAGAAGATTCGAAAGCATGAAGAAAAATTCAGTCGTTCGAATTTTGACCTTCAGCATGGTCACTGTTTTTCCAGAGAAATTCGGACGCAGCAGAAAGAATTCGGTCGTCCAAAAAATTCAGACGCAGAATTCGGTCGTCCGAATTTCCTGAAAATAGTCGTTAACTAGTCGTTTTATAGCTGTTAAAACTAATTTTCAAATTCTATAAAAGCTATAAACTTGAAATTTTTTGTAGGTTTTGAATTCTTGAGAACTCTAAGCATTCTAAAGCCTTTTACAAACATTTCTTAAGCTCTCTTATGTCTTGTGCATTCAATTGATCAATCATAAAGACATGAAAGTGTGAAGGTGCAAGTTAGTGTAAAAAATCTACCAACAAGTGGTAACATCTACACACTCTTATCTTTTTATCAAATTGTATTGTTCTACTAGCTCTAGCAAGGTTATCTTGATTACATAAAACTCTTTAGATAAGGGTGATCCTTGAAGTTGTGATTCAATGTTGTTTAAGATATAAAACCATTGTGTGTGGTGAGCCTTGTTTGTAAAAGTTACTAGAAGAGGTTGTGAGTGTAAAATCATAGTGTGGTGAGCCTCTCTTGTAATTTGTAAACCTGAGCATATAGTAGATTAGTTGAAATCCTTAAGTGTAGGCTTAAGGTAGTGGACGTAGATCTTGAGGATTGAACCACTATAAATTGCTTGTGTTCTTTGATCTTACTTTCTTGTATTGCTGTGCTATAAATTGTTTATAACTTGACTCATATAATCTGTTATTTACTTAGACGTATAAAAGGTCTTAATTTGCGAAAATTAGCCAAATACCTAATTCACCCCCTCTTAGGTATTTCTCCCTTCCTATACAATATGTCACCCATCCCTTTTGATGAGAAACAAGAGGCATCAAACTCAAGTGAGCTAGATCTATTGAAGATCTCTACTAGTTCAATCACAAGAGCTGTGGCTTGGAGGATGAGAGAGGCGTTGATAGTATTGCTTGAAAATGTGTGGAATAAACAAGTAAAATAGATGGGCTTTCACTGTTATCATATGTACAAGATGGATCAACAATCATTAATTTATTACAAGTAAGTTGTCCAATCACTTTGGAGCCGATTGGGTAGCCAAATTGATTTCCAAGATAGCAAATTAATGGGCTCAAAAATTCAGCCTAAGTGCTGGATGAAATTTCATAAATTTTAGGAGTCTTTTAATTAAATTTTAAGTTTTTTTGGGCTAAGAACTTTTAATTATTAAAGTCCATAACTATTCTTTTATTTTAATCCTGAGTTGGATTTAATTAGTTACAAATCCAAGTCTATTAAGGACTTGTGTTTTAGCCGCCTACTCCAAATCCAAACCCAATTAGGTTAGGGTTTCGAGATATCTATTTATATAGGATCTTTTAAGAAATTTCATAACAATAACATTATGTCATTAATTTTTTTGTGACAATAAATACTCTCTTTGGTTCTTGAAAGAACTTCTCGAACTTATCAAGTTATTCAACTTGTGGCGTGCATTCCTTTGGATTATACCTTAAGTTCTTGTTTTATTTATAACGGGTTTAAGATTTCTGTTTATACCTTTGGTTCTTGGGTCATATATCTAACGGGTTAAGGGTTTTTGAAGCCTTTTTCACCCATCATTGGGCATTTGTGGAAGTTTACTGTTAGGTTCTAGGTTTTTATGCCTAAGGTTCGCATCATCTTGGTATCAGAGCAAAGGCTGTGAATCAAGGTTTTTACTATCTTTTGTTTTCCTTTCTTTGATTTTCATTGTTAATCTTGTTGTTATCCGTGTTTTTTATTGGATGAATTTTTTCCTTTTTTTTGTTGGACGAATTTTTTTATTATTTTTTTGTAACTCACAAAAGGCACGACTTTGACACCAAGAACACAAACATGTTAGGTTCTAGGTTTTTATGCCTAAGGTTCGCATCATCTTGGTATCAGAGCAAAGGCTGTGAATCATGGTTTTTACTATATTTCGTTTTCCTTTCTTTGATTTTCGTTGTCAATCTCGTTGTTATCCGTGTCTCTCTCTAGTTAGCCTACCTTCTCAAAAGTTTTATTCTTTTTGTTTGTGTTCTTGGTGTCAAAGTCGTGCCTTTTGTGAGTTACAAAAAAATAATAAAAAAATTCGTCCAACAAAAAAAAGAAAAAATTCATCCAATAAAAAGCAAAAAGAAAATCGTCCAAAAAATAAAAAATAGAAAAAAAAAGACTAAAGAAAGAAGGTCAGTTGGAGAAGAAAAGGAAAGAAGATTCCTAAAGTCATAAGGATTGGGCACCGCTCCTAAAGATTCTCCTAATTTTATTAGGAAATCTATTTCAAATTGCCTTTAAGATCTCCTAAATCTTTTAGGATATCAAAATATACTTCATAAATCTACTTCCATCACATTTTTTTCCTAATCTTTTTAGGAAATCAAAGTCTATTCCCATTAGAGTTTCCTAATTCCTTTAGGAAAGTAAAAAGTTGTTTCCTATTCTAATTTCTTCTATTCTTTTTGGTAATAGAAGCTATAATTGACTAAATTCTGATTTCTTTCTAGTAAATTAGTTCTTTTTACTCCCTTTGACTTCCATAATTTGATCTACATCATTTGGTTGTTGAATTGCTAAATTGGTATATTAGGAATAAAATGGAATAATTTTTCTAAATTGTATATTAGGAATAAAATGAAATAATTAAGATTTTTGTGGAGAATGGCAGATTTTATTAAAATTAGTCTTTTTAATATTTTTATTCCTTTGAAAAATGATTAGTTTCTGTTTTAAAATAATTTTATCAAATTTAATAATTTTTCGTTCTAATTAATATTAATCATGCATTCATTCATGTATTATATACAATATATGAGCATTTTAGAGTGACATTAAATTTATTTGTTATTAGGTCCTGAGATTGCCGAGGTAGAACCAAGAGTGGAGTAGCATAGGTTTATGCTTTTTGCTTGAGGTGAGATTTCTAACTTACTTGTGGAGGCTGAACACCCTGAAATCTTATAATTTTAAGTTATGTTATTTTAATACATTTTATTTATTTATTTACGTTAAATAAAGTATTTATTTTGTCGTGGCTTGGCTTTGTGAATATATGTTGTGGAAACTTTGAATTTGTTATTTTGTCGTGGCTCGGCTTTGTGAATAAATGTGTTGTTACTCTTGAATTGTTATTTTGTCGTGGCTCGGCTTTTGTGAATAAATGTATTGTTAACCTGTGATTGTTATTTCGTCGTGGCTCAGCTTTTATGAATAAATGTGTTGTTAACTTTAAATTCTTATTTTGTCGTGGCTCTGAAACAAGTTACATTGCACCTCAATTCTTCATCAAACTCCCTTTTATGAAAAATGAGGATATCAACCCTACCAAAGCCAGTCATTCTGGCATGAACCCTGATCATCTTCAGTTAGCCACAAGAGAATGCCTTGACCTTCTTCATTCTGATCTCATTGAACCTACAGATTCTCAATGGTCTAGTGAAGTATTCTATGTTGACAAACGGGCTGAACAAGTCCGTGGAAAAATGAGACTGGTAATTAATTATCAGCCTCTCAACCACTTTTTGCAAGACGATAAGTTTCCATTACCACACAGACACACACTGTTGTCACAACTTTGTGGTGCAAAATGGTTTTCCAAATTTGACTTGAAATCTGATTTTTGGCAATTGGACATTCATCCTGATGAACGTCCTAAAACAGGTTTTTGTATTCCTAACCAGCAATTCCAGTGGAAAGTAATGCCTTTTGGACTAAAACCCGCACCATCCTTGTTTCAAAAAGCTATGGTCAAGATTTTTGAACCACTCTTACACACTGCACTAGTTTATATTGATGACATCCTACTTTTCAGTTCTACTAAGGATGATCATGTAAAACGTTTACGCCAGTTTGCTCAAATTGTTACAGATTATGGCGTAATGCTTTCTGAAAAGAAAATGATCTTGGCTACACAGGAAATTACTTTCCTAGGAATGCATTTCTCTGCAGGTACATACACTCCTGGAAATCATATTTTCGACGAACTACAGAAGTTCCCTGAGTCCAATCTTTCTCAGAAACAAGTCCAACAGTTCCTTGGTGTTGTTAACTATCTCCGAGATTTCCTGCCCAGAGCCTCTGAGCATATCCATCCACTCACCAAGATGCTCAAGAAGAATCCATCTCCCTGGTCATCCTTACAGACTCAAGCTGTAGCAGCACTGAAAGTGCAAGTGTCCAAAATTCAGAAATTGCATCTCCCTACAAACGGCCAGAAGATACTCCAAACTGATGCAAGTGACAAATATTGGAGTGCAGTGCTACTAGAAGAAACTGATGGCACCCGACATCTTTGTGGATTTGCAAGTGGAAGATTCAAGACAGCAGAAATTCATTACCACTCCACTTTCAAGGAAATCCTCGCCGTCAAAAATGGAATAAAGAAGTTCAGTTTCTATCTCATCGGATCAAAGTTTTTGGTGGAAACAGATATGAGTTCATTCCCCAAAATGTTGCAGTTCAAGCAGAAACAAGTTCCTCATCCTCAACTGCTCAGGTGGTCAACGTGGTTTGCGCAGTATTCTTTCGAGGTCAAACACATCAAAGGTAAATCTAATGTTGTGGCTGATTTCCTTTCCCGACCTGATTCCTTTACCACCAAACCCGTTATAGCCATGATCCGACCCAGTTATTCCAACCCACCTAACATTCCTCCAGACTTTCCTCCAGATTACCCAGTTCCATATTCTGTTGACTCCATCATGCAAAAAAGAAATTTTTATGAGTTACAGATTTTTAGAGAATTTGGAGGATCCATTCTGAAACCATCTGGAGTCAATCCATCTTTCCCTTTTAGTCAAGTTTTCATTCTCAGACCTAATGACTTCCCTCCTCCATTGAAATGGTTCTTCTGGTACCTCTGTCAACAGTACCACATTCTCATTGAAATCGACTCTGCATTATTTCTTAAAGGTTTTATTCCAAGTATTCTTGAGTTCTTAACCTGGTTTAAACCTTTAGCAGAATGGAAGAACTTACTCCTCACTTTTCCTAAACACTTTCTCCTCTTTGACATTCACCGTCCAATAGACCCTGATTTCACCATCCATCCATATTCCCATCTTTACCTGGTCAATTCCATTACTGTGATAGATCTTCCTCAAAAATACTCTGAGGCCCAAAAATACATGTTTGTTGAAAATAAAATTATGCCTCAAGAAATTTGGCCTGTTGATTATGGTTCTTGGAATTATCCGACCTACCATCATCACGAGATAAACATCAAAATAGCTCGTGAATGGTATCTTCACCACCCGCCTGATTCTCAGCCAGACACTGAAACCCCTTTTGATTACTTTAACCTTCAGCCAGCTAGCTCCTCTCAGTCATCACATGGGTTTACCTTTCCACGTATGGCCTTTGATAAAACTGCTCGAACCACTTGTGTCACCTCACTCAGAAAGGCACATGCTCTGCATCAGGATCTCATTATCGAACGCAACATCACTGATCCTGACTCCACTGATAGTGATGTTTCCACACCGACTGATTCTGAGCATTACAGCTGTGAAGACTTTTATCTCTAGTGCTCTGCACTTTGTTATCTTTATTATTCAGTGTGCTGTCATGTCACCTTTATTTTCCAGCTGACTAAAGCTGATAAGTGTGATAAGTGTGGTGTGATGTAAGCAATGACCTCATTCGCTACCATGATGTAAGCAATGACGTCATAGTCCAATAATTTAGCCTTCTAGGTTCTTCCTTGGAGCTCTATATAAAGAGCCCCTCGTTGTAATGTTTTCTCAAGCTAAGTTCCCGAGTAATAATATCTCTCTTGTGTTTTACTCTAAACATGTCTTTCTAAAGTTTCCTCTATTCTTCTTCTCTGCTTCTATTTCTGATATGGCTTTAGCTTAGATCCTTGTTCGGTGGTACTTAGAAATTGTGAGTATTCCTTTCAGAATGGTTGATTTCATTCCTTCTTGGATTGTTGAAAGATAAGAGGACAGGATCCTTTGAGTGCCCAAGAGTTGGCCGTTGTGTTGATCCAAGCAATATGCTACCTTTTGAGCAAAGTATCTCATATAAAAATGAAACATTTTAACACATATCAAAGGAATAGTTTGCATACTTTTCAACCAAGGCTCTTCACAGAATTGCATCAAAAGTAACTTATACAAAAGTTTTGTTCCCTTCAATGCATAAGCCATCTCATTAAAATAGAAGGAACGAATTGATTCAAGAAATGGGTCTATAAATGGTAAATGAAAACAAAAACTTCCTTCAAGCACATGCATACATTTAAATTCATGACGTATGCAAGTAGCAAATCCCAACATATCAATCCCATGACAAACTTCATAAGTTCTTAGCATTTTAAACACCTCTTTGAAGGGTAAATGGTATTTCCAAAGCCTTCCATAACAAAAATCTCCATTATCAAGCAAGGAATAAGTATTAGTTAGACCATGCAAAATGTAGTTCTTCAACATTCTAGCCACATTTTTCCCAAAATCACACAAAGTTATTTGTTCAAAAATATGCAATGATTATAAATTACAAGATATCTCAAGATATGAAATAGGTGTGTGACCATTCTGAAGCAACATAAGCTCTTTACATGAGTTGTTCAAAAAGAAATCATGCATATTTGCTAGAATTCTCGTAATATCAAAAATTCTACAGATATTTATCACATGATTGTCTTCAACTAATAAGGCATATGTAGAGCTATTAGAATCATGAGAACTTCTATGATCAATCAAGAACTTTTGTGAATGATTCCTATAAACAAAAGAAACACCATTTAAGCAAGTAAAATCAAGATTCAGAAGACAAGTCACACGATAATAGCGAGTAGATAAGAACAATTTATCTTCTTTAAAGAAAAAGTCAAAGCATGGACTACGAAAATAAGGAAAGAAGCTTATTGGTTGTTTTATGATTTTCATGCCAAGCTTCCCTTCTATCATCTTACTTGAAGCTCCAAAATCCTGGGCAAATGAATAAATACTAGGCAGAAAGTGAGTTAGTTTGTTAGAAAATAAATGAACCCACAAGTTGAATAACTTGATAAATTCAAGAAGTTCTTTCAAGAACCAAAGAGAGAATGTATTCTCACAAAAATATTTCTGACCTCATGTTCATGTCCTAAATTTCTAAAAAGATCCTATATAAATAGATATCTCAAAACCCTAACCTAATTGGTTTTGGATTTAGAGTTGGCTGAAACACAAGTCCTTAATGGGCTTGGATTTGCAGCTAATTAAATTCAACTAAGGACTAAAATACAAAAATAGATATGGGTTTCAATAATTAAAAGTTCTTAGCCCAAACAAACTTAAAAACTAATTAAAAGACTCCTAAATTTTTAGAAAATTTAGTCCAAGCCTTAGGCTGAATCTTTTAGCCCATCAATTTGCTATCTTGGACATCAATTTGGCAGCCTAATGGACTCCAAAGTAGTTGGACGGCTTGCTTGTAGTAAATTAATGATTGTTGATCCATCTTGTACATAATATAGCCTTGAAAAACTCATTTGTTATTGGACTAGTGGACATCTTCAATGGATCTTGATCACCTAAGTTTGGCGCATCTTGTCTCATCAGTTTGTTTTTGTACAACAGCAATATGAGGGACAGTCTGAGATCTAACCGCTTGCTGGAGCATAGGAGTCAGTGGATTTTGAATCATAGCTTGTTTTTGAACTTTCGGAGGAAGAGGAGCAGGCTTCTGTTGTTGTTTTTGGGCTTGTTTTGCTTTCAACCATTGAGCAGCGTTGAAAGTACTAGGAGAAGGTTTAGACATTTCATATCCCATGGTTTCAAAAGCAGAATATTGTGTTTTGGATGGTGGCTGGAAGGGATTTGTGAAAGGTGGGAAAAGGCTGGAAGAGACTGGAGGGACAGTAGTAACTGGCGGAGGAGAAGAGTAAGGAATAGACTCAACCTGTGCTTTGAGATAAGCAATATAACCTTCAAGGTCTGCTACTTCTTTCTGCTTTTGTCAAATGTCTTCAGCAGGATTAACATAAGGCATGGGTAGATCGTAAGGAATCTGCTTCAATCTTTTTTCCATATTGACGATCAACCGTTTGGTGGCTTTCCGGTCTTGTACTTGAGAATCAACTTTAGTTTCAACAGTAACAAGACGAGAATTTACTTGGGTAACTTTCTGATCAGTCTGGGTCAGAAGCTTGTTCTGAGCAACAGCGTTCTCAGATTGCCAGTTCAGGACAGTTTTGACAGGATTAGTGGGTGCAGTCTGTCCACTAGGAAGTATGGTTGATGAAGAGTTCTAGATTTTATGAGAGTGTCGGGCATTGTTTTTGGTAAAAGGTGTGGTTTGAGGAAGATAGGTTGAGAGGAGGTTTTGAGGGTTGACAAGTAGGGGGTGGAGTGATGGTTTTGGTTTAGGAGGCAACCATGTGGATGGGATTTTTGCAATAGAGGAATCATACATGCTGCGAGTTTGGACAACTTGAGCTCCTTGTTGGTAATCTGGATCTATGTCAGGTGTTTTAGTGGGACACAGCGAAGGAATTTGTTTCTTCTTCCTTCTTCTTCAACTGGAATATCCGCATGTGCATTCTTCTGGATCAAGACCACATTCAAAGCAGCAATTCTGACAAGATTCACAGGAAGTGCATCCACCCCAATAACAATGATTGGAGAATGGATCTGTCTCAAAGACAACTGGTTTTGCATCTGGTGTGTACCATTTTATGATGTTTGGAAAAGTATTTCAGTAGGAGACTAGGGAATTCTCTGGTCCTAATCTGATAATCCGATCAAGATCTGCTTGATGATCTGACGGAGGATTAGAGACAGGAATACGAATCATAGCAATTCTAGGATAGGAGGAAGATTCCAAAGGTTGATTTGCAGCTTCATGGACCTTTTCATATTCAGTGACCCAAGCGTCAGGAAGGAGACTGAGAAGTTCAGATTTGGGAATCTGTCTTGGGACATGGGTGCAAATAGATGACTGTTTGTCATCTACATTGATAAGAAGAGCATCTTCTCCACCAGGGAGGGAGAGATCTATGGCATGATTTTGAACTCGGTAGATCATTTGATAGTGTAAAGTTGCAGTGAGAGCATCATGTTCCTGAGAGGCTCCTGCAATCTGGACTTGTACCTTTAGAGCATTTAGCAGATGTGGATTTGCCAGAGACATATTGAAGTTGGGGTACAAGGTAATGAATAACGTGCTAGCATTCAGTGTTGCTTCTACTATGGCGATACAAGCATGCTGATATGCTAGAAAGTGGGTATCCAAGAGGGCAACTTGAGCAACCATAGGTACACCCTTTCTGCCATGGAGGATGAGAGCTATACGAACAACACCGAAGAGAAGATGAGTGTAACCATGTTGTTTCTATTGACGGGAAAAGTCTTCTGGAATGTAAAGAGTAACTAATTGCTCTTTACCAGTTGCTATAATAGGATGTTGGTTCATCTTCGAGCATTCGACATACTCTCTGACAGAAGAAGGTGTCTGACGGATAAGAGACTTGAACGATTTCCAAGGGGAAACTATGGGCTTAGCATAATTAGTATAGGGGTCATGAAAAGATGATTTTCTGGAGAAAATTGAGAAGATGAATCTACAGTGACTTCATATAAGTAATCTAATTTTTTAGATGCAGTTTGCCGGAAGGAAGGAGTAGTATCTAAAGACATAGATGAAAGAGAAGTTTCAGGATACATGTGTGGATAAGGCTTCTTCAACTCTAGCTTAATTTCTGATACAGCAATGGCTCTGATACCAATCTTAGCGATGACCTAGAAACTCGAAGTATTCGAAAGATAATAATTTTAGAAACTCAAACCTGGACTGCCTAAGAAGGTATGACTTGGATCAACACAACGGCCAATCTTGGGCACTCAAAGGATCCTATCCTCTTATCTTACAACAATCCAAGAAGGAATGAAATCAACCATTTAGGAAGGAATACTCACAATTTCTAAGTATCACCAAACAAGGATCTAAGCTAAAGCCATATTAGAAATAGAAGCAGAGAAGAAAAAAGCAAAAGCACATGCTCTGCATCAGGACCTCATTATTGAACGTAATTCAGATGGAGATTGTTCTTGAACAACAGTAATATGAGGGACGGTCTGAGCGATAGCCGCTTCATGAAGCATATGAGTTAGTCGATTCTGAATCATGGCTTGTTTTTGGGCTTGTTTTGCTTTCAACTATTGAGCAGCGTTGAAAGTGCTTGGAGAAGGTTTAGAAATTTCATATTCCATGGTTCCAAAGGCAGAGTATTGTGTTTTGGATGGTGATTGGAAGGGATTTGTGAAAGGTGGAAAGAAGCTGGAAGAGACTGGAGGAGCATTAGTAACTGGCGAAGGAGAAGAGTAAGGAGTAGACTCAACCAGTGCTTTGAGATAAACAATATAACCTTCAAGTTTTGCTACTTCTTTCTGCTTTTGTCGAATGACTTCAGCAAGATTAACACTAGGCATGGGTAGATCGTAAGGGATCTACTTCAATCTTTTCTCCATATTGACAATCAACCTTTTGGTGGCTTCCAGGTCTTGCACTTGAGAATCAACTTTAGTTTCAACCATAACAACACGGGAATTTACCTGGATAACTTTCTGATCAATCTGGGTTAAAAGCTTGTTCTGAGCAATAGTGTTTTCCGATTACCAGTTCAGGATGGTTTCAACTGGATTAGGGGATGCAGTCTGTCCACTAGGGAGTATGATTGATGAAGAGTTCTGGATTTTATGAGAGTGTCAGGCATTGTCTTTGGTAAAAGGTGAGGTAAGATAGGATTGAGATGAGGAAATTCAGTTGGTTGAAACATATTGATAGCTGGAATAGGAGTTGGTGGTGCAGGTGGCTTGTAAAATGAATTGATGGGTTGATAAGTAGGAGGTACCGATTTTTCTTTGGCAAGGATTTTGAGGAATTTTTGGTAATAAGGGTGAAGTGGTGGTTTTGGTTTAGGAGGCAACCATGTGGAAGGGATTTCTGCAATAGAGGAATCATACCTGATGCGAGTTTGGACAACTTGAGCTCCTTGTTAGTAATCCGAATCTATGTCAGGTGTTTTAGTGGAACACGGAGAAGGAATTTGTTTCTTCTTCCTTCTTCTTCGACTGGAATATCCGCAAGTGCAGTCTTCTGGATCAAGTCCACATTCAAAGTAGCAATTCTGACAAGATTCACAAGAAGTGCAATCACCCCAATAACAATGATTGGAGAATGGATCTGTCTCAAAGACAACGAGTTTTGCATCTGGTGTTACCATTTCATGATGTTTGGAAAAGTATCTCTGTGGGAGACCAGAGGATGATCTAGTCCAAGTTCGGTATTTCGATCAAGATCTGCTTGATGATCTGGAGGAGGATCTGAGACAGGAAGACGAATCATATAATTTCTCAGATAGTTTTGTTTATGATCAAATATGATGGAAACAGAACCATCAGAATTCTAGGAGATCTGGGATGAGGAAGATTCCAGAGACTGATTTGCAGCTTCATGGACCTTTCATATTCTGTGACCCAAACGTTTGGAAGGAGACTAAGAAGTTCAGATTTGGGAATCTGTCTTGGGACATGGATGCAAACAGCTGACTGTTTGTCATCTACCTTGATAAGAAGAGCATATTCTCCACCAGGAAGGGAGAGATCTATGGCATGATTTTGAACTCGGTAGACCATTTGATAGTGTAAAGTTGTAATAAGAGCATCGTGTACCTGGGAGGCTCCTGCAATCTGGACTTGTACCTTGAGAGCATTTAGCAGATGTGGATCTGCCAAAGACATATTGAAGTTGGGGTACAAGGTGATAAATACCGTGCCAGCATTCAGTGTTGCTTCAATTGTGGCGATACAAGCATGCTGATATGTTAAAAATCGGGTATTCAAGAGGGCAACTAGGGCAACCATAGGTAAACTCTTTCTTCCATGGAGGGTGAGAGCTATACGAACAGCACCGAAGTGTAGATGAGTGTAACCGTGTTGCTTTCATTGACGGGAAAAGTCTTATGGAATGTAAAGAGTAACAAATTGATCTTTACCAGTAGCTATGATTGGATGTTGGTCCATCTTTGAGCATTGGACATACTTTTGGACAGAGGAATGTGTTTGATGGATAAGAGACTTAAAAGATTTCCAAGGGGAAACTATAGTCTTAGCATAATTAGTATAGGGGTTCATGAAAGGATGACTTTTAGGAGTAAACTGAGAAGATGAATATACAGTAACTTCATATAGGTAATCTAATTTCTTAGATGTAGTTTGATGGAAAGAAGGAGTAGTATCTAAAGATATAGAGGAATAGGAAGTTTCTGGATACATGAGTGGGTAAGGCTTCTATCGGGATTTCTTAGAACAAGGTTCTAAGAGGTGTCATAGGGATTTAATTTTTGTATGTTTGTTCACAATCTTGTTTCGAAAAAGAAATTCAGTCTATTCTTTCTTCAAAGCAGAAAATCAGTCCTTTTTATCTTCTCTTCCGCGGTGTGTACATTATTTGGTATCAGAGCTATGGTGTGGAGAAGGATTCCTATTTTGGTCCATTGAAATTCAAGAACTTATCGACAGCATCTTCAAGAGGTTTGAATCTCAGCCTATGGTTCCAACTCTTCTTATTAAGTATTTGTAATATTTGCTTTAGTTAGATTTTTATAAAAATAAGGAGTAAGGTCTTCCATTCTGCTAAAGGTTTAAACCAGGTTAAGAACTCAAGTATACTTGAAATAAAACCTTTAAGAAATAATGCAGAGTCAATTTCAAGAAGAATGTGGTACTGTTGATAAGTGTGATCAGTGTGGTGTGATGTAAGCGATGACATCATTAACTACCATGATATAAGCAATGACGTCATAGCCCAATAATTTAGTCTTCTAGGTTCTTCCTTGGAACTCTATAGAAAGAGCCTTTGAGTGCCCAAGAGTTGGTCATTGTGTTGATCCAAGTCATACCTTCTTAGACATTTCAGGTTTGAGTTTCTGGAGGAATATTAGGTGGGTTGGAATAATTGGGTCGGATCATGGCTATAACGGGTTTGGTGGTAAAGGAATCAGGTCGGGAAAGGAAATCAGCCACAACATTAGATTTACCTTTGATACCAAAAATGCCTGAAAATCCTTGCTAAAGAAAAACCGGTACCTCCTACTTGTCAACCCATCAATCCATTTTACAAGCCACCTACACCACCAACTCCTATTCCAGCTATCTATATGTTTCAACCAACAGAATTCCCTTCGCTTAACGTAACCCTATCTTTCCTCAAACCACAACCTTTACCAAGGATAATGCCTGACACTCTCATAAAAGCCAGAACTCTTCATCAACCATACTCCCTAGTGGACAGACTGCATCCACTAATCCAGTTGAAACCGTTCTAAACTGGCAATCGAAAAATGCTATTGCTCATAACAAGCTTCTGACCCAGATTGATCAGAAAGTTACCCTGGTAAACTCACGTCAAGTATGATTCCTCTATTGCATAAATCTCATCCACATAGTTGCCTCCTAAAAAAAAGAGTACACAAAAACAGTGCAAAATTTTTTTCTTCCCGGCATATTCATACTCTCTTGTTGTATCATTTTGAATCACCTGTGATAAGTAGTTTTAAAATTTTTATTTGTTCCAATTATTAGCTTGTTGTATTCTTGTTTGAAGTTTCTGAGATTTTTAGCTATTGTTATTGGATTGGTTGTTGTTTGTTACTTGGACTACAGTTGGGTTCATTGATTTGTTGAATTTGGTTCTGAACTGTAACTTGAATTTAAGAGGCAAAGTGTGTGAGATTATTTGAGAATGTCATTGATATGACATAAACACGAGGAGAGTGACAACATTTGAGTGAAACAAGAGGCAAAGTGTGTGAGGTTGTTTATCACTAACTCTATTATGCAGGTGCAACATTATTTCACAATGTCACAGGGAGGTAGTTTCAAGGAGCATCAAGGGGGAGATGCAAATATCGCTTTCACTTTTAGAGCCATGCAACAATAATTTGAGAGGTTCAATCAAGCTTTTGCTGAGATGATGGAATAAATAGATGAGATCAAGCAAGATAGGTGTGCAGAACCTTAAGGGAGACGTACAGGAGTATGCCAATAGTAACCACCACCTCGTAAATCTCCACCTCGGTATGAACAAGAGGATGATGAATTTGAGGAAGGGGAGGAGTTTGAGGACACAGACCTGGGAGAGCTCAGAGAGGACTGATGTGAGCAAGACTATGGACTACCATGATGGGTTGGACATATCAAATAGAGAGCTAATTATACCAGTTAGGCCTATGACCAGAGCAAGGGCCAAGGGACTTCAAGAGGCCTTGTTTGCGTATGTAGGCCAACATAAAAGGAGGATGGAGCTAGCCAAACCTATTGGAGAAGAGTTAGTTGGCTCACAGCCCAAATTGATCTACTTATCTCAAATCCTTGGACCGAATGATCTTGACACCCAAGCTACCTCTAGCAAGCATTCATCTATAAAATATTTTAAATGCTCGGGTACAGCTCATATTGCATCTCAATGTCCTAATAAAGGTTATGATTATGAGGGACAATGGTGAGGATCACAGTACTGAATCTGAACTTGTTGTTGAAATTAACTTCGATGATGATACTTGCTTTGAAAGGGCTGTTACAGGGGAAGCACTAGTAGTCAAGAGAGTACTGAGTACTAGAACTACAGATGAGATTATAGATCAGAGAGAAAATCTTTTTCATTTGAGGTGTTTAGTGGGAGGAAAAGTGAGCAATTTGATCATTGATGGGGGTAGTTGTACCAATGTTGCTAGTATAACCATGGTAGAGAAATTGGGGCTAAATTGTAGGAGACATCAATGATGTGAGCAAGACTACAAACTGCTGTGATGGATTAGACATCTCAAATAGAGAGCCAATAATACCAATTGAGCCCATAACTAGAGCTAGGGCCAAGGGTTTCAAGAGGCTTTGTTTGTATATGTAGACCAACATATTAAGAGGATGGAGCTAGACTACAGTCTAAATTGATCCATTTGTCTCATATCATTGGGTCAGATGATTTGGACACTTGAAGACTATGGAGTTGGGTTTAAGCCCAAGAGAGATGGATGTTTTAAATTTGGGCTGCATTTTTTAGTGTCTTCAACTTGTTATTTATGTTGGGCTTGCATGTATTATTAGCCCAATTCTTTCATGTTTTACCCTAGCTATAAATAGGCTTCTTTAAGACAATAAGGGCAAAATTTTTGGAGGTGCTGCCGCCACCCTAGAGAAGGAGGTGTTGCTGCCATCTTTGAGAGGTATTTTTCTCTTGTTCTTGTTACACAAAGAACTACTCTTCACTTATTAATGGAAATTTTGATTGTGGCATGTGAGTGTTCTTCTTGTTAAATTAAATTCTAATTATTGGGATTGCTTAGAATAAGTTTTAAGAGGTGCCATAGGGATTTAATTTTGAGTGTTTAATTACATTTTTGTTTCGAAAAGAATTCTATATTTTTCTTTCTCCAAGGTCAAAAAATCAATCCTTTCCATCTTGTATTCCACAGAGTTCGCGTTATTTGGTATTAGAGCTGTGGTTTAGAGGAGGATTCTTATTCTGCTCCATCGAAATCCAAGATCTTACCGGCGACATCACTGATGCTATGATGGAAGCAATGATGTCATAACCTAATAATATAGTCTTCTAGGTTCTTCCTTGGAGTTCTATATACAGACTCCTTTGTTGTAAGATTTTCTCAAGCTTTTCCCACCATAATAATATCTTTCTTGTTTTAAGAAACCTATGGTTTTCGAAGCTTTCCTTATTCTTTTCCTCTGCTTCAATTTCTGATATGGCTTTAGCTTAAATCATTGTTTGGTGATACTTAGAAACTGTAAGTATTCTCTCTTGGAGTGCTAAAAGGTAATAGTACATGATCCTTTGAGTGCCCGAGAGTTGGCCGTTATGTTGATCCAAGTCATACCTTCTTAAGCAATCCAGGTTTGAATTTCTAAGACAATTCTTGTTTGAATGTTTATAGTTTCTAGGATTCACTATATATAGGTTGCATGCTCTCTAGCCAAGGCTCTTCACAACCTTGTAGCAAAGGTAACATACACAAGAATTCTGATTCCTTCACTATATAAATCATCTCCTTAAAATGGAAGGAACGAATCAATTCAAGAAATAGGTCTTTAAATGGCACATGGTATTAGCAAACTTCCTTCAAGTACATGCACTAATTTAAACTTGTGAAGTATGTAAGTAGCAAATCCCAACATATCAATACCATAGCAAAATTCAAAAGTTCTTGGCATTTTAAAGACCTCTTTAAAGGGTAAATGGTATTTCTAAAGCCTCCCACAACAAGAATTTCCATTATTAAGCAAGGTAGTCATTAGCAAGACCATGCAAAATGTAGTTCTTCAACATTCTCACCACATTTTTTCCAAAATCACACAAATTTATTTGTTAAAAAATATGCAATGATTCTAAATTACAAGATATCCCAACATATGAAATAGGTGCATGACCATTCTGAAGCAACATAAGCTCTTTACATGAGTAGTTCAACAAGAAATCATGCAATTTCCTAGAATCAAAATTTCTACACATATTTATCACATGATCATCTTCAAGAGTCATAAGACAAGCCACAAGATGATAGCAAGCAGGTAAGAACAATTTATCTTCCTTTAAGAAAACATAAGGAAAGAAGCTTATAGGTTGTTTTATGATTTTCATGCCAAGCATTCCTTCTATCATCTTATTTGAAGCTCCAAAATCCTGCACACATGAATAAACATAGGCAGAAAGTGAGTTAGTTTGTTAGAAAATAAGCTCAACTCTTCACTTGAAAGTGAGTTCATAAGTGGATTTAGAATGAAAGTACTAACACAATCTCTTTCTTTTTCAAATTCACTCATGTTCTTTTCATCTATTTTCTCTAGAATCTCCAAGTTCAACTTTTCTCTTGTGCACTCTTTCTTTTTTCCCTCATAGTCACTTTCATTTTGTTGAAGCTCATACTCTCTACACTCTTTTCTTTCAAGCTCATAGTCCCTTTTTTCTTTTGTTCTCTCAACATCCTCACTTTTCTTAACCAAAGTAGGACTAACTTCTTGTTTGCAATTATCCACTTCATTAGCTTCACATTCAACCTCTTCATCCTCAATTGGTGGTTCTTCAACAACTTCATTGTTCTTTTGAGGTTCTTTAGTTTCCACCTTACTTTCCTTTCCAAGTGCTATAGTAGCTTTGCCATCACTCTTGTTCTTCTTTCTTTGCTTTATTCTCTTTAAACATTCAAAATGGTTGACTCCAAAATCCAACCTCATTACTTCCATTAACTCACCCCATGACTTACTGGATTTCTTCCCTTCTTCTTTCTAGATTCATCATGCATAACCCACCATGTAATGGCAAAGTGAGTAAAGGATCCCACAACCAACCTTAGCTTTTCCTCCTCCATCAAGTTGTAACATGTAAAGACTATATCCACATTTTTTTCCCATTCCAAGTACGGTTTTGGCTCAAATTTCCCTTGGAAACTAGGTAAGTGCAACTTGACACAGCTAGCACTACTCTTTCCCTTTTCATAAACCTCATAACCCTTCTATTCTACTGTACCATTTCCACTCTTTCCTTCATGATGAATTTTCCCTCTACGTCCACCATCATAAATCCCACTATACCTAGCATTCCTTATTTCTTCACCAAACCATGAACTCTCATAACACTTATTCTCATGTTCAACTCGTGTAGCTCTCCTCACAACTTGTGGAGCATTAAAAGTTACAATGGGGTTCCTTCCTGGCTGGCCTCTTGGCATAGTAGATAAGATTTGCTCGTGGCCATTCAATTGGTCATCAAAATCCTCCATGACAAAAGAGTTGTGGACCACAAGAACTTTCCAAGTGTTCCTTTGAAGCCATCATGTGCTGCAATTTTCAAGATTAGTAGAAAATAATCCTCACTTTCTCCATGTATCTCTTTATTTTAGGATTTTTCTTGTAATGATTTAACACTCAGCCTTTTACCACACAACAAACTCTTTTTTAGTTCTTTGAGAACTAATCAATCAAATCAAGTAGTCAAGTTTGTAGCAATTCAACAATAGTGTAGATCAAATTATGGAAGTCAAAGAGAGTAAAAAAAACTAAATTACTAGAAAAAAAATCAGAATTTAGTCAATTATAGCTCCTACTTACTAAAAAAGAATGGAAAAAATCAGAATAGGAAACAACTTTTTTTTTTGCTTTCCTAAAAGAACTAAGAAACTCTAATGGGAATAGACTTTAACTTCCTAAAAGGAAAAAAATCAGATGGAAGTAGATTTAGAAAGTATATTTTGATTTCCTAAAATAGCTAGAAGATCTTAAAGACAATCTGAAATAGATTTCCTAATAGAATTAGAAGAATCTTTAGGTGTGGTGCCCAATGCTTATGACTTTAGGAATCTTCTTTCCTTTTCTTCTCCAACTGACCTTCTTTCTTTGGTCTTCTTTTTCTGTTTTTTTGGACAATTTTTTCCCTTTTTTTCTTTTTTTCTGTTGGATGGTTTTTTCGCTTTTTTCTTTTTCTTTTTAACTCACAAAGTGCACGAATTTGACACCAAGAACACAAACAAAAGAATAGAGCTTTTGAGAAGGTAGGATGAATAGAGAGAGACACGAATAACAACAAGATCAACAACGAAAATCAAAGAAAAGAAAACGAAATATAGTAAAAATCTGATTCACAACCTTCACTCTGATACCGAGATGATGCGAACCAAACCTAGAACACAATAGCAAACTACCACAAACGCCCAAGGATATGTGAAAAAGGTTTCAAGAACCCTTAACCCATTGGATATATGACCCAAGAACTAAAGATATAAATCGAAACCTTAAACTCGTTATCAATAAAGATAAGAACTTAAGTTATAAATCAAAGGAATGAACGCCACAAGCTGAATAACTTGAAAAGTTCAAGAAGCTCTTTCAAGAACCAAAAAGAATATGTATTCTCACAAAAAATTATCAATGACATCATCTTGTTGTTCTTTTGAATTTTCTAAAAAGATCCTATATAAATAGATATCTCGAAACCCTAACCTAATTGGTTTTGGATTTGGAGTAAATGGTTAAAAACACAAGTCCTTAATGGTCTTAAATTTGCAGCAATTTTTTTAGCTAATTAAATCCAACTAAGGATTAAAATAAAAGACTAAATATGGGCTTTAATAAATAAAAGTTTCTTGCCCAAAGAAACTTAAAAACTAATTAAAACACTCTAAAAATAAGGAAATTTCGTCAAACCTGTATGCTAAATTTTTTATCCGATCAATTTGCCATCTTGGACATCAATTTGGTGGCCCAATGGACTCCCAAGTGGTTGGACAGCTTGCTTGCAATAAATTAATGATTGTTGATCCTTCTTGTACATAATATAACCTTGAAAACCCATCTTGTGATTGGTCCAATGGACATCTTCAATGAATTTTGATCACTTGAGTTTGACAACTCTTGATTCTAATCACCAAGCTTACAGGAGTAACCCTGAGGAAACAAACGAGCTTCAGAAGTAAGTGGATGAACTATTGGAGAAGGGGCATGTGAGAGAAAGCTTGAGTCCTTGTGCTGTGCCTGTGTTGCTGGTGCCAAAGAAGAATGGAACATGAAGATGTGTGTGGACTATAGAGCTGTGAATAAAAGCACTGTAAAGTATCGTCAGTCTATTCCTAGGTTAGATGATATGCTTGATGAACTGCAAGGTGCATACATCTTTACAAAAATTGATTTGAAAAGTGGATACCATCAAATTAGAATAAAACTAGGGGATGAATGGAAAACTGCTTTCAAAACTAAGTATGGGTTGTATGAGTGGTTAGTCATGCCATTTGATTTAACTAATGCACCCAGCACTTTTATGAGATTAAAGAATCACGTCTTGCATGCATTTCTTGAAAATTATGTGGTTGTTTACTTTGATGACATCTTGGTATATAGCACTAATTTGGATGAGCATGTCATACATGTGAGGTGTGTCCTATATGTACATTTTGCAAATCTTAAAAAGAATAGAGGAAACTTAGAAAGACATGTTTGGAGAATAATTTCAGGAATTCAAACCTGGACTGTTTAAGAAGGTATGACTTGGATCAACACAACGGCCAACTCTTGGGCACTCAAAGGATCCTGTCCTCTTATCTTTCAACAATCCAAGAAGGAATGAAATCAACTATTCAGGAAGGAATACTCACAATTTCTAAGTATCACCGAACAAGGATCTAAGCTAAAGTCATATTAGAAATAGAAGTAGAGAAGAAGAATAGAGGAAACTTAGAAAGACTGTTTGGAGTAGAACACACAAGAGAGATATTATTACTCGGGAACTAAGTTTGAGGAAATGTTACAAAAATGGGCTCTTTATATAGAGCTTCAAGAAAAGACCTAGAAGACTAAATTATTGAGTTATGATGTCATTGCTTACATCATGGTAGCTAATGAGGTCATTGCTTACATCACACCACACTTATCAGCTTTAATCAGTTGGAAAATAAAATTGACACGACAAGACACTAAACAATAAAGACAAAAAGTGCAGAGTACTAAATATAAAAAGTCTTCACAACTGCAATGCTCGGAATTAGTCGGTGTATAAACATCACTATCAGTGGAGCCAGGGTCTGTGATATTGCGTTCAATAATGAGGTCCTGATGCATAGCATGTGCTTTTGCTTTTTTCTTTATGTGCTTGAGTGCAATCAGACAAGTGGTGAAGGTACCATGCACGAGCTATTTTTGATGTTTATCTCGTGATGATGGTTGGTCGGATAATTCTAAGAACCATAATCATTAGGCCAGATTTCTTGAGGCATAATTTTATTTTTAACAAACATATATTTTTGGGCCTCAGAGTATTTTTGAAAAAGATCTAACACAGTGATGGAATTGACCTGGTAAAGATGGGAATATGGATGGATTAAGAAATCAGGGTCTATTGGGCGGTGAATGTCAAAAAGGAGGAAGTGTTTAGGAAAAGTGATGAGTAAGTTCTTCCATTCTGCTAAAGGTTTAAACCAGGTTAAAAACTCAAGTATACTTAGAATAAACCCTTTAAGAAATTTTACAGAGTCGATTTCAATAAGAATGTGGTACTATTGATAGAGATACCAGAAGGACCATTTTAATGGAGGAGGGAAGTCATTAGGTCGGAGAATGAAAACTTGACTGAAAGGGAAATATGGATTGACTCCGGATGGTTTAAGAATGGATCCTCCAAATTCTTTAAAAATCTGTAACTCATAAAAATTTTTTTTTGCATTATTGAGTCAACAGAGCATGGAACTGGGTAATCTGGAGGAAAATCTGGGGGAATATAAGGTGGGTTGGAATAAGGATCATGGCTATGACGGGTTTGGTGGTAAAAGAATCAGGTCAGGAGAGGAAATCAGCCACAACATTAGATTTACATTTGATGTGTTTGACCTCGAATGAATACTGAGCAAACCACGTTGACCACCTGAGCAATTGAGGATGAGGAACTTGCTTCTGCTTGAACTACAACATTTTGGGAATGAACTCATATCTGTTTCCACCAAACACTTTGATCCGATGAGATAGAAGCTGAACTTCTTTATTCCATTTTTGACTGCGAGAATTTCTTTGAAAGTGGAGTGGTAATGAATTTTTGCTGTCTTGAATCTTCCACTTGCAAATCCACAAAGATGTCGGGTGTCTTCAATCTTCCACTGCACTCCAATATTTGTCACTTGCATCAGTCTGAAGTATCTTTTGGCCATTTGTCGGTAGATGTAACTTATGAATTTTGGATTCTTTTTCAGCCATTGAGCAGCATTGAAAGTACTTGGAGTTCAGTGAGAGGATGGATAAGCTCTGAAGCTCTCGACAGGAAATCTCGAACATAGTTGACCACTCCAAGAAATTGTTGGACTTGTTTTTACGAAAGATTAGACTCAGGAAACTTTTGTAACTCGTCAGAAATATTATTTCTAGGAGTGTATGTACCTGCAGTGAAATGCATTCCTAGGAAAGTAATTTCCTGTGTAGCCAAGATCATTTTTTCTTGTTAGAAAGAATTACGCCATAATCTTTAACAATTTGAGCAAACTGGCTTAAAAGGTTTATATTATCATCCTTAGTAGAACTGAAAAGCAAGATATTATCAATATAAACCAGTACAGTGTGTAGGAGTGGTTAAAAAATCTTGACCATTGCTTTTTGAAACAAGGATGGTGCGGGTTTTAATCTAAAAGGCATTACTTTCCACTGGAAATGCTGGTTAGGGATACAAAAATCTGTTTTAGGACGTTCATCAGGATGAATGCCTAATTGCCAAAAACCAAATTTCAAATCAAATTTGGAAAACCATTTTACACTAGAAAGTTGTGACAATATTGTGTGTCTGTGTGGTAATGGAAACTTGTCATCTTGCAAAAAGTGATTGAGAGGCTGATAATTAATTACCAGTCTCATTTTCCAACGGATTTGATCAGCCCGTTTATCAACATAGAATGATTCACAAGACCATTGTGAATCTGTAGGTTCAATGAGATCAGAATGGAGAAGTTCAAGGCACTTTTGTGGCTAACTGAAGCTGATCAGGATTCATGCCAGAATGACTGTCTTTGGTAGGGATTCTGCCAAAGTGGATGAGAACATTTGGTAAGGAATTCTGTGTGAGATTCAGCACAAGATTGGAAAACAAGAAGTTTTTGAATCTCAAAAACAGGATTGGGAGTGATTTGGTAAAGTCTTGGAATGGTACCATATTCTCTAAACTGTTTTCCAAAATGAATACCATTGGGAAGAATTTGAAATTTGTGAAGTTTACTGTAAATGTCAAAAAAAAAAACAAGAAGATCTTTGTCAGTTTCAGCGCAGCCAACAAGGTGTAAACGAACTTCACATTTGGAGGAATTGGATGGTAATGAGTTTCTTAGTAATCAGAGAAGTATAGAACATTTTACCATCAATAGTTATGAATTCTTTCTTGTGTTCTGTCCAATATTCAGAAGGTAGGACAAAGGGATTCATCATGTATACTGCAGCACCTGTGTCAAAAAAGGCTATGGTAGGAATGGGTTTATCATATTTGGAGGTTTGGATTTGAACAGGGGCTTGAGGATGTGTTTTATGGGTTTGTGATGAGAATCAAGATGCGCCAAACTTAGGTGATCAAGATCCATTGAAGATGTCCACTAGTCCAATAACAAATGAGTTTTTCAAGGCTATATTATGTAAACGAACTTCACATTTGGAGGAATTGGATGGTAATGAGTTTCTTAGTAATCAGAGAAGTATAGAGCATTTTACCATCAGCAGTTATGAATTCTTTCTTGTGTTCTGTCCAATATTCAGAAGGTAGGACAGAGGGATTCATCATGTATAATGCAGTACCTGTGTCAAAAAAGGCTATGGTAGGAATGAGTTTATCATATTTGGAGGTTTGGATTTGAATAGGGGCTTGAGGATGTGTTTTATGGGTTTGTGATGAGAATCAAGATGCGCCAAACTTAGGTGATCAAGATCCATTGAAGATGTCCACTAGTCCAATAACAAATGAGTTTTTCAAGGCTATATTATGTACAAGATGGATCAACAATCATTAATTTACTACAAGCAAGCCGTCCAACTACTTTGGAGTCCATTGGGCTGCCAAATTGATGTCCAAGATAGCAAATTGATGGGCTAAAAGATTCAGCCTAAGGCTTGGACTAAATTTTCTAAAATTTAGGAGTCTTTTAATTAGTTTTTAAGTTTGTTTGGGCTAAGAACTTTTAATTATTGAAGCCCATATCCATTGTTGTATTTTAGTTCTTAGTTGGATTTAATTAGCTGCAAATCCAAGCCCATTAAGGACTTGTGTTTCAGCCACCAACTCTAAATCCAAAACCAATTAGATTAGGGTTTATGATTTCTATTTATATAGGGTCTTTTTAGAAATTAAATGGGATGAACATGATATCATTAATATTTTTTGTGAGAATACATTCTCTCTTTGGTTCTTGAAAGAACTTCTTGAACTTATCAAGTTATTCAACTTGTGAGTTCATTTATTTGAATTATACCTTAAGTCCTTATCTTTATTGATAACGGGTTTAGGGTTTCTGTTTATACCTTTGGTTCTTGGGTCATATATCCAACGGGTTAAGGGTTCTTGAAGCCTTTTTCACACATCCTTGGGCATTTGGGGAAGTTTGCTGTTAGGTTCTAGGTTTCTATACCTAGGGTTCGCATCATCTTGGTATCAGAGCAAAGGCTGTGAATCAGGTTTTTACTATCTTTCGTTTTCCTTTCTTTGATTTTCGTTGTTGATCTTGTTATCATTCGTGTCTCTCTCTAGTCAGCCTACCTTATCAAAAGTTCTATTTTTTTGTGTTCTTGGTGTCAAAGTTGTGCCTTTTGTGAGTTACAAAAAAAAAAAATCGTCCCAAAAAAAAAAGAAAAAAAAGAGTCCAAAAAAAAAAAGAAAAAAATCGTCCAAAAAAAAAAGAAAAAAAATCGAAACAAAGAAACAGAGAAAGGTCTATCTCTACATGGGAAGAAATGAAAACAATCATGAGGAAGAGGTTTATCCCTAACTATTACTTCAAAGATTTATATAGAAAATTACAGGGATTAACTCAAGGGTCTAAAAGCGTGGAGGAATACCACAAGGAGATAGAGATTGCAATGATTAGGGCTGATGTTGAGGAAGAAAGAGAAGCTACTATGGCCAGATTTTTGAATGGCCTCAACTAGGAAATTGCAAACATAGTGGAGCTTCACCATTATGTGAAATTGGAGGACATGGTACATATGGCTATTAAGGTGGAAAGACAACTCAAGCGTAAGGGATTTTCAAGAGCTGGTGTTGGTCCGAAATTTGGGGCTGGTTCAAGCTCCTCCTCATCTTGGAAGAACAATTGGAGTCGAAAGGAAGAAAAGGCAGCTTCTAAAACAAAGGAAGATGTTCGAGCCAAGGGAGTCGCCTCTAGTCAAGATAAAGGTACCAATTCTCAAACCCAAAGACAAAGAGATCTAAAATGCTTTAAGTGTATGGGAACAGGTCACAAATTCTCTCAATGTCCAAATAAAAGAGCCATGGTGATTATGGATGATGGCGACATTGTAACTGAAGGAAGTGGAGATGAGGAGATGCCACCTCTAATAGAGGAAAGTGAAGAAGTGGAAAGAAGAGAGGAAGAATGTGGGGCTGTTGGAGATACTTTAGTGTCTAGAAAATCATTAAACTTGCAAGCTAAGGAGGATGACAATGAGGTACAAAGGGAAACTATCTTCCATACTCGATGTCATGTTCTTGACAAAGTTTGTAATGTTATAATTGATAGCGGGAGTTGTACAAATGTGGCTAGTACTTTGTTGGTAAACAAATGTGGCTACCAACTCTTAAGCATCCTAAACCCTACAAGCTGCAATGGTTGAATGATAGTGGAGAAGTAAAGGTCAAAAAGCAAGTTGTGGTTGCATTATCTATTGCGAGATACAAGGATCAGATTCTTTGTGACGTAGTGCCTATGCAAGCAAGTCATATTTTGTTGGGTAGACCATGGGAATATGATCGAAGGGTTACTCACGATGGATATAGCAATAAGTATTCATTTGTATTCAATGGCATATCTATAACCCTCTCACCCTTGTCCCAAAAACAAGTGAACGAGGATAAAAAAAGGATCCAAGAATAATATGAAAAAGAAGCTGTTGAGAGAAAAAAAGGAGAGAAAATTGAAAAATATTCAAAAGAAAAAGAGAGGCCAAGAGATAAAAAAGAGAAGAGACAAGGGAGAGAAAAAAAGAGAAGAAGTTGAGATACAAAGACAAGTTGATGCAATCTGGAAGAAACGAAAGAGATACAAAGACAAGTTGATGAACTCTTGGAGAAAGGCTTTGCAAGAGAAAGTATGAGTCCAAGTGCTGTCCCAGTCATTCTAGTACCTAAGAAGGACGATTCTTGGAGAATGTGTGTGGACTGTAGAGCCATTAATAAGATCACGGTAAAGTATCGCTTTCCTATACCTAGGTTAGACGATATGCTTGATGAGCTACATGGGGCAAGTTTATTCTCCAAAATTGACCTAAAATCTGGATATCATCAAATAAGAATTCGTGAAGGAGATGAATGGAAGACTGCATTCAAAACTAAACATGGTTTGTATGAATGGTTAGTAATGTCTTTTGGTCTAACCAATGCACCAAGTACTTTCATGCATTTAATGAACCATGTTTTGCGTCCTTTCATTGGAAAATTTGTTGTTGTTTATTTTGATGACATCTTAATCTATAATCACAATTTGGAGGAACATGTTAGCCATTTAAGGGTTGTTTTAGTGGTACTTAGAAGGGAGAAATTATATGTTAACTTACAAAAGTGTGCCTTCCGCACTAATGAGGTAAATTTTCTTGGTTATATTGTCAATGCTAATGGCATACATGTTGATCAAGTGAAGGTAAAGGCGATAAGAGAATGGCCGCAACCTGCCAATGTTAGTGAGGTAAGAAGTTTCCATGGATTAGCTAGCTTTTATAGAAGATTCATTAAGAACTTCTTTACAATTGCTGCACCTTTGACTGAATGCATTAAGAAGAATGTAGGTTTTAAGTGGGGAAAAGAGCAAGACGATGCTTTTAATGAATTGAAAGAAAAGTAGTGTTCTGCTCCTTTACTTGCATTACCTAATTTCACTAAAACTTTTGAGATTGAATGTGATGCTAGTGGAATAGGTATAGGTTCTGTACTTATGCAAGAAGGAAGACCAATAGCTTATTTTAGTGAAAAACTAAATGGGACTGCTCTAAACTGTCCAACTTATGATAAGGAGTAATATGCATTAATTAGATCATTGGAAACTTGGCAACATTGTCTAAGGCCAAAAGAATTTGCTGTTCATACTGATCATGAAAGTTTAAAGTTCTTGAGGGGACAATCAAAGCTCAATCGACACCATGCAAGATGGGTTGAATTCATTGAGTCTTTCCTTATTTGATCAAGTATAAACATGGTAAGGATAACATTGTTGCTGATGCTTTATCTCGAAGGTATGTTCTTATTGCTAAGTTATTCCAAATTACTTGGTTTTGAACATATTAAAGAATTATATGTGGGTGATCATGATTTTGCTAACATATATGGCACATGTGTGTATTCATCATTTGGAAAGTTTTATAGACATAAGGGATAGTTGTTTAGAGAGAATAAGCTACGCATACCTCAAACATCCATAAGAGAACTTTTAGTAAGAGAAGCACATGGGGTGGTTTGCTGGGGCATTTTGGCATTAAGAAGACTTTAGATGTATTGAGGGAACATTTTTTCTGGCCACATATGAAACGAGATGTTGAAAGGCTATGTAATAAGTGTACTACTTGCAAACAAGCTAAATCTAGAGTTATGCCACATGGTTTGTACTCACAATTACCTATCCCTTACGAACCTTGGACTGATATTTCCATGGATTGTTCTAGGATTACCTAGATCAAAAAGTGGAAAGGATTCCATTTTTGTTGTTGTTGACAGGTTTTCCAAAATGGCACATTTCATACCTTGCAAGAAAACCGACGATGCCTCTCATGTCGCAGATTTATTTTTCAACGAAGTTGTGAGACTACACGGCATACCTAAGAGTATTGTAAGTGATAGAGATGTTAAGTTCTTGAGCTACTTTTGGAAAACTTTATGGGGTAAGTTGGGAACAAAACTATTGCTCTCTACAACTTGTCACCTCAAACTGATGGCCAAACTGAGGTAGTAAATCAAACTTTAACTACTTTATTGCATGCCATTATTCAAAGGAATTTGAAGTATTGGGTAGAAAGTCTACCTCATGTGGAGTTTGCATACAATAAGAGTGTACATTCCGCCACTAATTACTCCACTTTTGAGATTGTTTATGGTTTGAATCCATTAACTCCCCTAGATTTGAAGCCTTTGCCAATTGAGAAACAAGCTAGCTTGGATGGTAAGAAGAAAGCTGAAGTTATTCGTTCTTTACTTGAAAAAGTGAGGTTGCAAATTGAATGAAGGACCAAGCAATATGCTGACCAACACAATAAAGGGAGAAAGCAAGTGTTACTTGAACCTGGTGATTGGGTTTGGGTTCATATGAGGAAAGAAAGATTTCCCCAACAAAGGAAGTCCAAGTTGCATCCAAGGGGAGATGGACCGTTTCAAGTGATTGAAAAGATTAACGACAATGCTTACAAAATTGATCTTCCCAGTGAGTATGGTAATGTTAGTGCTACATTTAACATTTTTGACTTATCCCTCTTTCATGTAGGAACTGATTCGAGGACGAATCATCTCGAAGGGAGAGGGAATGATGAGAATCAAGAAGCATCGAGATCAAGTGATCAAGACCCATTAAAGATTTCCTTTGGCCCAATCACAAGAGCTAAGGCTAAGAGGATGAAAGAGACATTGAGTGCATTGCTTGAAAGTATAAGGAATAAATAATCAAAGAATGATGATCTTTCAAGGGTGTATGCTGTGCAAGGAGGATCAATGATGGTGAATTTATTACAATCAAGTTGTCCAACCACTTTGGAGTCCATTCGGCAGCCAAATTGATGTCCAAGATAGCCAATTGGTGGGCTCAAATATGCAGTCTAAAGGCTGGACGAAATTTCTTTATTTTTAGGTAGTATTTATGTTTGTTTGGTTAAGAACATTTAATTATTAAAGCCCATATCTATTGTTTTATTTTTTACTCTTTAGTAGGATTTAATTAGCTACAAATCCAAGCCCGTTAAAGACTTGTGTTTCAGCCAGTTACTCCAAATCCAAAACCAATAAGGTTAGGGTTTTGAGATATCTATTTATATAGGATATTATAGAAGATGGACATGATGTTATTAATATTTTTGTGAGAATACATTCTCTCTTTGGTTCTTGAAAGAACTTCTTGAACTTATCAAGTTATTCAACTTGCGGAGTTCATTCATTTGAATTATACCCTAAGTTCTTATCTTTATTGATAACAGGTTTAGAGTTTCTTTTTGTACCTTTGGTTCTTGGGTTATATATCCAACGGGTTAAGGGTTCTTCAAGCCTTTTTCACACATCCTTGGGCATTTGTGGAAGTTTGTTGTTGGGTTCTAGGTTTCTATACTTAGGGTTCGTATCACACTCTGATGAGAATCAAGAGGCACAAAACTTAAGTGATCAAGATCCATTGAAGACGTCAACTAGTCCAATAACAAATGAGTTTTTCAAAGCTATATTTTGTATGAGATGGATCAATAATCATTAATTTACTACAAGCAAGCTGTCCAACTACTTTGGAGTCCATTGGGCAGTGAAATTGATGTCCAAGATAGCAAATTGAAGGGCTAAAAAATTCAGCGTAAGGCTTGGATGAAATTTCCTAAATTTTAGGAGTCTTTTAATTAGTTTTTAAGTTTGTTTGGGCTAAGAACTTTTAATTATTGAAGCCCAAATCTATCTTTGTATTTTAGTCCTTAGTTGGATTTAATTAGCTGCAAATCCAAGCCTATTAAGGACTTGTGTTTCAGCCACCAACTCTAAATCCAAAAGCAATTAGGTTAGGGTTTTCAGATGTCTATTTATATATGATCTTTTTAGAAAAAGGAGAGGAACAGGATGTCATTAATATTTTTTGTGAGAATATATTCTCTCTTTGGTTCTTGAAAGAACTTCTTGAACTTATCAAGTTATTCAACTTGTGGGTTCATTTATTTGAATTATACCTTAAGTTCTTATCTTTATTGATAATGGGTTTAGGGTTTCTGTTTATACCTTTGGTTCTTGGGTCATATATCCAACGGGTTAAGGGTTCTTGAAGCCTTTTTCACACATCCTTGGGCATTTGTGGAAGTTTGCTGTTGGGTTCTAGGTTTCTATACTTGGGGTTCGCATCATCTTGGTATCAGAGCAAATGCTGTGAATCTGGTTTTTACTATCTTTCGTTTTCCTTTCTTTGATTTTCATTATTGATCTTGTTGTTATCCGTGTCTCTCTCTAGTCAGCCTACCTTATCAAAAGTTCTATTCTTTTGTTTATGTTCTTGGTGTCAAAGTTGTGCCCTTTGTGAGTTACAAAAAAAATCGTCCAAAAAAAAAAAAGAAAAACAAAGCGTCCAAAAAAAAAAGAAAAAATCGTCCAAAAAAAAGAAGAAAAAATCGTCAAAAATAAACAGAAAAGGACGATCACAGAAAGAAGGTCAGTTGGAGAAGAAAAGGAAAGAAGATTCCTAGAGTCAGAAAGATTGGGCACCACTCCTAAAGATTCTCTTAGGGTTTCCTAATTCTTTTAGGAAAGCCAAAAAAAAAGGTTGTTTCCTATTCTGATTTCTTTTCAATTCTTTTAAGGAAAGCAAAAGAAAGTTGTTACCTATTCTGATTCCTTCCTAATTCCTTTTAGGAAAGCCAAAAAAAGGTTGTTTCCTATTCTAATTTCTTCCTAATTCCTTTTTGGAAAGCAAAAAAAAAAGTTGTTTTCTATTCTGATTTCTTCTTAATTCCTTTTAGAAAAACAAAAAAAAAAGGTTGTTTCCTATTCTGATTTTTATCATTCTTTTTCAGTAAGTATGAGTTCTAATTGACTAAATTCTGATTTCTTTCTAGTAATTTAGTTCCTTTTACTTTCTTTAACTTCTATAATTTGATCTACACTATTCGGTTGTTGAATTGCTACAAACTTGACTACTTGATTTGATTGATTAGTTCTCAAAGAACTAAAAAGAGTTTGTTGAGTGGTAAAAGGCTGAGTGTTAAATCATTACAAGAAAAAGCCTAAAATAGAGAGATACACGAGAGAAAGTGAGGACTATTTTCTACTAATCTTTAATGTTGCTGCATACATGATGGCTTCCCAGGAACACTTGGAAAGTTCTTCTAGTGCACAAGAGCCTTTTTTCATACAGGCCATGCAACAAGAATTTCGAAGGCTACACACGGCAATGGAGGACATTAAAAATCAATTGAATGGCCGTGAGCAAATCTTAGCGAGCATGCCGAGAGGCCAACCAAGAAGAAATCCCATTGTAGCTCCTAATGTACCACGAGTTACAGGGAGAGCTACACGAGTTGAACATGAGGAGAAGTGTTATGAGGGTTCAAGGTACAATGAAAGAAGGAGGAATATTAAGTATAGTGGGATTTATGATGGTGGAGGCAGAAGGAAAAATCATCATGAAGGAAAGAATGGAAATGGTAGAGAAGAATGGAAGGGTTATGAGGTTTATGGAAAGGGAAAGAGTAATGCTACCTATTTCAAGTTGCACTTACCTTGTTTTGAAGGGAAATTCGAACCAAAATCCTACTTGGAATGGGAAAGGAGTGTGGATATAGTCTTTACATGTTACAACTTGACAGAGAAGGAAAAGCTAAGGTCGGTTGTGGGATCTTTTACTCACTTTGCCATTGCATGGTGGGATATGCATAAGGAATCCAGAAAGAAAAAGGGGGAAAAATCCATTAAGTCATGGGGTGAGTTAAAGGAAGTGATGAGGTTGGATTTTGGAGTGAAGTATTTTGAATGTTTAAAGAGAATAGAGCAAAGAAAGAAGAACAAGAGTGAGGGTGAAGATTCTAAAACACTTGGAAAAGAAAGCAAGGTGGAAACTATTGAACCTCAAAAGGACAATGAAGTTATTGAAGAACCACCAAAGAAGGATGAAGAAATTGAATGTGAAGCTAGTGAAGTGGATAATTGCAAACAAGAAGTTAGTCCTACTTTGGTTAGAAAAAGTGAGGATGTGGAGAGAACAAAATAAAAGAGGGACTATGAGCTTGAAAGAAAATAGTGTAGAGAGTGTGAGCTTCAACAAAATGAGAGTGGCTATGAGGGAAAAGAAAAAGAGTGCACAAGAGAAAAGTTGAGCTTGAAGATTCTAGAGAAGAGAGATGAAAAGAGCATGAGTGAATTTGAAAAAGAAAGAGAGTGTGATAGTACTTTCATTCTAAAGCCACTTATGAACTCACTTTCAAGTGAGGAGTTGAGCTCATTTTCTAACAAACTAACTCACTTTTTGCCTAGTATTTATTCATTTGTGCAGGATTTTGGAGCTTCAAGTAAGATGATAGAAGGGAAGCTTGGCATGAAAATCATAAAACAACCAATAAGCTTCTTTCCTTATTTTCGTAGTCCATGCTTTGAATTTTTCTTTAAAGAAGATAAATTGTTCTTATCTGCTCGATATTATCGTGTGACTTGTCTTTTGAATCTTGATATTACTTGCTTAAATGGTGTTTCTTTTGTTTATAGGAATCATTCGCAAAAGTGCTTGAATGATCATAGAAGTTCTCATGATTCTAATAGCTCTACATATGCCTTATTAGTTGAAGACGATCATGTGATAAATTTGTGTACAATTTTTTATATTAAGAGAATTCTATCAAATATGCATGATTTCATTTTGAACAACTCGTGTAAAGAGCTTATGTTGCTTCAGAATGGTCACGCACCTATTTCATATCTTGAGATATCTTGTAGTTTAGAATCATTGCAAGTTTTTGGGCAAATAACTTTGTGTGATTTTTGGAAAAATGTGGCAAGAATGTTGAAGAACTACATTTTGCATGGTCTAACTAATACTTATTCCTTGCTTGATAATGGAGATTTTTGTTATGGAAGGCTTTGGAAATACCATTTACCCTTCAAAGAGCGGTTTAAAATGCTAAGAACTTATGAAGTTTGCCATGGGATTGATATGTTGGGATTTGCTACTTGCACACTTCATGAATTTAAATTTATGCATGTGCTTGAAGGAAGTTTTTGTTTCCATTTACCATTTAAAAACCCATTTCTGGAATCAATTCGTTCCTTCTATTTTAATGAGATGGCTTATGCGATGAAGGGAACAGAACTTTTGTATAAGTTACTTTTGTTGCAATGCTGTGAAGAGCCTTGGTTGAAAAGCATGCAAACTATTCCCTTGATATGTGTTAAAATGTTTCATTTTTATATGAGATTCTTTGCTCAAAAGGCACCAAACTTAAGTGATCAAGATCCATTGAAGACGTCAACTAGTCCAATAAGAAATGAGTTTTTCAAAGCTATATTTTGTATGAGATTGATCAATAATCATTAATTTACTACAAGCAAGCTGTCCAACTACTTTGGAGTCCATTGGGCAGTGAAATTGATGTCCAAGATAGCAAATTGAAGGGCTCAAAAATTCAGCGTAAGGCTTGGACGAAATTTCCTAAATTTTAGGAGTCTTTTAATTAGTTTTTAAGTTTGTTTGGGCTAAGAACTTTTAATTATTGAAGCCCAAATCTATCTTTGTATTTTAGTCCTTAGTTGGATTTAATTAGCTGCAAATCCAAGCCTATTAAGGACTTGTGTTTCAGCCACCAACTCTAAATCCAAAAGCAATTAGGTTAGTGTTTTCAGATGTCTATTTATATATGATCTTTTTAGAAAAAGGAGAGGAACAGGATGTCATTAATATTTTTTGTGATAATATATTCTCTCTTTGGTTCTTGAAAGAACTTCTTGAACTTATCAAGTTATTCAACTTGTGGGTTCATTTATTTGAATTATACCTTAAGTTATTATCTTTATTGATAACGGGTTTAGAGTTTCTGTTTATACCTTTGGTTCTTGGGTCATATATCCAACGGGTTAAGGGTTCTTGAAGCCTTTTTCACACATCCTTGGGCATTTGTGGAAGTTTGCTGTTGGGTTCTAGGTTTCTATACTTAGGGTTCGCATCACATTCCCTCTTGGGCTTAAGCCCACTCCATAGCCTTCAAGTGTCAATATCATCCGGCTCAAGGATTTGAGACAAATGGACCAAGTTAGACTGTGGCCCAACTAACTCTCTACCAATAGGTTTGGCTAGCTCTATCCTCTTCATATATTGGCCTACAAATGCAAACAAGGCCTCTTATAGCGCCTTAACTCTATCTCTAGTCATGGGCCCAACTGGCATAATTATCTCTTTATTGGACACGTCCAACCCATCATGGCAGTCCATAGTCTTGCTCACATCTGTCCTTCCCTCCTAATGAAGATTTGTCCTCAAGTCTGAATCCATATCAAAAGGAGAAAGGTCAGCAATATTAAAGGTCGCAGAAACGCCATACTTGTTATATATTAGCCTAAGACTTAGACTAATATATAAGAGAAATATTAGGGATGGAAGAAGAGGTAGAATGTGGCTGAATGGAAAAGAGAAGAGGGAAGGATAATCTAAGTTGATTTAAGAGATACAACACACTCTTATTTCACCTTAGGGCCTGGTATCTATTATACACGAATTCTTCGCAAATTAAGTGTATAATTAGACTCCTAATACTCACTCTTAAGTAGCCAACTAAAGAGATATAAATTAGGAAATAGTTGAACAAGTGTCACACTTTATTCAAAGAGTATTACACAAGGTTTAAGCTCCAAAAATCTTATCTCTAAAACCAGAAACTTGAGACTTATATAGGCCTTACAATACATATTTTATGCTCATAATGAAGTAAAAATAAAGGGAAAATACATGGGGGGAGAGAGGGCCAACATACTCATTACTTTGGAATAAAAACATGATTTTGTCCTCAATGCACTACCTTTCCATTTGGGTGAATTTGACCAAGGGTATGGGTAATTTACATAAGGGGTTTGTGTAGGTAGGATTACTTTTGACAATGGGGTAAAGAAAGTAGTCAAAAGTTGCCTAGGATGGAATAAGGTGAAAAGGGAAAGGCATACCTTTTGAAAAAGAGGATGGGAATAACTTTTAAAAGGAATAATAACTTGTAGCAATGGGATAAAGTGGAGGAATAACTTTTGACAATGTGGTAAAGAAAGTAGTCAAAAGTTTCCTAGGATGGAATAAGGATTTCCTCTCTTTTGGAAGTAGAATTTCGTCCATGGGGCTTAATGGATTATTTTTTAAAGAAATTAAGGTTGAAGGTTGTGGGCTTAGTTGGGTTCGGACCAAGAGAGGGTTTGGGCTAACAGGGTAGTCATATGGGCTTTAAATGTTTTGGGGTGAAGGAATTCAATCCAAAATGGATCATAGCATTTGGACATGAGGGACTTGATTTCCCTTTAGCTCTTGAGGTGTGAGAGTGGGCTGTGTAGGATTACCCCGAGATATATCATTCTCCCTATCTTCAAAAGAGTTTGACCTCAAACTCGGAAGATCTTCCAAATCATAGTACGGACATAAGTCGCTAACATTAAATGTAGCAGAAATTCCATAGTCCCCGGGAAGGTCAATCTTGTAGGCATTGTCATTGGCTTTGGTGAGATCCTCAAATGGACCTTTGATTTGCGTTTGGTTGGAAAACGCTCTTTGCGAAGGTGTATCCATACAAGGTCTCCAGGTTTGAAATTGATGCCTCGTCTTGTCTTGTTGATGCGTGTGCTCACACGCTCATTTTCCTTCTCGATCTTCTCTCGAACGGTATTGTGTAGATCTTGAATTTCCTTTGCTCTCTTTTCTCCTTCCCAACTAAACTTTGTTTGGGCTATGATTGGTTCAAGCTCCAAGGGTGTGAGTGGGTTGGTTCCATAGACAATCATGAAGGGTGAGAATCCAATAGTTTTGCTCGGGGTTCGGATGTAAGCAAATTCAGTGTGTGGTAAAAGATCCTCCCATCGTCGGATGTTCTTCTTGACAAAGACTTGTAGAAGAGTTCCTCGAGTTCGATTGGTCGCCTCCGTTTGACCATCTGTTTGGGGGTGACTCGAAGTGATGCGAGCAAGACTACGGATTACTATGATGGCTTGGACGTATCCAATAAAAAGCTAATTATACCGGTTGGGCCAATGACCAGAGCTAGGGTTAAGGCGCTTCAAGAGGCCTTATTTGCCTATGTGGACCAACATTTAAAGAGGATATAGTTAACCAAAATTGTTGGAGGAGAATTAGTTGGGCCGCAGCCCAACTTGGTCCATTTGCTCAAACATTTAGGTCGGATGATTTTACTACTTGAAGACTATGTAATGGGCTCAAGTCCAAGAGGAAGTTATGTTTCTAAAACTTGGGCTGCCAATCTTGTTGGATTTGTTTTATGTTTTGTTTTATATTGGGCTTACATGTATCATTAATCCCAGCCCTTTCATATCTTACCCTACTATAGGTAGCCTTCTTTGAGGCAATTAGGGCAGATTTTGAGTGTCATTTGAGAGAGGCTACCGCCACCACTTTGAGAGGATTTATTCCTCTTACTCTTGTTACTCCAAGAACTACACTTTCACTTATCAATTGAGATTTCTGATTGTGGCGTGTAAGTGTTCTTCTTACTTGGTTAAATTCTTATTATTGGGATTGCTTAGAACAAGTTTCTAAGAGGTGTCGTAGGAATTTAATTATCTTGTGTGTACAAGAATTGTTTGTTTGTTCTAAAATTGAGTCTTTGATGCGAGCAAGACTACGGATTACTATGATGGCTTGGACGTGTCCAATAAAGAGCTAATCATACCGGTTGGGCCAATGACCAGAGCTAGGGCTAAGGCGCTTCAAGAGACCTTATTTGCCTATGTGGACCAACATTTGAAGGGGATATAGTCATCCAAACCTGTTGGAGGAGAATTAGTTGGGCCGCAGCCCAACTAGGTCCATTTGTCTAAAATATTTAGGTCGAATGATTTTACTACTTGAAGGCTATGTAATGGGCTCAAGTCCAAGAGGAAGTTATGTTTCTAAAACTTGGGCTGCCAATCTTGTTGGATTTGTTTTATGTCTTGTTTTATGTTGGGCTTACATGTGTCATTAAGCATACCCTTTCATATCTTACCCTAGCTATAAGTAGCCTTCTTTGAGGCAATTAGGTCAGATTTTGAGTGTCATTTGAGAGGGGCTGCCGCCACCACTTTGAGAGGAATGATTCCTCTTACTCTTGTTACTCCAAGAACTACACTTTCACTTATCAAATGAGATTTCTGATTGTGGCGTGTAAGTGTTCTTCTTACTTGGTTAAATTCTTATTATCAGGATTGCTTAGAACAAGTTTTAAGAGTTGTCGTAGGAATTTAATTATCTTGTGTGTAAAAGAATTGTTTGTTTGCTCGAAAGTTGAGTCAAGCAAAAAATTCCATCGTCTCCATCTTTCCTTCCTCGGATTGCATGTCATTTGGTATCGGAGTCGTGGTGTGGAGGAGGATTTCCATTCTGCTCCATCAAAGTTCAAAGACTGTCCGAACAGTCTCTTCAACCGGCTTCTTCAAAGATTAACCGACGCAACTTCAAAAGGTGTGAAATTTCGGCCTAGGATTTCAATTCTTTGTATTAAGCATTTTGTAATATTTGCTTGAGTTAGATTGTTATAAAAAAAATAGTACATTCAAATACATATACACATATATTTCGGACAAGAAAAGAAGAAAAAAAACAGTGCAAAAAAAAAGGGTACAAAGTCAGTACCAAAATTTATTTTTTCTATCATATTCATACTTCTTGTTGGACCATTTTGAGTTACTTGTGATAAGCAGTTTTTTAAAAAAAGAAATTGGGGTTGTTCCAATTGTTAGCTTGTTATAATTCTTTTTTGGAGCTTCCAAGATTATTGTTGTTGGACTGTTTATTGTATGTATATTGGACTGTTGTAAGCAATTTGTTGATGGACTATTGGAGTTTCAAAGGTTGTAAGCAATTATTAGTGTATTGGTTGTTACTTGTTACTTGGACGATTGTAACCTATTGTCATTGGGCTAGTAGTTGTTTTTTATACTTGGAAGATTGTAAGCTACTGTTCTTGTACTGGTTTGTATTTGTTATTTGGGCTTCAATTGGACTGGTTGATTTGTTGAGTTCTGTTCTGAAGTGTAGCTTGAGTTTAAGAGGAATTTGAGTGTAAAAAGGCAAGAGTGTGAGAGCTCATTTGATGGTGTCATTGCCGTGACATAAACACGAAAGGAGTGACAACGTTCGAGTGAAACACCTGAGGGAATGTGTGAGGTTGTTTATCACTAACGCTGTTTTGCAAGTATAATATCACTTCGCAATGTCACAGGGAGGTAGCACCGAGGAGCACCGAGGGGGAGATGCAAATATTGATTTCACTTTGAAAGCTATGCAGCAACAATTTGAGAGGTTCAACCAAGCCTTTATTTGAGATAAGAGAACAAATTGATGAGATCAGACAAGAGAGGCGTGCGGAACCTCAAGAAAGACGTGCAGGAGTGCGCCAACAACCACCACCTCGTCGACCTCTACCTCGGTATGAACCAGAGGAGGAAGAATTTGAGGAGAAGGAGCAGTTTGAGGCACGTAGACCAAGGAGACTTCAAAGAGACTTCCATTTAATAGAAGAGACGGAGACCTCAAATCCATTAAAATGCAGATTCCCGCATTCAAAGGGAGGAACGACGCAGACGCCTACTTGGAGTGGGAAAGGAAGGTGGACATGATTTTTGAGTGCCACAACTTTTCTGAGGATAAGAAGGTAAAACTTGTAGCCGTTGAGTTTACAGATTATGCACTAATATGGTGGGATCAACTGGTGACATCTAGGAGGTATTCTTTGATTACTACTCTACATTCTAAATTATTAGGATTTGAGCAGCTTAAGGAATTATATGTTTCTGATGATGATTTTGCTACTGTATATTCTCCTTGTGAACATACTGCATTCCAGAAATTCTATAAGCATGATGGCTATCCCTTTCGGGGTAATCAATTGTGTGTGCCTAACTGTTCTATGCGAACTTTATTTGTACTTGAGGCTCATAGTGGAGGATTGATGGGACATTTTGGGGTTGCTAAGACTTTGGATATTTTGCAAGAACATTTTTTTTGCCCCGGTATGCGTAAGGATGTGGAACGTGTGTACAAAGTGTATTGCATGTAGACAGGAAAAATCCACTGTTAAACCTCATGGTTTGTATACCCCTTTACTTGTACCTGCTGAACCATGGACTAATTTCTATATGGACTTTGTTTTGGGTTTTGTGTAAAAGAATTGTTTGTTTGTTCGAAAGCTGAGTCTTTGTTTGTTCAAGCCAAAAATTCCATCGTCTCCATCTTTCCTTCCTCGGATTGCATGTCAGTCTTTATTTGTTCAAGCCAAAAATTCCATCGTCTCCATCTTTTCTTCGTCGGATTGCATGTCATTTGATATCAAAGCCGTGGTGTGGAGGAGGATTTCCATTCTGCTGCATCAAAGTTCAAAGACTGTCCGAACAGCCTCTTCAATCGGCTTCTTCAAAGATTAACCGATGCAACTTCAAAAGGTGTGAAATTTCGGCCTAGGATTTCAATTCTTTGTATTCAGCATTTTGTAATATTTTCTTGGGTTATAAAAAAAAGTACATTAAAATACATATACACATATATTTCGAACAAGAAAATAAGAAAAAAAGAGTGGTCCGAAAAAAAAAAGTCAGTGCCAAATTTTTTTTTTCCTAGCATATTCATACTTCTTGTTGGACCATTTTGAGTTACTTGTGATAAGCAGTTTTAAAAAAAAAATTGGATTGTTCCAATTGTTAGCTTGTTATAATTCTTGTTTGGAGCTTCCAAGATTATTGTTGTTGGACTGTTTATTGTATGTAAATTGGACTGTTGTAAGCAATTTGTTGTTGGACTATTGGAGTTTCAAAGGTTGTAAGCAATTGTTACTGTATTGGTTGTTACTTGCTACTTGGACGATTGTAACCAATTATCATTGGGCTAGTAGTTGTTTTTGATACTTGGAAGATTGTAAGCTACTGTTATTATATTGGTTTGTATTTGTTATTTGGGCTTCAATCGGACTAGTTGATTTGTTGAGTTCGGTTCTGAAGTGTAGCTTGAGTTTAAGAGGAATTTGAGTGTAAAAAGGCAAGAGTGTTTGAGTTCATTTGAGGGTGTCATTGCCGTGACATAAACACGAGGGTAGTGACAATATTTGAGTGAAACACGTGAGGGAGTGTGTGAGGTTGTTTATCACAACGCATTTCTGTAGGTATAATATCACTTCGCAATGTCACAAGGAGGTAGCGATATATCCCATGGTAATCCTACACAGCCCACTCTCACACCTCAAGAGCTAAAGGAAGTCAAGTTCCTCATGTCCAAATGCTATGATCCATTTTGGATTGAATTCCTTCACCCCAAAACATTTAAAGCCCATATGACTACCCTGTTAGCCCAAACCCTCTCTTGGTCCGAACCCAACTAAGCCCACAACACTTCAACCTTAATTTCATTAAAAAATAATCCATAAATAAAGTCTTTCGTAGCCCATTAAGCCCCATGGACGAAATTCTACATCCAAAAGAGAGGAAATCCTTATTCCATCCGAGGCAACTTTTGACTACTTTCTTTACCCCATTGTCAAAAGCTATTCCTCCACTTTATCCCATTGCTACAAGTTATTCCTTTTAAAAGTTATTCCCTTCCCATTTTTCAAAAGGTATGCCTTTCCCTTTTCACCTTATTCCATCCTATGCAACTTTTGACTACTTTCTTTACCCCATTGTCAAAAGTAATCCTACCTACACAAACCCCTTTTGCTAATTACCCGTACCCTTGGTCAAATTCACTCGAATGGAAAGGTAGTGCAATGAGGACAAAATCATGTTTTTATTCTAAAGTAATGAGTATGTTGGCCATCTCTCCCCCTATGTATTTTCCCTTTATTTTTACTTCATTATGAGCATAAAATATGTATTGTAAGGTCTATATAAGGCACAAGTTTCTGGTTTTAGAGATCAGAGTTTTGGAACTTAAACCTTGTGTAATACTCTTTGAATAAAGTGTGACACTTGTTCAACCATTTCCTAATTTATATCTCTTTAGTTGGCTACTTAAGAGTGAGTATTAGGAGTCTAATTATACACTTAATTTGTGAAGAATTTCGTGTATAATAGATACCAAGCCCTAAGGTGAAATAAGAGTGTGTTGTATTTCTTAAATCAACTTAGATTATCATTCTCTCTTCTCTTTTCCATTCAGCCACATTCTACCTCTTCTTCCATCCCTAATATTTCTTATATATTTGTCTAAGTCTTAGGCTAATATATAATAGGTAGCACCGAGGAGCACCAAGGGGGAGATGCAAATATTGCTTTCACTTTGAAAGCTATGCAGCAACAATTTGAGAGGTTCAACCAAGCCTTTGTTGAGATATCCATTAAAATGCAGATTCCCACATTCAAAGGTACGACACAGACTTTTGAGTGCGAAAGGAAGGTGGACATGATTTTTGAGTGCCACAACTTTTCTGAGGATAAGAAGGTAAAACTTGCAGCTGTTGAGTTTACAGATTATGCACTAATATGGTGGGATCAAATGGTGACATCTAGGAGGAGAAATGGGGAGATGTCGATTGCTACGTGGGGAGCAATGAAGGCATGCATGAGGAAGCGTTTTGTACAGTCTTACTACTATAGGGAGCTGCACCAAAAACTTCAACGACTCATTCAAGGATCTAAATCAGTTAAAGACTATCACAAGGAGATGGAAGTGGCTATGATACGAGCCAACATCGAGGAAGATCCGGAGGCTACAATGGCTTCAATTCTTTGTATTAAGCATTTTGTAATATTTGCTTGGGTTATATTGTTATAAAAAAAACAGTACATTCAAATACATATACACATATATTTCGGACAAGAAAAGAAGATAAAAAAAAAGAGCTGTCCGAAAAAAAATAAAAGAGTACAAAGTCAGTGCAAAATTTTTTGTTTCCTAGCATATTCATACTTCTTGTTGGACCATTTTGAGTTACTTGTGATAAGCAGTTTTTTTTTTAAAAAAAATTCGGCTGTTCCAATTGTTAGCTTGTTATAATTCTTGTTTGGAGCTTCCAAGATTTTTGTTGTTGGACTGTTTATTGTATGTAAATTGGACTGTTGTAAGCAATTTGTTTCTGGACTATTGGAGTTTCAAAGGTTGTAAGAAATTGTTAGTGTAATGGTTGTTACTTGCTACTTGGACGATTGTAACTTACTGTCAGTGGGCTAGTAGTTGTTTTGATACTTGGAAGATTGTAAGCTACTATTATTGTACTGGTTTGTGTTTGTTATTTCGGCTTCAATCGGACTGGTTGATTTGTTGAGTTCGGTTCTAAGTGTAGCTTGTGTTTAAGAGGAATTTGAGTATTAAAAGGCAAGAGTATGTGAGCTCATTTGAGGGTGTCATTGCCGTGACATAAACACGAGGGGAGTGACAACGTTCGAGTGAAACACGTGAGGGAGTGTGTGAGGTTGTTTATCACTAACGCTATTTTGCAGGTATAATATCACTTCGCAATGTCAATGGGAGGTAGCACCGAGGAGCCCCAAGGGGGAGATGCAAATATTGCTTTCACTTTGAAAGCTATGCAGCAACAATTTGAGAGGTTCAACCAAGCCTTTGATGAGATCAGACAAGAGAGGTGTGCGGAACCTCAGGGAAGATGTGCAGGAGTGGCCAACAATAACCACCGCCTCGTCGACCTCTACCTCGGTATGAACCAGAGGAGGAAGAATTTGAGGAGGAGGAGGAGGAGTTTGAGGCACGTAGACCTGAGAGACTTCAAAGAGACTTGCCATTTAATAGAAGAGACAGAGACCTCTAATCCATTAAAATGCAGATTCCTACATTCAAAGGGAGGAACAACGCAGACGCCTACTTGGAGTGGGAAAGGAAAGTGGACATGATTTTTGAGTGCCACAACTTTTCTGAGGATAAGAAGGTAAAATTTGCAGCCGTTGAGTTACAGATTATGAACTCATATGGTGTGATCAAATGGTGAAATCTAGGAAGAGAGATGGAGAGATGCCGATTGCAACGTGGGGAGCAATGAAGGCATGCATGAGGAAGCGTTTTGTACTTTCTTACTACTAAGGGAGATGCACCAAAAACTTCAACGGCTCACTCAAGGATCTAAATCAGTTGAAGATTATCACACGGAGATGGAAGTAGCTATGATCCGAGCCTACATCGAGGAAGATCCGGAGGCTACAATGGCTAGATTTTTGAGTGGCCTTAATAGGGAAATAGCCAATTTTGTGGAGCTACAACACTATCTGTTACAGGAGAAGCACTGGTAGTCAGGAGAGTATTGAGTACTAGGGATGCAGATGAGATTGTAGATCAAAGAGAAAATCTTTTTCATTCAAGGTGTTTAGTGGGAGGAAAGTGTACAATTTGATCATTGATGGGGGAAGTTGTACCAATGCAGCTAGTACCACCATGGTAGAGAAATTGGGGCTGACTTGCATGAGATATCCGGAACCTTATAAGCTACAATGGTTTAATGATAGTGCAGATGTGAAGGTAACTAAACAAGTATTTGTGACTTTCTCAATTGGTAGATATGAGGATGATGTGTTGTGTGATGTGGTGCCCATGGAGGCTGGTCATATACTCCTTAGGAGGCCTTGTCAGTTTGATAGGAAGGTATCACATGATGGTTATACCAATAGATACTCCTTCAAATTTAAGGGTAGAAATTTCATTCTTATACCTCTATCACCTCGTAAGCTATACATGGACCAATCAAAGGTAACTAAAGGCAAGGAGGGATCAGGCAGAGAGTGTAACAAAATTAAAGATGGAAAAGAGGCCCAAAAGAAAATTGAAAGTGGCCCAAATGTGAGTGACTACACAGTAAGTGAAAGATGTATTGAACAGAAAGAGAGAAAATCAACTTGTATGCTAGGGGAAAAGACATTAGAAGAGCGATGGGAGAGAGGAGAGCACTTGTCATAGTTAAGATATAGAGTGTTTGGTTTCTGACACTAACCCTCTTGATTCTTTGCTTAGCATATTTTCATCTCTTTTACAGGATTATGCGGATGTCTTTCTTGAAGAAATGCCCTTAGGACTACCACCCTTGAGAGGCATAGATCACCAAATAGACTTCGTACCTTGAGCTCAGATACCTAATCGCCCAGCTTACCAGAGTAATCCTGAGGAAACAAAGGAGCTTCAAAAACAAGTGGATGAGCTATTGGAGAAATGGCACGTGAGGGAAAGCTTGAGTCCTTGTGCTGTACCTATACTATTGGTGCCGAAGAATGATGGAACGTGGAGGATTTATGTGGATTGTAGAGCTGTGAACAAAATCACTACAAAGTATCGCCATCCTATTCCTAGGTTAGATGATATGCTTGATAAACTGCATGGTACATGTATCTTTACAAAAATTGATTTGAAAAGTAGATACCCCCAAATTAGAATGAAACCAGGAGATGAATGGAAAACTACTTTCAAAACTAAGTATGGATTGTATGAGTGGTTAGTCATGCCATTTGGTTTAACTAATGCACCCAGCAGTTTTATGAGATTGATGAATCATGTCTTGCGTGCATTTCTTGGAAAATTTGTGGTTGTATACTTTGATGACATCTTGATATATAGCACTAATCTAGATATGCATGTCATGCATGTGAAGTGTGTCTTAGATGTATTAAGATAGGAAAAACTATATGCAAACCTCAATAAGTGTACATTTTGCATTGAACGATTAGTGTTTTTGGGGTTTGTAATCAGTTCTCAAGGAGTTGAGGTTGATAGTGAGAAGGTGAAGGCTATCCAGGATTGGCCAACTCCGAAGAGTGTGAGTGAGGTGAGGAGTCTTCATGTACTTGCTAGTTTCTATAGGAGATTTGTGAAGGACTTTTCTACTATTGCTGCTCCTTTAACTGAGATAATTAAGAAAGAAAAAGGGTTTACTTGGGGTCGGGAACAAGAACATGCATTTACACTGTTGAAAAAAAAATTTCTGCCCCTATTTTATGTTTACCTGATTTTGAGAAAGCTTTTGATGTTGAATGTAGTGCTTTTGGGATTGGTATAGGTGCTGTGCTTTTGTAGGAGAACAGACCAGTTGCATATTTTAGTGAGAAGCTTAGTGGTGCACAACTCAATTATCCCACATATGACAAGGAGTTGTATGCAGTTGTGAGAGCATTGGAAATGTGGCAACATTATCTTCAACATAGAGAGTTTGTCATTAGGACCGATCATGAGTCTTTAAAGCACTTGAAGGGATAGAGCAAGCTAAACAAGCGACATGCCACCTGGGTAGAGTTCCTAGAAACCTTTCCCGATGTACTGCAATACAAGAAAGGCAAGGAGAACGTGGTAGCAGATGCTTTATCTAGGAGGTATTCTTTGATTACTACTCTACATTCTAAATTATTAGAATTTGAGCAGCTTAAGGAATTATATGTTTTTGATGACGATTTTGCTACTGTATATTCTGCTTGTGAACATACTGCATTTCAAAAATTCTATAAGCATGATGGCTATCTCTTTCGCGGTAATCAATTGTATGTGCCTAACTGTTCTATGCGTACTTTATTTGTGCTTGAGGCTCATAGTGAAGGATTGATGGGACATTTTGGGGTTGCTAAGACTTTGGATATTTTGCAAGAACATTTTTTTTGGCCCGGTATGCGTAAGGATGTGGAACGTGTGTGCGCAATGTGTATTGCATGTAGGCAGGCAAAATCCACTGTTAAACCTCATGGTTTGTATACCCCTTTACCTGTACCTGCTGAACCATGGACTGATATCTCTATGGACTTTGTTTTGGGTTTGCCTAAGACCAAAAAGGGATACGATAGCATCTTCGTTGTTGTTGATAGGTTTAGTAAGATGACGCATTTCATTGCATGCCATAAGTGATGAGAATCAAGATACGCCAAACTTAGGTGATCAAGATCGATTGAAGATGTCCACTAGTCCAATAACAAATGAGTTTTCAAGGCTATATTATGTACAAGATGGATCAACAATCATTAATTTACTACAAGCAAGCCGTCCAACTACTTTGGAGTCCATTGGGCTGCCAAATTGATATCCAAGATAGCAAATTGATGGGCTAAAAAAATTCAGCCAAAGGCTTGGACGAAATTTTCTAAAATTTAGGAGTCTTTTAATTAGTTTTTAAGTTTGTTTGGGCTAAGAACTTTTAATTATTGAAGCCCATATCCATTGTTGTATTTTAGTCTTTAGTTGGATTTAATTAGCTGTAAATCCAAACCCATTAAGCCACCAACTCTAAATCGAAAACCAATTAGGTTAGGGTTTTGAGTTGTCTATTTATATATGATCTTTATAGGAAAAAAAGGGATAAACAGGGTGTCATTAATATTTTTGTGAGAATACATTCTCTCTTTGGTTCTTGAAAGAACTTCTTGAACTTATCAAGTTATTCAACTTGTGGGTTCATTTATTTGAATTATACCTTAAGTTCTTATCTTTATTGATAACGGGTTTAGGGTTTCTGTTTATACCTTTGGTTCTTGGGTCATATATCCAACGGGGTTAAGGGTTCTTGAAGCCTTTTTCACTCATCCTTGGGCATTTGTGGAAGTTTGTTGTTGGGTTCTAGGTTTCTATACTTAGGGTTCGCATCATCTTGGTATCAGAGCTAAGGCTGTGAATCAAGTTTTTACTATCTTTCTTTTTCCTTTCTTTGATTTTCGTTGTTGATCTTGTTGTTATCCGTGTCTCTCTCTAGTCAGCCTACCTTATCAAAAGTTCCATTCTTTTGTTTGTGTTCTTGGTGTCAAAGTTGTGCCTTTTGTGAGTTACAAAAAAAACGTCCAAAAAAAAAGAGAAAAAAAGCGTCCAAAAAAAAGAAGAAAAAAATCGTCCAAAAAAAACAAAAAAGAAGAAAAAAATCGTCCCAAAAAAAACAAAAAAAAGAAGACCACAGAAGAAGGTCAGTTGGTGAAGAAAAGGAAGAAAGATTCCTAGAGTCAGAAAGATTGGGCACCACTCTTAAAGATTCTCTTAGGGTTTCCTAATTCCTTTTAGGAAAGCAAAAAAAAAAAAAAGGTTGTTTCCTATTCTGATTTCTTCCTAATTTCTTTTAGGAAAGCCAAAAAAAGGTTGTTTCCTATTCTGATTTCTTCCTAATTCCTTTTAGGAAAGTAAAAAAAGAGGTAGTTTCTTATTCTGATTTCTTCCTATTTCCTTCTAGGAATGCAAAAAAAAAAAAAATTGTTTCCTATTCTGATTTCTTATATTCTTTTTTAGTAAGTAGGAGTTCTAATGGTAGTATAATTTAGTTCCTTTTACTTTCTTTGACTTCCATAATTTGATCTACACTATTCGGTTGTTGAATTGCTACAAATTTGACTGATGATGTTGTGCAAGTGGCTGATTTATTTTTAAAAGATGTTGTTAGATTGCATGGCCTTCCTAGGTCTATTGTTTCTAATAGAGATGCTAAATTTCTAAGTCATTTTTGGCTGTGTGTTGTGGGGCAAATTGGGTATCAAACTACTTTATTCTACTACATGTCACCCATAGATTGACGGTCAAACCGAGGTTGTCAATAGGACCTTAGGTACCTTACTACGTGCTATCGTTGGTAAGAATCTTAAAACTTGGAGTGAAAGTTTACCATTTATCGAGTTTGCATATAAACCAGAGTGTGCACTCAACCACAGGTTATTCACCATTTGAACTTGTGGCTTTAATCCTTTAACTGTTTTGGATTTGGTGCCTTTACCTTTGCATGAGTTGTCTAGTACAAATGGTAAGAGCAAAGCTGAACTGGTACGGACCCTACACGAGAAGGCAAGACAAGATATTGAGCAGAAGAATAAGGTCTATGCCAAACAAGCCAATAAAGGACAAAAATTGGTAACTTTTGAAACCAGTGATTGGGTTTGGGTACACCCAAGGAAGGAACAGTTTCCTGTCCAGCGAAAGTCCAAATTAGCTCCTAGAGGAGATGGTCCATTTCAAGTGATAGAAAGAATCAATAACAATGCCTACAAGCTTGATCTCCAAGTGAGTATAGTGTTTCATTGACCTTTAATGTTGCTGACCTTTCTCCTTTTGATATGGATCCAGATTCGAGGACGAATCTTCGTAAGGAGGGAGAGACTAACACGAGCAAGACTACGGATTACTATGATGGATTGGACATGTCCAATAAAGAGCTAATTATACTGGTTGGGTCAATGACCAGAGCTAGGGCAGAGGCGCTTCAAGAGGCCTTATTTGCCAATGTTGACATGCAATCCGAGGAAGGATAGATAGAGACGATGGAATTTTCGGCTTGAACAAACAAAGACTCAACTTTCGAACAAACAAACAATTCTTTTACACACAAGATAATTAAATTCCTACGACACCTCTTAGAAACTTGTTCTAAGCAATCTCGATAATAAGAATTTAACTAGGAAGAACATTTACACACCACAATCGGAAATCTCAATTGATAAGTGAAAGTGTAGTTCTTGAAGTAACAAGAGTAAGAGGAATCAATCCTCTCAAAGTGGTGGCGGCAGCCCCTCTCTAATGACACTCAAAATATGACCTAATTGCCTCAAAGAAGGCTACTTATAGCTAGGGTAAGATATGAAAGGGTTGGGCTTAATGACACATGTAAGCCCAACATAAAACAAGACATAAAACAAATCTAACAAGATTGGCAGCCCAAGTTTTAGAAACATAACTTCCTCTTGGACTTGAGCCCATTACATAGCCTTCAAGTAGTAAAATAATCCGACCTAAATATTTTAGACAAAGGGACCAAGTTGGGCTGCGACCCAACTAATTCTCCTCCAACAGGTTTGGATAACTCTATCCTCTTCAAATGTTGGTCCACATAGGCAAATAAGGCCTCTTGAAGCGCCTTAGCCCTAGCTCTGGTCATTGGTCCAACCGGTATGATTAGCTCTTTATTGGACACGTCCAAGCCATCATAGTAATTCGTAGTTTTGTTCGCATCAGTCCCTCCGTCCTCACGAAGATTCGTCCTCGAATCTGGATCTATATCAAAAAGAGAAAGGTCAGCAACATTAAAGGTCACGGAAACACCATACTCACCTGGCAGATCAAGCTTGTAGGCATTGTTATTGATTCTTTCTATCACTTGGAATGGACCATCTCCTCTAAGAGCTAATTTGGACTTCCGTTGGACAGGAAACTGTTCCTTCCTTAGCTGTACCCAAACCCAATCACCGGGTTCAAAAGTCACCAATTTTCGTGCTTTATTGGCTTGTTTGGCATAGACCTTATTCTTCTGCTCAATATGTTGTCTTGCCTTCTCGTGTAGGGTTCGTACCAGTTCAGCTTTGCTCTTACCATCTGTACTAGACAACTCATGCAAAGGTAAAGGCACCAAATCCAAAACAGTTAAAGGATTAAAGCCATATACAAGTTCAAATGGTGAGAAACCTGTGGTTGAGTACACACTTCGGTTATATGCAAACTCAATAAATTGTAAACTTTCACTCCAAGTTTTAAGATTCTTACCAACAACAGCACGTAGTCAGGTACCTAAGGTCCTATTGACAACCTCGGTTTGGCCGTCAGTCTGTGAGTGACATGTAGTAGAATAAAGCAGTTTTGTACCCAATTTGCCCCACAACACACGACAAAAATGACTTAGAAATTTAGCATCTCTATCAGAAACAATAGACCTAGGAAGACCATGCAATCTAACATCTTTGAAAAATAAATCAGCCACTTGCACAGCATCATCAGTCTTATGGCATGCAATGAAATGCGCCATCTTACTAAACCTATCAACAACAACGAAGATGCTATCGTGTCCCTTTTTGGTCTTAGGCAAACCCAAAACAAAGTCCATAGAGATATCAGTCCATGGTTCAGCAGGTACAGGTAAAGGGGTATACAAACCATGAGGTTTAACAGTGGATTTTGCCTGCCTACATGCAATACACTTAGCACACACACGTTCCACATCCTTACGCATTCCAGGCCAAAAAAAATGTTCTTGCAAAATATCCAAAGTCTTAACAGCCCCAAAATGTCCCATCAATCCTCCACTATGAGCCTCAAGCACAAATAAAGTACGCATAGAACAGTTAGGCACACACAATTGATTACCCTGAAAGAGATAGCCATCATGCTTATAGAATTTCTGGAATACAGTATGTTCACAAGCAGAATATACAGTAGCAAAATCGTCATCAGAAACATATAATTCCTTAAGCTGCTCAAATTCTAATAATTTAGAATGTAGAGTAGTAATCAAAGAATACCTCCTAGATAAAGCATCTGCTACCACGTTCTCCTTGCCTTTCTTGTATTGCAGTACATCGGGAAAGGTTTTTAGGAACTCTACCCAGGTGGCATGTCGCTTGCTCAGCTTGCCCTGTCCCTTCAAGTGCTTTAAAGACTCGTGATCGGTCCTAATGACAAACTCTCTAGGTTGGAGATAATGTTGTCACACTTCCAATACTCTCACAACTGCATACAACTCCTTGTCATATGTGGGATAATTGAGTTGTGCACCACTAAGCTTCTCACTAAAATATGCAATTGGTCTGTTCTCCTGCAAAAGCACAGCACCTATACCAATCCCAGAAGCATCACATTCAACCTCAAAAGCTTTAGACATAGAATAGGAACAGAACATAATTTTTTTTTCAACAATGTAAATGCATGTTCTTGTTCCTGACCCCAAGTAAACCCTTTTTCTTTCTTAATTACCTCAGTTAATGGAGCAGCAATAGTAGAAAAGTCCTTCACAAACCTCCTATAGAAACTAGCAAGTCCCTGAAAACTCCTCACTTCACTCACACTCTTAGGAGTTGGCCAATCCTGGATAGCCTTTACCTTTTCACTATCAACCTCAACTCCTTGAGAACTTGTTATAAGCCCCAAAAATACTAATCGGTCAATGCAAAAAGTACACTTCTTAAGGTTTGGATACAGTTTTTCCTGTCTAAGTACATCTAAGACACACCTCACATGCATGACATGCATGTCCAAATTAGTGCTATATACCAAGATGTCATCAAAGTAAACAACCACAAACTTGCCAAGAAATCCACGCAAGACATGATTCATCAATCTCATAAAAGTGCTGGGTGCATTTGTTAAACCAAATGGTATAACTAACCACTCATACAACCCATACTTAGTTTAGAAAGCAGTTTTCCATTCATACCTTGGTTTCATTATAATTTGGTGATATCCACTTTTCAAATCAATTTTTGTAAAAATACATGCACCATGCAGTTCATCAAGCATATCATCTAACCTAGGGATAGGATGGCGATACTTTACAGTGATTTTATTCACGGCTCGACAATCCACACGCATCCTCCACGTTCCATCCTTCTTTGGCACCAACAACACAGGTACAGCACAAGGACTCAAGCTTTCTCTCATATACCCTTTCTCCAATAGCTCATCCACTTGCTTCTGAAGCTCCTTTGTTTCCTCGGGATTACTCCGATAAGCTGGGCGATTAGGTATCTGAGCTCCAGGAACGAAGTCTATCTGGTGCTCTATGCCTCTCAAGGGTGGCAATCCTGGGGGCATCTCCTCAGAAAAGACATCCGTATAATCCTTCAAAAGAGATGAAAACACGCTAGGCAAAGAATCAAGAGGGTTAGTGTCAGAAACTAAGCACTCTCTATATCTTACTATGACTAGTGCTCTCTTCTCCCCAATTGCTCTTCTCATGTCTTTTCCCCTCGCATACAAGTTCACTTTTCTTTCTTTCTTTTCAATGCAATCACTCACATTTGGGCCACTTTCAATTTTCTTTTTTGCCTCTTTTCCCTCTTTAATTTTGTTATGTTCACTGCCTGAATCCCCCTCGTCTTTACTTATCTTTGACTGGTCCAAGTACTGTTCACGAGGTGATAGAGGTATAAGAATGAAATTTCTATCCTTAAATTTGAAGAAGTATTTATTGGTATAACCATCATGTGATACCTTCCTATCAAACTGCCAAGGCCTCCCAAGGAGTATATGACCAGCCTCCATGGTCACCACATCACACAACACATCATCCTCATATCTACCAATTGAGAAAGTCACCAATACTTGTTTAGTTACCTTCACATCCGCACTATCATTAAACCATTGTAGCTTATAAGGTTCTGGATGTCTCATGCAAGTCAGCCCCAATTTCTCTACCATGGTGGTACTAGCTGCGTTGGTACAACTTCCCCCATCAATTATCAAATTGCATACTTTTCCTCCCACTAAACACCTTGAATGAAAAAGATTTTTTCTTTGATCTACAATCTCATCTGTAGCCCTAGTACTCAATACTCTCCTGACTACAAGTGCTTCCCCTATAACAGCCCTCTCAAAGCAATCATCATCATCAAATTTATTTTCAAGAACAAATTCAGATTCACTACTACTATCCTCGGAATCAATCACTCCATTGTCTCTCATAATCATAATCTTTTTATTAGGACATGGAGATGCAATATGACCAGTTTCGAAGCATTTAAAACATTTCATAGAAGAATGCTTACTAGAGATAGCTTGGGTGTTGGAGGTACCTTTCATTTCAGATCCTGTTATGAAAATGGACCCAGAAATAAATAATATTTCTATTTATGATCGAATAATTTGGAGTTGTATATGAGAAAGAGAAGTTATGTGAGAAAGAAAATAGCACACACAAAGGAAGGCAAGGATTTAACGTGGTTCGGCAATATGCCTACGTCCACAGGCGAAGACGGATCAAACGTATCCACTAAAAGTAAGGTGATACAAAATTTGATGATGCTAACTCTTAAACCTAGAACCCAAAATATACCCAATAATCCTCACAAGGATAGAAAACAAAATTGAGTATACTAACTTTCACCCTTTACAATTCTAGGATTCTCTCACAAAATTGGGGATGATTAGAATGAATGGAAGATGTCCCTATTTATAGGAATTCCTTCCAATGTGAATGCATAAATGTGAACATTCACATTAGCCACCATTTGAATAGTTCCAAGTGTGAAATCTTCAAAGTAGTGTGAAACATCAATGTGAACATTCACATTAGCCACCATTTGAATAGTTCCAAGTTTGAAGTCTCCAAAGTTAGTGTGAAATCTCCAAATGAATAGTAGCCTCCATGGTTGAAAATTATCTTCATTTTAACAATTCTCCCCCTCCAGTAGATATGGGGACAAAATGATCCAATCTTCTCCAAAAGTGCCAATAATAAATTATGTTGTGTGAACACCGACCAAGTTCGAGCAATGGTTGAACTTGATCGTCGGAACAGGCTTTGTCATCATATCTGCTGGATTATGTGCAGTAGCAATTTTTTCAACACTGATAAAACCGTTAGATATAATATCCCGAATAAAGTGAAACCTGACATCAATATGTTTGGTCCGCTCATGATACATTTGATTTTTACTCAAATGTATTGCACTCTGACTATCACAATAGACAACAGTTAAATTCTGTTCTAAGCCAAATCAGAGACCAAACCGCGAAGCCAGATGGCTTCCTTCACTTCTTCAGTCAGTGCCATATATTCTGCCTCTGTAGTGGAAAGAGCAACAGTTGGTTGTAGGGTTGCTTTCCAATTAACAGCACATCTGATAAAGTGAAGACATATCCTGTCAGAGATCTTCTCTTGTCCAAATCACCTGCATAATCTGAGTCCACAAAACCTGTGACACTATTAGAAGTGTCAATATTGTTGCGTTCATATACCAGACCAACTTCTGAAGTACCCCGCAAGTAACACAGTATCCATTTCACTGCTCTCCAATGTTCCTTTCCTGGATTTTCCATATAACTGCTAACAACACTAATAGCATGTGAAATGTCAGGACGGGTGCAAATCATGGCATACATAAGACTGCCAATAGCACTAACATATGGAACATGTAACATGTGTTCCCTATCCTCAACAGTATGTGGTGACAATTTTGCTGATAAGCGAAAATGAGTAGCAAGTGGTGTACAAACAGGCTTGGAAGTTTGCATCCCAAACCGCTCAAGAACTTTCTCAATATAATTTTTATGAGATAAGCATAGTCTTCTAGCTTGACGGTCACGACAAATTTCCATGCCCAAAATTTTCTGAGCTGCACCTAAATCCTTCATCTCAAACTCAGAATTCAATTGAGATTTCAACTGAGAAATCTCTGACATGTTATTAGCAGCAATTAACATGTCATCAACATATAATAATAGATAAATAAACGAATCATCAGAGAGCTTTCTGAAATACACACAACTATCATAGTTACTCCTACAATAACCATGATCAATCATAAATAAATCAAACCGCTTATACCATTGTCTTGGAGATTGTTTTAACCCATAGAGTGATTTCTTCAACAAGCAAACATGGTCTTCTTTTCCTTGAGTAACAAAACATTCAGGTTGATGCATGTAAATCTGTTCTTCAAGCACAGGTGAGAAAACCTCATTAAAATCTACACCTTCTCTTTGACTGTAGCCTTTTGCTACCAAACGTGCCTTGTACCTAACATCATCAACTCCAGATATTCCTTCTTTCCTTTTGAAAACCCATTTGCACCCAATAATCTTTTGACCTTTTGGCGGTTTAACTAACTCCCATGTCTGATTTCGATGAAGAGACTCAATCTCTTCAGTCATAGCAACAGTCCATTTAACAGATTCTTTGCTTATAAGGGCAGCACGATATGTGGAAGGTTCTTCCTCTTCAAATGATTCTGCCATTGATAAAGCATAAGCAACTAAATCTGCATAAGCATACCTCTGGGGTGGCTTAATTTGTCTGCGTTGTCTTCTAATAGCAATACTGTCCTGTTGCGGTGGTGGTGCTTCCTCATGTTGCACCTCCTCTTCCTCAATGAGCTGATCTGTGGATGCTTCATGCATCGATTTTGAAGTATCAAATTCCAACTCCACCTGATGTTTGTCACTTTTATTACAACCTGCATCATTAGAATCCTTTTTCTGGTAAAGCATGAAGGATTCATCAAAAGTGACATCCCTGCTGATTAGAAACTTGGGTGATTTAGGATCAAGACACCACAACCTATAGCCTTTCTCCCCTTGTCCATATCCAAGAAATATGCACTTCTTAGCTCTAGGCTCCAATTTTCCTTCATTAACATGAGCATAAGCTGGACAACCAAAAATTCTTAAACAAGAATAATCAGCAGGTTTACCTGACTATAACTCCTCAGGTGTCTTATAATCAATAGCAGTCGATGGGGACCTATTGACCAAATAACAAGCAGGGTTCACTGCTTCAACCCAAAACTTCCTTGACAGACCTGCAGTAAAGAGCATGCAATGTGCTCTCTCCAAAAGAGTTCTGTTCATGCGTTCTGCTACTCCATTTTGCTGCGGAGTACCCTTGACCGTACGGTGTGTAACGATGTCTTTATTCCAGCAGAACTCATTAAATTCTCCTGAACAGAATTTTAAACCATTATCAGTTCGTAAACGCTTCACCCTTTTTCCAGTTTGATTTTCAATCATAACCTTCCATTCTTTAAATTTTTGAAACACATCATTTTTGTTCTTCAAGGTATAAACCCAGACTTTATGGGAAAAATCATCAATAAAAGTGAGTAAATACCGAGAACCACTAATAGAGGGAACTTGTGAAGGACCCCAAAGATCAGAATGGATGTAGTCCACGGTTTCTTTGGTCCTATGTATTGCAGTACCGAAATGAACTCTTTTACGTTTACCAAAGATACAATTTTCACAAAAGTCAATTGTACCTGTCTTTTGTCCACAAAGCAAACCTCGTTTGCTTAATTCGGTCATACCCCTCTCACTCATATGCCCTAATCGCATATGCCATAATCGAGTAGTGTCTGGATCTGAATCAGATGATGAAGACGCTGAAGCAAAGCCAAGAACTGTATCACCCTGCAAAAAATAAAGACCATTTCTTCTATTTCCTTTCATCACAGTTAGTGCACCTTTTGAAACTTTCAATACTCCACTTTCGGCAGAAACTTTACAACCCATAGAATCTAGAGTACCCAGAGAAATCAAATTCTTCTTCAACTCTGGAACATGCCGAACATCTGTCAAAGTTCTTACAATACCATCAAACATCTTAATTTGAATTGTACCTATTCCAATGGTTTTGCAAGCCATATTATTACCCATTAAGACGGTACCACAATTAATTGATTTATATGTGATAAACCAGTCTTTATTGGGACACATATGATAGGAACAACCCGAATCAAGAACCCACTCATTTTCAGAGCTAGAATCAACAACGGTAATTCAAACCCAAAGACTTCCCTCCTCCATTAAAATTGTTCTTCTGGTACCTCTGTCAACAGTACCATATTCTTCTTGAAATCAACTCTGTATTATTTCTTAAAGGGTTTATTCCAAGTATCCTTGAGTTCTTAACCTGGTTTAAACCTTTAGCAAAATGGAAGAACATACTCCTCACTTTTCCTAAACACTTCCTTCTCTTTGACATCCACCGTCTAATAGACCCTGATTTCACAATCTATCCATATTCCCATCTTTACCAGGTAAATTCCATTACTGTGTTAAATCTCCCTCAAAAATACACTGAGCCCCAAAAATATATGTTTGTTGAAAATAAAATTATGCCTCAAGAAATCTCGCCTGATGATTATGGTTCTTGGAATTATCCGACCAACCATCATCACGAGATAAACATCAAAATAGCTCGTGAATGGTATCTTCACCACTTGCTTGATTCCCAACCAGACACTGAAACCCCTTTTGATTACTTTAACCTTTAGCCAGCTAGCTCCTCTCAGCTATCACATGGGTTTACCTTTCCACGTATGGCCTTTGATGAAACTGCTCGAACCACTTGTGTCACCTCACTCAGAAAGGACGCACTAAAGCAAAGAAAGAAAAAAGCAAAGGCACATGCTCTGCATCAGGATCTCATTATTGAACGCAATATCACTGATCATGACTCTACTGATAGTGATATTTCAACACCGAATGATTCCGAGCATTAAAGTTGTGAAGACTTTTTTCTTTAGTGCTCTACACTTTGTTGTCTTTATTATTCAGTATGTTGTCGTGTCAACTTTATTTCCCATCTGATTAAAGCTGATAAGTGTGGTGTGATGTAAGCGATGACCTCATTAGCTACCACGATGTAAGCAATGATGTCATAGTCCAATAATTTATCCTTCTAGGTTCTTCCTTGGAGCTCTATATCAAGAGCCCGTTGTTGTAACATTTCCTCAGGCTTAGTTTTCGAGTAATAATATCTCTCTTGTGTGTTCCACTCTAAACATGTCTTTCTAAGTTTCCTATATTCTTCTTCTCTGCTTCTATTTCTGATATGGCTTTAGCTTAGATCCTTGTTCGATGATACTTAGAAATTGTAAGTATTCCTTTCAGAATGGTTGATTTCATTCTTTCTTGGATTGTTGAAAGATAAGAGGACAGGATCGTTTGAGTGCCCAAGAGTTGGCCGTTATGTTGATCCAAGTCATACCTTCTTAGACAATCCAGATTTGAGTTTTTGAAATTATTCTCCTTCGAATACATCCAGTTTCTAGGTTATCACTAATGACTTCCCTTCTCCATTAAAATGGTTCTTCTAGTACCTCTTTCAACAGTACCACATTCTTCTTGAAATCGACTCTGCATTATTTCTTAAAGGGTTTATTCCAAGTATCCTTGAATTCTTAACCTGGTTTAAACTTTTAGCAGAATGGAAGAACTTACTCTTCACTTTTCCTAAACACTTCCTTCTCTTTGACATCCACCGTCCAATAGACCCTGATTTCACAATCCATCCATATTCCCATCTTTATATTAGTGATAACCTAGAAACTGGATGTATTCGAAGGAGAATAATTTCAAAAATTCAAACCTGGACTGTCTAAGAAGGTACGACTTGGATCAACACAACGGCCAACTCTTGGGCACTCTATGGGAGACCAAAGGATGATCTGGTCCAATTTTGGTAATTCGATCAAGATCTGCTTGGTGATCTAGAGGAGGATCAGAGACTGGAAGATGGATCATAACAATCCTCGGATAGTTTTGCTTGATAGACTAGGACATGGGTGCAAACAACTGACTGTTTGTCATCTACCTTGATAAGAAGAGCATCTTCTCCACCGAGAAGGGAGAAATCTATGGCATGATTTTGGACTCGGTAGATCATTTGATAGTGTAAAGTTGCAGTGAGAGCGTCATGTACCTGAGAGGCTCCTGCAATCTGGACTTGTACCTTGAGAGCATTGAGCAGATGTGGATCTGCCAGAGACATGTTGAAATTGGGGTACAAGGTGATGAATACGTGCCAGTATTCAGTGTTGTTTCAACTGTGGCGATACAAGCATGCTGATATGCTAGAAAGTGTGTATCCAAGAGGGCAACTCGGGAAACCATAGGTAAGCCCTTTCTGCCATGGAGGGTGAGAACTATACGAACAGCACCAAAGTGAAGATGAGTGTAATCATGTTGTTTCCATTGACTGGAAAAGTCTTCAGGAATGTAAAGAGTATCGAATTGCTCATTACCAGTGGCTATAATAGGATGTTGGTCCATCTTTGAGCATTGGACATACTCTCAGACAGAAAAAGGTGTTTGACGGATAAGAGACTTAAAAGATTTCCAAGGGGAAACTATGGACTTAGCATAATTAGTATAATGATTCATGAAAGGATGACTTTTAGAGTAAACTGAGAAGATGAATCTACAGTAACTTCATATAGGTAATCTAATTTCTTAGATGCAGTTTGGCTGAAGGAAGGAGTAGTATCTAATGAAATAGATGAACGGGAAGTTTCTGGATACATGAGTAGGTAAGGCTTCTTCAACTCTAGCTTAATTTATGATACACCAATGGCTCTGATACCAATATTAGTGATAACCTAGAAACTAGATGTATTCGAAGGAGAATAATTTCAAAAACTCAAACCTGGACTGTCTAAGAAGGTATGACTTGGATCAACACAACGGCCAACTCTTGGGCACTCAAAGGATACTGAATAATAAAGACAACAAAATGTAGAGCACTAAAGATAAAAGTCTTCACAGCTGTAATGCTCGGAATCAGTCGGTGTTGAAATATCACTATCAGTGGAGTCAGGATCAGTGATATTGCGTTTAATAATGAGATCCTGATGCAGAGCATGTGTCTTTGCTTTTTTCTTTCTTTGCTTTAGTGCGTCCTTTCTGAGTGAGATGACACGAGTGGTTTGAGCAGTTTCATCAAAGGCCATACGTGGAAAGGTAAATCCATGTGATGACTGAGAGGAGCTAGATGGCTAAAGGTTAAAGCAATCAAAAGGGGTTTCAGTGTCTGGCTGGGAATCAGGCAAGTGGTGAAGATACCATTCACGAGCTATTTTGATGTTTATCTCGTGATGATGGTTGGTCGGATAATTCCAAGAACCATAATCATCAGGCTAGATTTCTTGAGGCATAATTTTATTTTCAAAACACATATATTTTTGGGCCTCAGAGTATTTTTTGAGGGAGATCTAACACAGTAATGGAATTTACTTGGTAAAGATGGGAATATGGATAGTTTGTGAAATCAGGGTCTATTGGACGGTGGATGTCAAAGAGAATGAAGTGTTTAGGAAAAGTGAGGAGTAAGTTCTTCCATTCTACTAAAACCAAGTTAAGAACTCAAGGATACTTGGAATAAACCCTTTAAGAAATAATGCAGAGTCGATTTCAAAAAGAATTTGGTATTGTTGACAAAGGTACCAGAAGAACCATTTTAATGGAGGAGGGAAGTCATTGGGTCTGAGAATGAAAACCTGACTAAAAGGGAAATATTGATTCTCCGGATGGTTTTAGAATGGATCCTCCAAATTCTCTAAAAATCTTTAACTCGTAAAAATCACTTTTTTGCATGATGGGGTCAACAGAATATGGAACTGGGTAATCTGGAGGAATGTTAGGTGGGTTGGAATAACTGGGTCGGATCATGGTGGTAAAGGAATCAAGTCGGGAAAGGAAATCAGCCACAACATTAGATTTACCTTTGATGTGTTTGACCTCGAATGAATATTACGCAAACCACGTTGACCTCCTGAGCAGTTGGGGATGAGGAACTTGCTTCTGCTTGAACTGCAACATTTTGGGAAATGAACTCATATATGTTTCCACCAAAAACTGTGATTTGATGAGATAGAAACTGAACTTCTTTATTCCATTTTGACTGCGAGGATTTCTTTGAAAGTGGAGTGGTAATGAATTTCTGCTATCTTGAATCTTCCACTTGCAAATCCACAAAGATGTCGGGTGCCATCAGTTTCTTCAAGTAGCACTGCACTCCAATATTTGTCACTTGCATCAGTCTGGAGTATCTTTTGTTCATTTGTAGGGAGATGCAATTTCTGAATTTTGGACACTTGCTCTTTCAGTGCTGCTACAGTTTGAGTCTGTAAGGATGTCCAGGGAGATGGATTTTTCTTGAGCATCTTGGTGAGTGGATGGATATGCTTAGAGGCTCTGGGAAGGAAATCTCGGACATAGTTGACGACACCAAGGAACTGCTGGACTTGTTTCTGAGAAAGAATGGACTCAGGGAACTTTTGTAACTCGTCGAAAATATGATTTCCAGGAGTGTATGCACCTGTAGTGAAATACATTCCTAGGAAAGTAATTTCCTATGTAGCCAAGATCATTTTCTTTTCTGAAAGCATTACGTCATAATCTTTAATAATTTGAGCAAATTGGTGTAAAAGTTTTATAAGATCATCCTTAGTAGAACTGAAGAATAGGATGTCATCAATATAAACCAGTGCAGTGTGTAAGAGTGGTTCAAAAATATTGACCATGGCTTTTTGGAACAAGGATGGTGCGAGTTTTAATCCAAAAGGCATTACTTTCCACTAGAAATGCTGGTTAGGAATACAAAAACCTGTTTTAAGACATTCATAAGGATGAATGCCTAATTGCCAAAACCCAGATTTCAAATCAAATATGAAAAACTATTTTGCACCAAAAAGTTGTGACAACAGTGTGTGTTTTTGAGGTAATGGAAACTTATCATCTTGCAAAAGGTGGTTGAGAGGCTGATAATTAATTACCAGTCTCATTTTTCCACGGACTTGTTCAGCCCCGTTTGTCTACATAGAATGCTTCACAAGACCACTGAGAATCTGTAGGTTCAATGAGATCAGAATAAGAAGGTCAAGGCATTCTTTTGTAGCTAACTGGAGATGATCAGAGTTCATGCCGGAATGACTGGCTTCGGTAGGGTTAATGTCCTCATTTTTCTTGAAAGGGAGTTTGATGAAGAATTGAGGATTCTGCCAAAGTGGATGAGAACATTTAGTAAGAAATTCTGTGTGAGATTCAGCACAAGATTGGGAGACAAGAAGTTTTTGAATCTCAGCAACAGGATTGGGAGTGATTTGGTCTTGGAATGGTACCATATTCTCTAAACTGTTTTCCTAAAAAAATACCATTGGGAATGATCTGGAATTTGTGAAGTTTACTATGAATGTCAAAACCGACAAGAAGATCTTTGTCAGTTTCAGAACAGCCAACAAGATGTAAACGAACTTCACATTTAGGGAAGAACTGGATGGTAATGGGTGTCTTAGTAATCAGAGAAGTGTAGAATGTTTTACCATCCGCAGTAATAAATTCTTTCCGATGTTCTGTCCAATGTTCAGGATGTAGGACAGATGGATTCATCATGGATACTGCAGCACCTATGTCAAAAAGGCTATAGCATGAATGGGTTTATCATATTTGGAGGTTCGGATTTGAACAGGGGCTTGAGGGTGTGTTTGATGGGTCTGAATAGTGAGGATTGGATCAGAAGGTTTTTCTGGTGAGTTTGCTGGAGGTGTTGGGTCTGGTTCCGAGGGAACTGGTTCTAAGATATGATAAGACAAAGAGATTTCGTCTTCTTCAATGGCAAAGAGATTATCTTCATCCAGTTCATCTTGTTCAGAAAAAAGGGACTCAAGGTCATCATTATCATAGATAGGGCTAACCTGTTCGATTTGTGAGATGAGGTTTTGCCTTTTCTTCTTTTGAGGACATTGGTTGGCCTTTCTGTTTGCAGACATAGTAGTAGTCTGACTTGCTTCTGGAATTTTTGGAGGACTTTTGTTTCCTTCTGAAGTATCTCCATTTTTTCTTTGAGGAGCATCTGTCTGTTGTATGAATTCTGGAGAACTTCTGTCTCCTGGATGATTTCTTGCAGGAAGATTTGTTGCAGTATGATTTGATGATTAAATCTGAACTCTTGCATACTTGGTCGACTTCTTTATCTCCTCTGAGATATTGCTTGATTACTTGTCGTTTGTGCCAAAGGTCTTCAAGGCTTTGCAAGATGGCTTGTCTGATTTGACCAGGAGTCATACCAAGGATGGATTGGTATTTTTATCTGATGTATACATCAGCTCCTTGAGCTAAAGCTTGAGGAATTGAGCTGATGAAAGCTTGCTTTAGACTAACATCTGCACCAAGAAGATAAAATAATTGAGTAACAACATTTCATTTGAAAAAAACTCTCTTCTTTTTAATTCTAAATCAGAATCAGGTTCACCAAGAAAACAGTAATAAAGTAATGAAGCAGCTTGATCTAATGAAGAGTTTAGAAATTGAGTTCTCTCAACATAATTGAGAGTAGTAAACCAGTGCTTCAATGTGCCAGTGAATCTGGAGGTGAACTCAGTGAGAATGTTTTCTTATGTGATGCCAGATAGTTCTCTGGTCGTCATCCAAGCATGAAATTCTTGGAGTCTGACTGCCCATTTTGCTGGAGGGATATCATCGAGTTGGAATGTGAATGTGCCTGAAGTAGTCAGTTTCTTGGAAGTTTGAGTGGACTCAGGCTCATCGACAATAGGTGTGGCTTCAGATGTATCTCCTGCATCTTCTTCTTCACGAGTCATGTTGATTTGTGGAATGTCTGGTTCAAATTCATTAGAGAAGGATTGGGTAGAAGAGTCTGAGACTGAAGAGGAGTCTGTGTCAGAATCTGAGACTGGTTCTGATTCTGTTGGAGAAGAGTACTGAGTCTCAGATGGAGTTTGATCTTGAACAACAGCAATATGAGGAACGGGCTGAGCGGTAGCCGCTTCTTGGAGCATAGGAGTCAGAGGATTCTGAATCATAGCTTGCTTTTGAACTTCCGGAGGAGGAGGATTAGGGTTTTGTTGTTGTTTCCGAGCTTGCTTTGCTTTAACCATTGAGCAGCGTTGAAAGTGCTTGGAGAAGGTTTAGACATTTCATATCCCATGGTTCCAAATGCAGAGTATTGTGTTTTGGATGGTGGTTGAAGGGGATTTGTGAAAGGTGGAAAGAAGCTGGAAGAGACTGGAGGGGTAGTAGTAACTGGCGGAGGAGAAGAGTAAGGAGTAGACTCAACCTGTGCTTTGAGATAAGCAATATAACCTTCAAGGTCTGATACTTCTTTCTGCTTTTGTCGAATGACTTCAGCAGGATTAACACCAGGCATAGGTAGATCGTAAGGGATCTGCTTCAATCTTTTCTCCATATTGACGATCAACCTTTTGGTGACTTCCAGGTCTTGTACTTGAGAATCAACAGTAACAAGACGGGAGTTTACCTGTGTAACCTTTTGATCAATTTGAGTCAGAAGCTTGTTCTGAGCAACAGCGTTTTTCGATTGCCAGTTCAGGACGGTTTCAACAGGATTAGTGGATGCAGTCTGTCCACTAGGAAGTATTGTTGATGAAGAGTTCGGAATTTTATGAGAGTTTCTGGCATTGTCTTTGGTAAAAGTTGAGGTTTGAGGAAAGATAGGATTGAGAGGGGGAAACTCAGCTTGTTGAAACATACAGATAGCTGGAATAGGAGTTGGTGGTGTAGGTGGCTTATAAAATGGATTGATGGGTTGACAAGTAGGAGGTACTAGTTTTTCCTTGGCAAGGATTTTGAGGCATTTTTGGTAATAAAGGTGAAGTGGTGGTTTTGGTTTAGGAGGCAACCATGTGGATGGGATTTCTGCAATAGAGGAATCACACCTGGTGTGAGTCTGAATGACTTGAGCTCCTTGTTGATAACCTGGATCTAGGTCAGGAGTTTTAGTAGAACACGGAGAAGGAATTTTTTTTTTCTTCCTTCTTCTTCGACTGGAATAGCCGCAAGTGCAGTCTTCTGGATCAAGACCACAGTCAAAGCAGCAATTCTAACAAGATTCACAGGAAGTGTATCCACCCCAATAACAGTGATTGGAGAATGGATCTGTCTCAAAAACAACTGGTTGTGCATCCGGCGTATACCATTTTTTGATATCAGGGAAAGTATCTCTGTGGGAGACCAAAGGACGATCTGGTCCAAGTTTGGTAATTCGATCAAGATCTGCTTGGTGATCTAGAGGAGGATCAGAGACAGGAAGACAGATCATACAATCCTCGGATAGTTTTGCTTGATAGACTGGAGATGCTTATGATCAAATCTGATGGAAACAGAACCATCAGAGTTCTGAGAGATCTGAGAGGAGGAAGATTCCAGAGGCTGATTTGCAGCTTCATGGACTTTTTCATATTCCGTGACCCAAGCGTCAGGAAGGAGACTGAGTAGTTCAGATTTGGGAATCTGTCTTGGGACATGGGTGCAAAAGCTGATTGTTTGTCATCTAGCATGATAAGAAGGGCATCTTCTCCACCAGGAAGGGAGAGATCTATGGCATGATTTTGGACTCGGTAGATCATTTGATAATGTAAAGTTGCAGTGAGAGTGATGCGAACCCTAAGTATAGAAACCTAAAACCCAACAGCAAACTTCCACAAATGCCCAAGGATGTGTGAAAAAGGCTTCAAGAACCCTGAACCCGTTGGATATATGACCCAAGAACCAAAGGTATAAACTGAAACCCTAAACCCGTTATCAATAAAGATAAGAACTTAAGGTATAATTCAAATAAATGAACGCCACAAGTTGAATAACTTGATAAGTTCAAGAAGTTCTTTCAAAAACCAAAGAGAGAATGTATTCTCACAAAAATATTAATAACATCATGTTCCTCCCCTATGATTTCTAAAAAGATCATATATAAATAGACATCTCAAAACCCTAACCTAATTGGTTTTGGATTTAGAGTTGGTGGCTGAAACACAAGAATGGGCTTAGATTTGAAGCTAATTAAATCCAACTAAGGACTAAAATACAACAATGGATATGGGCTTCAATAATTAAAAGCCCAAAGAAACTTAAAAACTAATTAAAAGACTCCTAAAATTTAGGAAATTTCGTCCAAGCCTTAGGCTGAATTTTTGCGCCCATCAATTTGCTATCTTGGACATGAATTAGGCTGCCCAATGGACTCCAAAGTAGTTGGACAGCTTGCATGTAGTAAATTAATAATTGTTGATACATCTTGTACATAATATAACCTTTAAAAACTCATTTGTTATCGGACTAGTGGACATCTTCAATGGATCTTGATCACCTAAGTTTGGTGCCTCGTGATTCTCATCATTCCCTCTTTCCTCGAAAAGATTCGTCCTCGAATCTAGTCCTACATCATCAAATTATGTAATAAGTTCAAAAGAAACAAACGCAAAAGAAAATTCGGCTTAATAAGCTCATGTATGTGAAGGGATGTACATAATTGGATCCAAGCAATATGCAACCTTTTTAGCAAAGAATCTCATATAAAAATGAAACATTTTAACACATATCAAGGGAATAGTTTGCATGCTTTTCAACCAAGGCTCTTCACAGCATTGCAACAAAAGTAACTTATACAAAAGTTCTGTTCCCTTCTCGCATAAGTCATCTCATTAAAATAGAAGGAACGAATTGATTCAAGAAGTGGGTCTTTAAATGGTAAATAAAAACAAAAACTTCCTTCAAGCACATGCATAAATTTAAATTCATGAAGTATGCAAGTAGCAAATCCCAACATATCAATCCCATGACAAACTTCATAAGTTCTTGGCATTTTAAACACCTCTTTGAAGGGTAAATGGTATTTCCAAAGCCTTCCATAACAAAAATATCCATTATCAAGCAAGGAATAAGTATTAGTTAGACCATGCAAAATGTAGTTCTTCAACATTCCAGCCACATTTTTCCAAAAATCACACTAAGTTATTTGTTTAAAAATATGCAACCATTCTAAATTACAAGATATCTCAAGATATGAAATAGGTGCGTGACCATTCTGAAGCAACATAAGCTCTTTACATGAATTGTTCAAAAAGAAATCATGCATATTTGCTAGAATTCTCTTAATATCAAAAATTCTACCCATATTTATCACATGATCATCTTCAACTAATAAGGCATATGTAGAGCTATTAGAATCATGAGAACTTCTATGATTATTCAAACACTTTTACGAATGATTCCTATAAACAAAAGGAACACCATTTAAGCAAGTAAAAACAAGATTCAGAACACAAGTCACATGATAATAGTGAGCAGATAAGAACAATTTATCTTCTTTAAAGAAAAATTCAAAGCATGGACTACGAAAATAAGGAAAGAAGCTTATTGGTTGTTTTATGATTTTTCATGCCAAGCTTCCCTTCTATCATCTTACTTGAAGCTCCAAAATCTTGCACAAAAGAATAAATACTAGGCAGAAAGTGAGTTAGTTTGTTAGAAAATAAGCTCAACTCCTCACTTAAAAGTGAGTTCATAAGTGGCTTTAGAATGAAAGCATTATCACACTCTCTTTCTTTTTCAAATTCACTCATGCTCTTTTCATCTCTCTTCTCTAGAATCTTCAAGCTCAACTTTTCTCTTGTGCACTCTTTTTCTTTTCCCTCATAGTCACTCTCATTTTGTTGAAGCTCACACTCTCTACACTCTTTTCTTTCAAGCTCATAGTCCCTCTTTTCTTTTGTTCTCTCCACATCCTCACTTTTTGTAACCAAAGTAGGATTAACTTCTTGTCTGCAATTATCCACTTCACTAGTTTCACATTCAACTTCTTCATCCTTCTTGGTGGTTCTTCAATAACTTCATTGTCCTTTTGAGGTTCAATAGTTTCCACCTTGCTTTCTTTTCCAAGTGTTTTAGAATCTTCACCCTCACTCTTGTTCTTCTTTCTTTGCTCTATTCTCTTAAAACATTCAAAATACTTGACTCCAAAATCCAACCTCATCACTTCCTTTAACTCACCCCATGACTTAATGGATTTTTCCCCCTTCTTCTTTCTAGATTCCTTATGCATATCCCACCATGCAATGGCCAAGTGAGTAAAAGATCCCACAACTAACCTTTGCTTTTCCTCCTCCGTCAAGTTGTAACATGTAAAGACTATATCCACACTCCTTTCCCATTCCAAGTAGGGTTTTGGTTCGAATTTCCCTTCAAAACAAGGTAAGTACAACTTGAAATAGGTAGCATTACTCTTTCCCTTTCCATAAACCTCATAACCCTTCCATTCTTCTCTACCATTTCCATTCTTTCCTTCATGATGATTTTTCCTCCTGCCTCCACCATCATAAATCCCAATATACTTAATATTCCTCATTCTTTCAACGTGCCTTGAACCTTCATAACACTTCTCCTCATGTTCAACTCGTGTAGCTCTCCCTGCAACTCGTGGTACATTAGGAGCTACAATGGGATTTCTTCTTGGTTGGCCCCTCGACATGCTCGCTAAGATTTGCTCGCGGCCATTCAATTGATTTTTAATGTCCTCCATTGCCGTGTGTAGCTTCGAAATTCTTGTTGCATGGCCTGTATGAAAAAAGACTCTTGTGCACTAGAAGAACTTTCCAAGTGTTCCTGGGAAGCCATCATGTATGCAGCAACATTAAAGATTAGTAGAAAATAGTCCTCACTTTCTCTCATGTATCTCTCTATTTTAGGCTTTTTCTTGTAATGATCTCATCTAACACTCAGCCTTTTACCACTCAACAAACTCTCTTTTAGTTTTTTGAGAGCTTCAATCAAATCAAGCAGTCAAGTTTGTAGCAATTCAACAACCGAATAGTGTAGATCAAATTATAGAAGTCAAAGAAAGTAAAAGGAACTAAATTACTAGAAAGAAATCAGAATTTAGTCAATTAGAGCTCATACTTACTGAAAAAAATGAAGAAAGTCAAAATAGGAAACAACCTTTTTTGTTTTCCAAAAAGCAATTAAGAAGAAACCAGAATAGGAAACAATTTTTTTACTTTCCAAAAAGGAATTAGGAAGAAATTAGAATATGAAACAACCTTTTGTTGGCTTTCCTAAAAGAAATTAGGAAGGAATCAGATTAGGTAACAACCTTTTTTTGCTTTCCTAAAAGGAATTAAAAAGAAATCATAATAGGAAACAACCTTTAAGAGAATCTTTAGGAGTGGTGCCCAACTAGAAATCTTCCTTCCTTTTCTTCTCCAACTAACCTTCTGTCTGTGGTCTTCTTTTTCTATTTTTTTGATGATTTTTTTATTCCTTTTTTTTGGAATATTTTTTTCTTTTTTTTTGGACGCTTTTTTTTCTTTTTTTTTGGACAATTTTTTTTTTGGACGATTTTTTTTTGTAACTCACAAAGGGCACAACTTTGACACCAAGAACATAAACAAAAGAATAGAACTTTTGATAAGGTAGGCTGACTAGAGAGAGACACGGATAACAACAAGATCAATAACGAAAATCAAAGAAAGGAAAACGAAAGATAATAAAAACTTGATTCACAGTCTTTGCTCTGATACCAAGATGATGCGAACCCTAAGTACAGAAACCTAGAACCCAACAACAAACTTCTACAAATGCCCAAGGATGTGTGAAAAAGGCTTCAAGAACCCTTAACCCGTTGGATATATGACCCAAGAACCAAAGGTATAAACCGAAACCCTAAACCCGTTATCAATAAAGATAAGAACTTAAGGTATAATTCAAATAAATGAACGCCACAAGTTCAATAACTTGATAAGTTCAAGAAGTTCTTTCAAGAACCAAGGAGAATGTATTCTCACAAAAATATTAATGACATCATGTTCCTCCCATATGATTTCTAAAAAGATCATATATAAATAGACATCTCAAAACCCTAACCTAATTGGTTTTGGATTTAGAGTTGGTGGCTGAAACACAAGAATGGGCTTAGATTTGAAGCTAATTAAATCCAACTAAGGACTAAAATACAACAATGGATATGGGCTTCAATAATTAAAAGCCCAAACAAACTTAAAAACTAATTAAAAGACTCCTAAAATTTAGGAAATTTCGTCCAAGCCTTAGGCTGAATTTTTGCGCCCATCAATTTGCTATCTTGGACATGAATTAGGCTGCCCAATGGACTCCAAAGTAGTTGGACAGCTTGCATTTAGTAAATTAATAATTGTTGATACATCTTGTACATAATATAACCTTTAAAAACTCATTTGTTATCAGACTAGTGGACATCTTCAATGGATCTTGATCACCTAAGTTTGGCACCTCGTGATTCTCATCAGAGAGCGTCATGTACCTGAGAGGCTTCTGCAATCTGGACTTGTACCTTGAGAGCACTGAGCAGATGTGGATCTGCCAGAGACATGTTGAAATTGGGGTACAAGGTGATGAATACATTGATAGCATTCAGTGTTGCTTCAACTGTGGCGATACAAGCATGTTGATATGCTATAAAGCGGGAATCCAAGAGGGCAACTCAGGCAACCATAGGTAAGCCCTTTCTGCCATGGAGGGTAAGAGCTATACGAACAGTACTAAAGTGAAGATGAGTGTAACCATGTTGTTTCCATTTACGGGGAATATCTTCAGGAGTGTAAAGAGTAACGAATTGCTCGTTACCAGTGGCTATAATAGGATGTTGGTCCATCTTTGAGCATTGGACATACTCTCGGACAGAGGAAGGTGTTTGACGGATAAGAGACTTAAAAGATTTCCAAGGGGAAACTATGGACTTAGCATAATAGTATAAGGATTCATGAAAGGATGACTTTCAGGAGTAAACTGAGAAGATGAATCTACAGTAACTTCGTATAGGTAATCTAATTTCTTAGATGCAGTTTGGCGGAATGAAGGAGTAGTATCTAATGAAATAGATGAACGGGAAGTTTCTGGATACATGAGTAGGTAAGGCTTCTTCAACTCTAGCTTAATTTTTGATACACCAATGGCTCTAATACCAATATTAGTGATAACCTAGAAACTGGGTGCATTCGAAGGAGAATAATTTCAAAAACTCAAACCTGGACTGTCTAAGAAGGTATGACTTGGATCAACACAATGGCCAACTTGATGGGAGCAAGACTATGAACTGCCATGATGGGTTGGACGTGTCCAATAAACATCTAATTATACCAGTTGGACCTATGACCAGAGCTAGGGCTAAGGCACTTCAAGAGGCCTTGTTTGCGTATGTAAGCCAACATTTGAAACAGATAGAGCTGACCAAACCTATTGGAGGAGAGTTAGTTGGACCACAGCCCAACTTGAAGGCTATGGAGTGGGCTGAAGTCCAAGAGGGAGAGTGATGTAAGCAATGACATCATGATAGAGTGTGATGTAAGCTATGATGCCATAATATAGTATGAGGTAAGCAATGACGTCATCGGGTAGTGTGATGTAATCCATGATGTCATAGTATAGTATGAGGTAAGCAATGACATCATAGGACAATGTGATGTAAGCAATGATGTCATGTTGTATTCTAGAGTCTTCCTAGGAGTTCTATATAAACTTCTAGCTTGTAAGGTTGAAAGGGGAAGATTTTGGAGTCATTTTAGAGAGGGGCTGCTGCCACCTTGAGAGGTTAGAATTTCTCTTGTTCTTGTTACTCAAAGAACTACTCTTCACTTATCAATTGAGATTTTGATTGTGGCGTGTAAGTGTTCTTTTTTTTGCTTATTAAATTCTGATTATCGGGATTGCTTAGAACAAGTTTCTAAGAGGTGTTGTAGGGATTTAATTATCTTGTGTGTTTGGTTATAAACTTGTTTTCGGAAAGTCATAGACTTTCTTGTTTCCAAAACCGAAAATAGATCCTTTACATCTTCTCTTCCACGAAAAGCGCGTTACAACTCTTGGGCACTCAAAGGATCCTGTCCTCTTATTTTTCAACAATCCAAAAAGAATGAAATCAACCATTCTGAAAGGAATACTTACAATTTCTAAGTATCACCAAACAAGGATCTAAGCTAAAGCCATATCAGAAATAGAAGTAGAGAAGAAGAATAGAGGAAACTTAGAAAGACATGTTTAGAGTGGAACACACAAGAGAGATATTATTACTCTGAAACTAAGCTTGAGGAAATATTACAACAATGGGCTCTTTATATAGAGCTCCAAGGAAGAACCTAGAAGGCTAAATTATTGGACTATGACGACATCATTGCTTACATCATGGTAGATAATGAGGTCATCGCTTACTGCTCAGCCCGTTCCTCATATTGCAGTTGTTCAAGAACAAACTCCATCTGAGACCCAGTACTCTTCACCAACAGAGTCCGAATCTTGGAAGTTTGAGTGGACTCAGGCTCATCGACAATAGGTGTGGCTTCAGATGTATCTCATGTATCTTCTTCTTCACGAGCCATGTTGATTTGTGGAATTTCTGGTTCAAAATCATCAGAGAGGAAATGTGTAGAAGAGTCTGAGACTAGAGAGGAATCTATGTCGGAATCAGAAACTGATTCGGACTCTGTTGGTGAAGAGTACTGGGTCTTAGATGGAGTTTGTTCTTGAACAACCGCAATATGAGGAACGGGCTGAGAGGTAGCCGCTTCTTGAAGCATAGGAGTCAGGGGATTCTGAATCATAGCTTGCTTTTGAACTTTCGGAGGAGGAGGAGTAGGCTTTTGTTGTTGTTTCTGGGCTTGTTTTGCTTTCAACCATTGAGCAGCGTTGAAAGTGCTTGGAGAAGGTTTAGACATTTCATATCCCATGGTTCCAAATGCAGAGTATTATGTTTTAGATGGTGGTTAGAAGGGATTTCTGAAAGGTGGAAAGAAGCTGGGAGAGACTGGAGGGGCAGTAGTAACTAGCGGAGAAGAAGAGTAAGGAGTAGACTCAACCTGTGCTTTGAGATAAGCGATATATCCTTCAAGGTCTGCTAATCTGATGAAAACAAAGCCATCATAATTCTGAGGGATCTGAAGTTTTTTTACATCTTATTGGCTATTCTGAAACTGACAAAGATCTACTTGTGGTTTTGACATTTACAGTAAACTTCACAAGTTTCAGATTCTTCCTAATGGTATTCATTTTGGAAAACAATTTAGAGAATACAGTACCATTCCAAGACTTTACCAAATCACTCCCAATCACTAATATTGGTATCAGAGCCATTAGTGTATCAAAAATTACCCACTCATGTATCCAAAAACTTCCCGTTCCAAGAGGGCAACTCGGGCAACCATAGGTAAGCCCTTGCATCAGTCTGGAGTATCTTTTGGACATTTGTAGGAAGATACAATTTCTGAATTTTGGACACTTGTTCTTTCATTGGGCCTCGGAGTATTTTTGAGGAAGATCTAACACAGTAATGGAATTGACCTGGTAGAGATGGGAATATGGATGGATTGTGAAATCAGGGTCTATTGGGCGGTGGATGTCAAAGAGGAGGAAGTGTTTCGGAAAAGTGAGGAGTAAGTTATTCCATTCTGCTAAAGGTTTAAACCAGGTTAAGAACTCAATGATACTTGGAATAAAACCTGGAGAAGGAATTGATTTCTTCTTCCTTCTTCTTCGACTGAATATCCGCAAGTGCAGTCTTCTGGATCAAGACCACATTCAAAGCAGCAATTCTGACAAGATTCACAGGAAGTGCAACCACCCTAATAGCAATGTTTGGAGAATGGATCTGTTTCAAAGACGACTGGTTGTGCATCTGGTGTGTACCATTTTATGATGTCCGGGAAAGTATCTCGATGGGAAACCAGAGGATGATTTGGTCCAAGTTTGGTAATTTGGTCAAGATCTGCTTGATGATCTGGAGGAGGAGCAGAGACAGGAAGACGAATCATAGCAATCCTTGGATAGTTTTGCTTGATAGACTGAAGATGCTTATGATCAAATCTATTGGTATCAGAGCCATTGGTGTATCAGAAATTAAGCTAGAGTTGAAGAAGCCATACCCACTCATTCATCCAGAAACTTCCCGTTCATCTATTTCGTTAGATACTACTCCTTCCTTCCGTTAAACTGCATCTAAGAAATTAGATTACCTATATGAAGTTACTGTAGATTCATCTTCTCGGTTTACTCCTAAAAGTCATCCTTTTATGAACCCTTATACTAATTATGCTAAGTCCATAGTTTTCCCCTGGAAATCTTTTAAGTCTCTTATCCGTCAAATACCTTCCTCTGTCCGAGAGTATGTCCAATGCTCAAAGATGGACCAACATCCTATTATAGCCACTGGTAAAGAGCAATTCGTTACTCTTTACATTCTAGAAGATTTTCCCCGTCAATGGAAGCAACATGGTTACACTCATCTTCACTTTGGTGCTGTTCGTATAGCTTTCACCCTCCATGGCAGAAAGGGCTTACATATGGTTGCCCGAGTTGCCCTCTTGGATACCCGCTTTCTAGCATATCAGCATGCTTGTATCGCCACAGATGAAGCAACATTGAATGCTGGCACGGTATTCATCACCTTATACCCCAATTTTAACATCTCTGGCAGATCCACATATGCTAAAAGCTCTCAAGGTATAAGTCCAGATTGCAGGAGCCTCTCAGGTACATGATGCTCTCACTGCAACTTTACATTTTAGAAACTCAAACCTGGACTGTCTAAGAAGGTATGACTTGGATCAACATAACGGCCAACTCTTGGGCACTCAAAGGATCCTGTCCTCTTATCTTTCAACAATCTAAGAAGGAATGAAATCAACCATTCAAGAAGGAATACTCACAATTTCTAAGTATCACAGAACAAGGATCTAAGCTAAAGGCATATCAGAAATAGAAGTAGAGAAAGAGTTTTTTCAAATGAAATGTTACTCTTTTCAATGATTTGATCTAAATAAACATTTGCAACGTATGACTCAATTATTTTATCTTCTTGGTGCAGATGTTAATCTGAAAGTATTCGAAAAAGAATAATTTCAGAAACTCAAACCTGGACTGTCAAAGAAGGTATGACTTGGATCAATACAACGGCCAACTCTTGGGCACTCAAAGGATCCTGTCCTCTTATCTAGGTCATCACTAATATTGGTATCAGAGCCTAAAGTAATCTCGGAGGTCACGGGTTCAACTCCCAGTCATGAAATTTGGGAGAGCCCGCAGTGGAGCGTGGTGGACTGAAGGATGAAAAGGGTATACTCTTTTCAAAGATCTGATCTAGATAAATATTTGCAACGTATGACTCAATTATTTTATCTTCTTGGTGCAGATGTTAGTCTAAAGCAAGCTTTTCTCAGCTCAATCCCTCAAGCTTTAGCTCAATGAGCCGATGTATACATCAAACAAAAATACCAATCCACCCTTTGTATGACTCCTGGTCAAATCAGACAAGATATCTTGCAAAGCCTTGAAGACCTTTGCCACAAACGACAAGTAATCAGGCAATATCTCAAAGGAGATAAAGAGGTTGACCAAGTATGCAAACGTTCAGACTTAATCATCCAGTCATGCTGCAACAAGTCCTCTTGCAAGAAATCATCCAGGAGAACTTGTACCCCAATTTCAACATGTCTCTGGTGACATGCAATCTGAGGAAGAAAGGATGGAGACTGTTAGTCCTAAGGGCAAATTATGTAGTTTTGATTAATGACAAATATTGATGAGGACTAAAATGTTTGATTATTGTGATAGGTTCTGTAAACTGAGAAGTATGAAGTCTCATTGCTTTGAAGCAAAAGTTCAAGAACAACTTTAGTTAAGCAAGTATTTGAAGTTTGAAGAATGTTGTTCTAAAGATGATCAAAGAGCATTGAAGACTTGAAGTGTAGAGTACATTTAACTTTTAGGTAAATCTCTATGCAAACTCTACACTTGCATGTCTTGGTTATCATTGAATGCATAAGAGAGCATAAAAATAGTCTTATGATCTTAAAAGGCTTTGAATGAATCTTTTTATAAGATATGTTAGTAAACTTCATATGTTCTTGTTTTTCAAGCTTATGTATGGTTAAATAAGTTTTCTATACATATCAAATGTTTTTCAAACTTATTGAAGTTATATCTCAAATGATTTTACAAAGTTTGAAAATGCTTCCAAAAAATTCGGTCGTCCGAATTTTGTAGCAAAAGTTCGCTACTATTCTTCCAGAGAAATTCGGAAGAAGATTTGGACGCAGCCAAAAAATTCGGTCGTCCGAATTTTTGGCCTTCAGCATGGTCACTGTTCTTCCAGAGAAATTCGGAAGAAGATTCAGACGCAGCAAAAAATTCGGTCGTCTGAATTTTTGTTCTCAGCATGGTTAATATTCATCCAGAGAAATTCGGACGAAGATTCGGACGCATCCAAGAAATTCAGTCGTCCGAATTTTCTGAAACTAGCCGTTTCTAGCCGTTTTATGAACGTTTTAACAGATTTTCAAATTCTATAAAAGCTATAAACATGCAAATTTTTGTAACTCTTGAAATCTTGAAAACTCCAAGCATTCAAAAGTATTTAGCAAATATTTCTTAAGCTCTCTTATGCCTTGTGCATTCAATTGATCAACCCAAAAGACATCAAAGTGTGAAGGTGCAAAATTGTGTAATATCTACCATCAAGTGGTAACTTCTACACATTCTCATTTATTTATCAAATTGTGTATTTCTACTAGCTCTAGCAAGGTTATCTTGATAACATAAAATCCTTTAGATAAGGGTGATCCTTGAAAGTGTGATTCAAGGTTGTTTAACATATAAAACCATTGTTTGTGGTGAGCCTTGTATTGTAAACATTACTAGAAGAGGTTGTGAGTGTAAAACCATAGTTTGATGAACCTCTCTTGTAATTTGTAAACCTGAGCAATTAGTAGATTTGTTGAAATCCTTAAGTGTGAGCTTAAGTTAGTGGATGTAGATCTTGAGGATCGAACCACTATAAATTGTTTGAGTTCTTTGCTATTGCTTTCATTACTGCTTTGCTATCAATTATCTATAATTAGCTTATATAACTTGTTCTTGGTCTAAACGCATAAAAGGTTTAAGTTTGCGAAAATTAGCCAAATACCTAATTCACCCCCCCTCTTAGATATTTCAGAGACGATGGAATTTTCGGCTTGAACAAACAAAGACCCAACTTTCGAACAACCAAAACAATTCTTACACACACAAGATAATTAAATTCCAACGACACCTCTTAGAAACTTGTTCTAAGCAATCCCGATAATAAGAATTTAACCAAATAAGAAGAACACTTACACACCACAATCGGAAATCTCAATTGATAAGTGAAAGTGTAGTTCTTGGAGTAACAAGAGTAAGAGGAATCAATCCTCTCAAAATGGTGGCGGCAGCCCCTCTCAAATGACACTCAAAATCTGACCTAATTGCCTCCAAGAAGGCTACTTATAGCTAGGGTAAGATATGAAAGGGTTGGACTTAATGATACATGTAAGCCCAACATAAAACAAGACATAAAATAAATCCAACAAGATTGGCAGCCCAAGTTTTAGAAACATAACTTCCTCTTGGACTTGAGCCCATTACATAGCCTTCAAGTAGTAAAATCATCCGAACTAAATATTTGAGACAAATGGACCAAGTTGGGCTGCGGCCCAACTAATTCTTCTCCAACAGGTTTGGTTAACTCTATCCTCTTCAAATGTTGATCCACATAGGCGAATAAGGCCTCTTGAAGCGCCTTAGCCCTAGCTCTGGTCATTGGCCCAACCGGTATAATTAGTTCTTTACTGGACACGTCCAAGCCATCATAGTAATCCGTAGTCTTGCTCGCATCATCTGGCAGATCCACATCTGCTAAACGCTCTCAAGGTATAAGTCCAGATTGCAGGAGCCTCTCAGGTACATGATGCTCTTACTGCAACTTTACACTATCAAATGATCTACCGAGTCCAAAATCATGCCATAGATCTCTCCCTTCCTGGTGGAGAAGATGCTCTGCTTATCAGCTATTTGCACCCATGCCCCAAGACAGATTCCCAAATCTGAACTTCTCAGTCTCCTTCCTGACGCTTGGGTCATAGAATATGAGAAAGTCCATGAAGCTGCAAATCAGCACCTGTGTCAAAGAAGGCTATAGCAGGAATGAGTTTATCATATTTGGAGGTTCGGATTTGAACAGGGGCTTGAGGATGTGTTTTTCGGGTCTGAATAGTAAGGATTGGGTTCTGGAAGTGTTGGGTCTGGTTCCGGGGGAACTGGTTCTATTATATGGTAAGACAAAGGGATTTCATCTTCTTCAATGGCGAAGAGGGTGGGCTAACCTGTTCAATTTGTGAGATGAGGTTCTGCCTTTTCTTCTTTTGAGGACATTGCTTGGCATAGTGACCCTTCTGTTTGCAGACATAGCAGTAGTCTGACTTGCTTCTGGGACATCTGGAGGACTTGTGTTTCCTTCTGAAGTATCTCCATTTTTTCTTTGAAGATCGTCTGTCTGTGGTATGAATTCTGGAGAACTTCTTTCTCTTGGATGATTTCTTGCAAGAGGACTTGTTGCAGCATGACTGGATGATTAAGTCTGAACGTTTGCATACTTGGTCAACCTCTTTATCTCCTTTGAGATATTGCTTGATTACTTGCCTTTTGTGGCAAAGGTCTTCAAGGCTTTGCAAGATAGCTTGTCTGATTTGACCAGGAGTCATACCAAGGATGGATTGGTATTTTTGTCTGATGTATACATCGGCTCCTTGAGCTAAAGCTTGAGGGATTGAGCTGAGGAAAGCTTGTTTTAGACTAAAATCTGCACCAAGAAGATAAAAAAATTCACCCCCTCTTAGATATTTCAATTGGTATCAGAGCTAGAACTTCTGTGTGTGGTTTAACAACCTAGAAGACAAAGATCCTATGGCTAATATGTCAAACCTACCTTACCTAGAAGGATCTTCCACAAATAGACCACCTTTGTTTAATGGAACAAATTACACTTTCTGGAAATCTAGAGTTAAAATTTATATTTGTTCTATTAATTTTGATTTGTAGAACATAATTGAGAAAGGTCCTTATGTCCCAATGAAAATGAGTGCTGATGGAATAACCTCAGTACCCAAGTCCACTGATGAATTTGATGAGCATGATTCTAAGGAAATGACTTTAAATTATCAAGCCATGAATATATTAAGTTGTGCTTTAGATGTTACTGAATACAATAGAGTTAGTGGATATGATTCTGCTCATGACATGTGGAGATTACTTCAAATTACACATGAAGGAACTAATCAAGTTAAAGAATCTAAACTTGCCATGCTAGTTAGAGATTATGAACTGTTTACCATGAAACAATGTGAAAATAATAGTGATATGTTTACAAGATTTACTAACATTTTCAATGGCTTAAAAGCTTATGGTAAAAGCTATACTATGGGAGAGCAAAACAGAAAGATTTTAGATGCTCTACCAAAATCTTGGCAGCCTAAAACACTTGCCATTGAGGAATCCAAGGATTTGAAGACTCTTCCACTTGAAGAGCTCATTGGATCTCTACTGACTCATGAAATGAAGATGAAACGGCTAAATGACAAGGAGGATGAAGAAAAGGGAAGAAAAGGAGTTGTACTCAAGTCTTCAAATCACTTGAGTGAACAAGAACAGTCTTCAAGTGAAGAAGAAGGAGGAAACAGTGGAGAAGAAGAGATTGCGATGGCAGTGAGGAAGTTTAAAAGATTCTACAAAAAGGAGTTTCTCAAGAAAGGAAGAAAACCAATCAAGAAGAGTGGACAATCCTCATCCTATAAACCTCAATGTTTTGAATGTAAAAGCATAGAGCATCTTGTTGCTTGATTGTCCTAAAGCTTTGGAAAAAAGAAAGAGAAAGCAAAAACAAAAAAGAAATCGTCAAGAAAGGAAAAGGATTAGCTGGAACATGGGATCAACAAGAAAGTGGGGATGAAAGTGAAGGAAATGCCAACATATGCTTTATGGCCATTGATGATGAGGTACAATCTTCACCCTCTATTTCAAATGTATATGATGATGATATTGATTCCAGTGATCTTATTGTTGAGTTATATGAAGAATTAAAAAAGGCTTCAAAAAGAAATAAAGAAATGAAACTCAAAATAAATGATTTATCTAATGAAAATTCAAAATTATGTGTTGAAAATGGAAAACTTCTTGAAACCATTAGTTGCATTGCTATTGAAAAAGAAGTTTTGAATACAACTATGCAAAACATATCTTTTGAAAACAAAAAGCTTTGCACTAGAATTATTTCTCTTGAATCAATGATAAAAGATCATGAGCTTCTAAAAAGGAAAGTTAATGATCTAACTTTATGCATTGAGAGATTTACAAATGGAAGGGAAAATTTGAATAAATTACTTGGCTATCAAAGATCTTCATTTATAAAACATTGTCTTGGTTTTACTCATGATTATTCTGCTCTAAAACAGAAAAAATCTTTTGCTAAAGAATCTTATCATTCTAGATCGCATATTTGCTGCACTTATTGTGGTAAACATGGACACAAGGTGTCTAGATGTTTTATCAAAAGAAAAATAGAAAGTGGTGTTAAAACCATTTGGAAAGTCAAAGAAACTTTTACTAACCCCCTTGGACCCAAGAAAATATGGGTACCAACAATCACCCTTTCAAATTTGGTATAGGTACAATTTGCCTCAATATCAAGTGCCACAAAATGGTTCCTTGACAGTGGATGCTCAAGGCATATGACTGGAAATGCATCACCTGTTAGTGAACTTCAAACTACAAGTGAAGGTTTTGTCACATTTGGAGATAAGAAGAAAGGGAAAATACTTGGAATAGGTAACATTGGTAAAGGTTCTTTCCCTCTTATCAAGAAAGTATTACTTATTGAAGATTTAAAGTATAATTTACTGAGTATTAGTCAATTATGTGATAATGGATGCAAAGTAGAGTTTAAATGTGATACTTGTACTATTCTTGACAATGCAAGTAACAAAACTATCTTTGTTGCTAAAAGAGTTGGTAATGTATATGTGTTGTATCTTGATGAACTTATTACAAATGATATTAAATGTCTTGCCATTCATGACAATGATGGATTTTTATGGCATAGAAGATTAGGACATGTAAGCATGGATTTATTAAACAAACTTTCTACACAAGAGCTGGTGAGAGGATTACCTAAATTGCATTTTGATAAAACTCGCCTCTGTGATGCTTGTCAATATGGAAAACAATCAAAAACATCTTTTAAACCAAAGAAAATGGTTTCTACCTCAAAACCTCTTGAACTAATACATATGGATTTATTTGGACCTATGAGGACTACTAGTTTTGGTGGTAAAAGCTATGCTTATGTGACTGTTGATGATTTTTCAAGATTTACATGGGTAATCTTCTTAGCACAAAAAGATGAAACATTTTATGAATTTTCAAAACTCTTCAAAAAGGTTCAAACCTCTCTTGATTGCAAACTGATTTCTTTTAGAAGTGATAATGGAAGAGAATTTTGTAACCAAGACTTTACAAAATTTTGTGATGAATATGGTATTACTCACAATTTTTCAGCTACCAAAACACCTCAACAAAATGGTGTTGTTGAAAGGAAAAACAGAACCTTACAAGAAATGGCTAGATCAATGCTTTGTGAAAACTCATTACCAAAGTATTTTTGGGCTGAAGCTGTTAATACAGCTTGTTATATCATGAACAGAGTTTTACTAAGACCTTTTATAAGAAAAACACCTTTTGAACTTTTATTTGACAAAACTCCATCAATTGTCTATTTCAAAGTTTTTTGTTGTAAATGCTTCATTTTAAACACTAGCAACTATCTTGGTAAGTTTGATAGAAAATCAGATGAAGGAATTTTTCTTGGTTATTCATCAAATAAAAAGGCATATAGAGTCTATAATAAAAGAACATTGTGTGTTGAAGAAACTATTCATGTAACCTTTGATGAATCTAACATTTATCTTCAAAGAGGAAATGCAGATGACACAGGCACATCAATGGTTGAAAATCATACTCAACACCAAGCACCCACAGTGGAAGATCATGCCAAAGAAGAAGAAATAATGGAGCAAGAACAAGATTGTCAATCAAGCAATGATCAAGAACTTCCAAAGGATATCACATATGCAAAAGGTCATTGGTGATGTCTCCCAAGGGGTAAAAACAAGGCGGTACTTTATTGATAACTTTGCTCTTTTATCTCATATTGAACCAAAAAATATTGATGATGCATTGTGTGATAATTTCTGGATTATTGCTATGGAAGAAGAGCTAAATCAATTTGAAAGAAATAAAGTTTGGTCTCTTGTTCCTAGACCTCATGATCATTCTGTTATTGGTACAAAATGGGTTTTTAGAAATAAGTTAAATGAACTAGGAGAAGTAGTTAGAAATAAAGCTAGACTTGTTGCTCAAGGTTTCAACCAAGAAGAAGGCATTGACTATGATGAGACCTTTGCTCCAGTAGCCAAATTAGAATCTATAAGAATACTTTTGGCATTTGCTTGCTTTAAAGGTTTTAAACTTTTTCAAATGGATGTTAAAAGTGCTTTCCTAAATGGTTTTATTGAAGAAGAGGTTTATGTAGAACAACCTCCTGGTTTTATCCATGAAAAATTTCCAAATTATGTGTATAAGCTAACCAAAGCTCTATATGGACTGAAACAAACTCCAAGATCTTTGTATGAAAGATTAAGTGGTTTTCTTCTCTCAAAATGTTTTACTAAAGGAAAAGTAGACACAACTTTTTTTATTAAAACATCTTCTAAAAATGATATTTTGCTTGTACAAATCTATGTTGATGATATCATTTTTTGTTCTACTAATATTTCTCTTTGTGAAGAGTTTGCTAAAACTATGCAAAATGAATTTGAGATGAGCATGATGGGAGAAATAATTTTCTTCCTTGGACTACAAATTAAGCAAACCAAGGATGGAGTCTTCATCAATCAAGAAAAATATACTAAGGAGCTATTGAAAAGGTTTGGAATGGATCAAGCAAAAGGAATAAGTACTCCTATGAGTTCATCAACTAAACTTGATAAAGATGAGAAAGGTAAAAGTATTGATGAGAAATTATATAGAGGAATGATAGGAAGTTTACTGTATCTCACTGCTAGTAGACCAGATATTATATTTGCTGTTTGCTTGTGTGCTAGATTCCAATCATGTCCTAAAGAATCTCATCTAATTTTTGTCAAACGAATATTTCGTTATTTGATTGATACACATGACTATGGTCTTTGGTTTTCTAAAACTTCATCTTTTGAACTTATTGGATATTCTGATGCTGACTATGCTGGATGCAAAGTTGAGCGTAAAAGTACAAGTGGTCATTGTCAATTTCTTGGTAGTTGTCTAGTGTCTTGGTTTAGTAAAAAGCAGGCTTGTGTATCTTTATCCACAGCAGAAGCTGAATACATAGCTGTAGGAAGTTGTTGTGCACAATTATTATGGATGCAGCATACTTTACTTGATTATGGTCTTAAATTTAAGTGTGTGCCTATACTATGTGATAATACTAGTGCTATCAATTTGAGCATTAATCCCATTCAACACTCTAGGACCAAGCATATAGAGATAAAACATCATTTCATTCGTGATCATGTGATTAAGAAAGATATATGCTTAGAACATGTAAATACAAATGATCAAATTGCTGACATATTTACAAAGCCTTTGGCTGAGGAAAGGTTTAATCACCTAAGAAGACTCTTAGGAATTTCAAAATTCAATGACTAATGTGTGTATTAATGTTGTGATGAAAATAGAGATTTATTGATCAAAAATTCGGACGCAGGACAGAAAATTCGGTCGACCGAATTTTCTGAACCAAAGAGACAGAAACTTTCGACCGAAAATTTGGACGCAGACCTAAAATTCGGTAGTCCTAATTTTGCCGATGCATCCCTTTAAATGAAAATCGAACGGGTTCTTCCGAACATTACAACTTCTGAATTTTACATCCTTTCAAAACCTCTCATACCCATTCACGTCCGAATCAAAATCTCTTCAAATCCACACACTCTCATCCCGATTTTCCTTCATTTTTAAACTTCTAAGCCCTAATTTCATACAGAAAACAAATCATTCTCAAGAGAAAACATCATGGTGAGAACAAAGAAGCCCAATGTTGAGAAAGGAAAAGGAAAGGCTAAGGAAGGAGATGGAGACCCAATCCTCAATCAACCAAGAAGGATTCGCATTCCTCAAACACAATCTGGAGTTGACAGGTTTATCTCTATCAAATCAACTCATGAATTTGATGAATGGAATAAGAATAGTAGAAAGATTATTCATGGATATAAGGTGGATGCTGATAAACTATCTAGTATGGATATGGTTCTGTCCTGTTTCAATGATGTTGGATGGAGTAGTTTGTTGTTTATTAATGAAGATTTTTATCCTACTTTGGTATATGAATTCTACCTAAAGGAAGAAAGAACTGAGATTGTTGGGGATGATAGGATACAATGGTATTCAACTAGAGTATCCCAAGTTGATATTGAATTAAGTGAAGCCCTGATTAACAGAATTTGTGGGGTAAGTGACAGTGGGGCTAAATATTATGCACCCTCAATGCATTGCTATGATCATCAACTCTTTACATATGATAGATTTGAACAAGCATTTACAAATGGAAGAGAGTTTAGATCTATAAAAGAGAGGGAAATCAAGAATTTGGATGCTAGAGGTAGAGTATTGCATCATATGGTAACTACTATGATTTTTCCTAACTTTGGACATAAATCATTAGTAGGTAATATGCATATGGTATTAATGTTAGCCTTGCATGAACAGAGGAAATTGAACTTTGGATATATAGCCTTAAGACACATGATTACTGCTAGAAAAACAGTAACCAAGGCATTCCCTTTTGGAAGGCTGTTAACAAAGATCTTTAAGCATTTTAAGATTAAACTTCCAGGAAGAGGACAAGCCTTTAAAAGTGGAGAAATAAACACTGATGAATCCCTTAAGAGAATGTAGCTTATCCTTGATGATGATGGAGTATGGAAAACAAAAAGAGGATCCTCTCCAAAAAGATTAGGAAGAAAAGAAAGGACAGAAAGTGTAGAAGAGGAAAAGGAGGAGGATGAAGATGAGGAAGATGAGGAAGAGACCCTTGCAAGAGAAATGAAGACAAAAAGAAAGCATGACACTTCAAGTGAGGGGGAGCAACCACCAACAAAAAGAAGAGTAGTTGAAGAAGAAACAGAAGTTGAGTCAAGTGGTGAAGGAATAACTAGAGGTGACACCATAATAGCCAAAGCATTCCAAGAAGCCTTGAACAATCAAGTCAAGGAAATGGAGAAGATGAATAAGTTCTTTGAATCATTTGCTCCAATGGTTCTAGGAAAATTAGATGGACTAGAGAGTAGAGTGAAACACATTGAGGAAATCCTAATGAGAAATACTCAAAGTGGTGAAGGACCCTCTAGGCCTCAAGATAGAAATGAGGAAGATGATGATAAAGAGGAAGATAAGAAGGACAAAGATGATGACAGTGATGATGGGGATGATCAAGGAGGAAATGATGAGACAGTGGCAGAACAACAAGAAGAAGAAGAACATGTACATGAAGAACCACAAGAGGCAGGAAGCCAAGTAGCTCAAGCTGAAATTGTCTCACCATCACACATTTCATTCAGCCAAGGAAGAGTGAAGCACTTGGCCATCAAGAAAGGGATTAGCAAAGCCTCTTCATCAACATCACAAGACTAAGCATCTCTTCCATTCTATTTACTGCTTTGAGTTATTTAAATTTTTAGTTTTGCATCTAATGTTATAATCTTCTTCAGTATTTTTCTTGCATCTTATGTAATAGTGAAGCTCAATGATGAAATCTCAGTGATGAGAGCTTCCTTTATGTGTTAAAATTGTTAATCTCATTTTCATTGACCCCATCTTTGACTGATGACAAAAGGGGGAGAAGAAATGAGGATGACAAAATGTGTGAAAAACTGCTGTATGGGATGAGATAATGAATTTTTGAATTTTCTCTATATGAATTGATAATGAATTTTCTGTATATGAATTTTTCTGTATGCATGTTTTCTGAGTCTTATGTCTCAATCCTATAGATGTTTTCTATGTGTTTTCTGTAAATGAATAACTTGTTCTTGAATTGTTACTCTATGAAAACTCTATGAAAACATTTGAATGCATGAGCTATAACTTGTTGCCAAAAAGTATTCTATTGTTTGTTCAAATTGATCTAAATCTGTTTTAATCTCTCTATTATGTTTGAACAACCTTAGGCATTCATTATATTGAATTTATTATAGTTTTTTGACTTAAGATTTAAAAATTCGGATGCATGTTCTGAAATTCGGATGCATGCATATTTTGCTGTCAAAAAGTGCTTTATTGTTGTTCAAATTGATTCAAACTTGTTTTAATCTCTTCCACTAAGTTTGAACAACCTTAGGAAAGCTTACTTTCAAAAATTGAAGCTTTCATTTAACCTATTTTAAAATTCAGACTTGATATGTCAAAATTCGAATGCATCCATATTGTGTTGTCAAAATGTGCTCTTTTGTTGTTCAAATTGATTCAAATATGTTTTAATCTCTTACTATATGTTTGAACAACCTTAGGAAAGATTATTTACAAAATTTGGAGCTTTCATTTATCTTATTTTAATGTTTGGACTTGATATGTCAAAATTCGGATGCATAGTATCTCTAGTCCAAATTTGTTGAAAAATGAGCACAATCTAAGGGGGAGCATTGATAAGATTTTAACAACCTTAAAACCTCTCTTAGAAGTTTTCTAAATGCTTAAATGCTATATCTTCTATCCTAGTTTTGTTGGAAGGAAGGAGGTTAATGGAGGTTGGTTGGGTCATAGGCTCATATTGAGCCTTTTGTATGTCAATGTGCTAAATTGGTTATTTTCTATCATTGACATTAATACTTCTATGTACTACATTGTTTTAATCTATCACATTTTGCATCAAAGTTTGTCATCATCAAAAAGGGGGAGATTGTTAGCCCTAAGGGCAAATTATGTAGTTTTGATTAATGACAAATATTGATGAGGACTAAAATGTTTGATTATTGTGTGATAGGTTCTGTAAACTGAGAAGTATGAAGTCTCATTGCTTTGTAGCAAAAGTTCAAGAGCAACTTTAGTTAAGCAAGTATTTGAAGTTTGAAGAATGTTGTTCTAAAGATGATCAAAGAGCATTGAAGACTTGAAGTGTAGAGTACATTTAACTTTTAGGTAAATCTCTATGCAAACTCTACACTTGCATGTCTTGGTTATCATTGAATGCATAAGAGAGCATAAAAATAGTCTTATGATCTTAAAAGGCTTTGAATGAATCTTTTTATAAGATATGTTAGTAAACTCATATGTTCTTGTTTTTCAAGCTTATATATGGTTAAATAAGTTTTCTATACATATCAAATGTTTTTCAAACTTATTGAAGTTATATCTCAAATGATTTTACAAAGTTTGAAAATGCTTCCAAAAAATTCGGTCGTCCGAATTTTGTAGCAAAAGTTTGCTACTATTCTTCCAGAGAAATTCCGAAGAAGATTCGGTCGCAGCCAAAAAATTCGGTCGTCTGAATTTTTGGCCTTCAGCATGGTCATTGTTCTTCCAGAGAAATTCGGAAGAAGATTCGGACGCAGCAAAAAATTCGGTCGTCCGAATTTTTGTTCTCAGTATGGTTACTATTCATCCAGAGAAATTCGGACGAAGATTCGGACGCAGCCAAGAAATTCGGTCGTCCGAATTTTCTGAAACTAGCCGTTTCTAGCCGTTTTATGAACGTTTTAACAGATTTTCAAATTCTATAAAAGCTATAAACATGCAAATTTTTGTAACTCTTGAAATCTTGTAAACTCCAAGCATTCAAAAGTATTTAGCAAACATTTCTTAAGCTCTCTTATGCCTTGTGCATTCAATTGATCAACCCTAAAAGACATCAAAGTGTGAAGGTGCAAAATTGTGTAATATCTACCATCAAGTGGTAACTTCTATAAATTCTCATTTATTTATCAAATTGTGTATTTCTACTAGCTCTAGCAAGGTTATCTTGATAACATAAAATCCTTTAGATAAGGGTGATCCTTGAAAGTGTGATTCAAGGTTGTTTAACATATAAAACCATTGTTTGTGGTGAGCCTTGTATTGTAAACATTACTAGAAGAGGTTGTGAGTGTAAAACCATAGTTTGGTGAACCTCTCTTGTAATTTGTAAACCTGAGCAATTAAATTCCTACGACACCTCTTAGAAACTTGTTCTAAGCAATCCCGATAATAAGAATTTAACCAAATAAGAAGAACACTTACACACCACAATCGGAAATCTCAATTGATAAGTGAAAGTGTAGTTCTTGGAGTAACAAGAGTAAGAGGAATCAATCCTCTCAAAATGGTGGCGGCAGCCCCTCTCAAATGACACTCAAAATCTGACCTAATTGCCTCCAAGAAGGCTACTTATAGCTAGGGTAAGATATGAAAGGGTTGGACTTAATAATACATGTAAGCCCAACATAAAACAAGACATAAAATAAATCCAACAAGATTGGCAGCCCAAGTTTTAGAAACATAACTTCCTCTTGGACTTGAGCCCATTACATAGCCTTCAAGTAGTAAAATCATCCGAACTAAATATTTGAGACAAATGGACCAAGTTGGGCTGCGGACAAACTAATTCTTCTCCAACAGGTTTGGTTAACTCTATCCTCTTCAAATGTTGGTCCACATAGGCGAATAAGGCCTCTTGAAGCGCCTTAGCCCTAGCTCTGGTCATTGGCCCAACCGGTATAATTAGTTCTTTATTGGACACGTCCAAGCCATCATAGTAATCCGTAGTCTTGCTAGCCGCTCTCAAGGTATAAGTCCAGATTGCAGGAGCCTCTCAGGTACATGATGCTCTTACTGCAACTTTACACTATCAAATGATCTACCGAGTCCAAAATCATGCCATAGATCTCTCCCTTCCTGGTGGAGAAGATGCTCTACTTATCAGCTATTTGCACCCATGCCCCAAGACAGATTCCCAAATCTAAACTTCTCAGTCTCCTTCCTGACGCTTGGGTCACAGAATATGAGAAAGTCCATGAAGCTGTAAATCAGCACCTGTGTCAAAGAAGGCTATAGCATGAATGAGTTTATCATATTTGGAGGTTCAGATTTGAACAGGGGCTTGAGGATGTGTTTTTCGGGTCTGAATAGTAAGGATTGGGTTCTGGAAGTGTTGGGTCTGGTTCCGGGGGAACTGGTTCTATTATATGGTAAGACAAAGGGATTTCATCTTCTTCAATGGCGAAGAGGGTGGGCTAACCTGTTCGATTTGTGAGATGAGGTTCTGCCTTTTCTTCTTTTGAGGACATTGCTTGGCATAGTGACCCTTCTGTTTGCAGACATAGCAGTAGTCTGACTTGCTTCTGGGACATCTGGAGGACTTGTGTTTCCTTCTGAAGTATCTCCATTTTTTCTTTGAAGATCGTCTGTCTGTGGTATGAATTCTGGAGAACTTCTTTCTCTTGGATGATTTCTTGCAAGAGGACTTGTTGCAGCATGACTGGATGATTAAGTCTGAACGTTTGCATACTTGGTCAACCTCTTTATCTCCTTTGAGATATTGCTTGATTACTTGCCTTTTGTGGCAAAGGTCTTCAAGGCTTTGCAAGATAGCTTGTCTGATTTGACCAGGAGTCATACCAAGGATGGATTGGTATTTTTGTCTGATGTATACATCGGCTCCTTGAGCTAAAGCTTGAGGGATTGAGCTGAGGAAAGCTTGTTTTAGACTAAAATCTGCACCAAGAAGATAAAATAATTGAGTTATACAACAAAGTGCAGAACACTAAAGATAAAAGTCTTCACAGCTGTAATGCTCAGAATCAGTCGGTGTTGAAATATCACTATCAGTGGAGTCAGGATCAGTGATATTGCGTTCAATAATGAGATCCTGATACAGAGCATGTGCCTTTGCTTTTTTCTTTCTCTGCTTTAGTGCTTCCTTTCTGAGTGAGGTGACAAAAGTGGTTCGAGCAGTTTCATCAAAGGCCATACGTGGAAAGGTAAACCCATGTGATGAGTGAGGCATAATTTTATTTTCAACAAACATATATTTTTGGGCCTGATGATTATGGTTCTTGGAATTATCCGACCAACCATCATCACGAGATAAGCATCAAAATAGCTCGTGAATGGTATCTTCACCATCCCTAGCAACTGAAAGTATTTGAAAGAGAATAATTTCAGAAACTCAAACCTGGACTGTCTAAGAAGGTATGACTTGGATCAACACAACGGCCAACTCTTGGGCACTCAAAGGATCCTGTCCTTTTATCTTTCAACAATCCAAGAAGGAATGAAATCAACCATTCAAGAAGGAATACTCACAATTTCTAAGTATCACAGAACAAGGATTTAAGCTAAAGTCATATAAAAAATAGAAGCAGAGAAGAAGAATAGAGAAAACTTAGAAAGACATTTTTTGGAGTGAAACACACAAGAAAGATATTATTACTAGGGAACGAAGCTTGAGGAATTGTTACAACAATGGGCTCCTTATATAGAGCTCCAAGGAAGAACCTAGAAGGCTAAATTATTGGGCTATGACGTCATTGCTTACATGATGGCAGCTAATGAGGTCATCGCTTACATCACACCACACTTATCATACTTATTTGCTTTAATCAGCTGGAAAATAAAGTTGACATGACAGCACACTGAATAATAAAGACAACAAAGTGTATAGCACTAAAGATAAAAGTCTTTACAACTGTAATGCTCAGAATCAGTCGGTGTGGAAACATCACTATCAGTTGAGTCAGGATCAGTGATATTGCATTCAATAATGAGATCCTGATGCAGAGCATGTGCCTTTGCCTTTTTCTTTTTCTGTTTGAATGCATCCTTTCTGAGTGAGGTGACACAAGTGGTTCAAGCAGTTTTATCAAAGGTCATACGTGGAAAGGTAAACCCATGTGATGACTGAGAGGAGCTAGCTGGCTGAAGGTTAAAGTAATCCAAAGGGGTTTCAGGGTCTGGCTGAGAATCAGGCAGGTGGTGAAGATACCATTCACGAGCTATTTTGGTGTTTATCTCGTGATGATGGTTGGTCGGATAATTCCAAGAACCATAATCATCAGGCCATATTTCTTGAGGCATAATTTTATTTTCAACAAACTTATATTTTTGGACCTCAGAGTATTTTTGAGGAAGATCTAACACAGTAATGGAATTGACCTGGTAGAGATGGGAATATGGATGGATTGTGAAATCAGGGTCTATTGGCGGTGGATGTCAAAGAGGAGGAAGTGTTTAGGAAAAGTGATAAGTAAGTTCTTCCATTCTGCTAAAGGTTTAAACCAGGTTAAGAACTCAAGGATACTTGGAATAAAACCTTTAAGAAATAATACAGAGTCGATTTCAAGAAGAATGTGGTATTGTTGACAGAGGTACCAAAAGAACCATTTCAGTGGAGGAGGGAAGTCATTAGGTCGGAGAATGAAAACTTGACTAAAAGGGAAATATGGATTGACTCCAGATGGTTTTAGAATGGATCCTCCAAATTCTCTAAAAATCTGTAACTCGTAAAAATCTCTTTTTTGCATGATGGAGTCAACAGAATATGGAACTGGGTAATCTGGAGGAAAGTCTGGAGGAATGTTAGGTAGATTGGAATAATTGGGTCGGATCATGGCTATAACGGGTTTGGTGGTAAAGGAATCAGGTTAGGAAAGGAAATCAGCCACAACATTAGATTTACCTTTGATGTGTTTGACCTCGAATGAATACTGCGCAAACCACGTTGACCACCTGAGCAGCTGAGGATGAGGAACTTGCTTCTGCTTGAACTGCAACATTTTGGGGAATGAACTCATATCTGTTTCCACCAAAAACTTTGATTTGATGAGATAGATATTGAACTTCTTTATTCCATTTTTGACGGCGAGGATTTCTTTGAAAGTGGATTTCTTTGAATTTCTGCTGTCTTGAATCTTCCACTTGCAAACCCACAAAGATGTCGGATGCCATCAGTTTCTTCTAGTAGTACTGCACTCCAATATTTGTCACTTGCATCAGTCTGGAGTATCTTTTGGCCATTTGTAGGAAGATACAATTTCTGAATTTTGGGCACTTGTTCTTTCAGTGCAGTTACAGCTTGAGTCTATAAGGATGTCCAGGGAGATGGATTCTTTTTGAGCATCTTGGTGAGGGGATGGATATGCTCAGAAGCTCTGGGCAGGAAATCTCGGACATAATTAGCAACACCAAGGAACTGTTGGACTTGTTTCTGAGAAAGATTGGACTCAGTGAACTTTTGTAATTCGTCGAAAATATGATTTCCAAGAGTGTATGTACCTGCACTGAAATGCATTCCTAGGAAAGTAATTTCCTGTGTAGCCAAGATCATTTTCTTTTCAGAAAGCATTACGCCATAATCTTTAACAATTTGAGCAAACTGGCGTAAAAGTTTTATATGATCATCCTTAGTAGAACTAAAAAGTAGGATGTCATCAATATAAACCAGTGCAGAGTGTAAGAGTGGTTCAAAAATCTTGACCATGGCTTTTTGAAACAAGGATGGTGCGGGTTTTAATCCAAAAGGCATTACTTTCTACTGGAAATGCTGGTTAGGAATACAAAAACCTGTTTTAGGACGTTCATCAAGATGAATGCCAAATTGCCAAAAACCAGATTTCAAATCAAATTTGGAAAACCATTTTGCACCAGAAAGTTGTGACAACAGTGTGTGTTTATGAGGTAATGGAAACTTATCATCTTGCAAAAAGTGGTTGAGAGACTGATAATCAATTACCAGTCTCATTTTTCCACGGAATTGTTCAGGCCGTTTGTCAACATTGAATGCTTCACAAGACCATTGAGAATTTGTAGGTTCAATAAGATCAGAATGAAGAAGGTCAAGGCATTCTTTTGTGGCTAACTGGAGATGATCAGGGTTCATGCCAGAATGACTGGCTTTGGTAGGGTTGATATCCTCATTTTTCTTAAAAGGAGTTTGATGAAGAATTGAGGATTCTGCCAAAGTGGATGGAAACATTTAGTAAGAAATCTGTGTGAGATTCAGCACAAGATTGGGAGACAAACGTTTTTGAATCTCAGCAACGGGATTGGGAGTGGTCTGGTAAAGTCTTGGAATGGTACCGTATTCTCGAAACTGTTTTCCAAAACGAATACCATTGGGAAGGATCTGGAATTTGTGAAGTTTACTGTAAATATCAAAACCAACAAGAAGATCTTTGTCAGTTTCAGAACAGCCAACAAGATGTAAACGAACTTCATATTTAGGGAAGAACTGGATGGTAATGGGTGTCTTAGTAATCAGAGAAGTGTAGAATGTTTTACCATCAGCAGTAACAAATTCTTTCTGATGTTCTGTCCAATGTTTATGAGGTAGGACAGATGGATTCATCATGGATACTACAACACCTGTGTCAAAGAAGGCTATAGCAGGAATTAGTTTATCATATTTGGAGGTTCGGATTTGAACCAGGGCTTGAGGGTGTGTTTTACGAGTCTGAATAGTGAGGAATGGAACAGAAGATTTTTCTGGTGAGTTTGCTGGAGGTGTTGGGTTTGGTTCCGAGGGAACTGGTTCTGAGATATGATAAGACAAAGGGATTTTGTCTACTTCAATGGCAAAGAGGGTATCTTCGTCCAGTTCATCTTGTTCAGAAAAAAGGGACTCAAGGTCATCATTATCATTGATAGGGCTAACCTGTTCGATTTGTGAGATGAGGTTTTGCCTTTTCTTCTTTTGAGGACATTGCTTGGCATAGTGACTTTTCTGTTTGCAGACATAGCAGTAGTATGACTTGCTTTTAGAATTTTTAGAGGACTTTTGTTTCCTACTGAAGTATCTCCATTTTTTCTTTGAGGAGCGTCTGTCTGTTGTATGAATTCTGGAGAACTTCTGTCTCCTGGATGATTTCTTGCAGGAGGATTTGTTGCAGCGTGATTTGATGATTAAATCTGAACGCTTACTTACTTGGTCAACTTCTTTATCTCCTTTGAGATATTGCTTGATTACTTGTCGTTTGTGGCAAAGGTCTTCAAGGCTTTGCAAGATGGCTTGTCTGATTTGACCAGGAGTCATACCAAGGATGGATTGGTATTTTTGTCTGATGTATACATCGGCTCCTTGAGCTAAAGCTTGAGGGATTGAGCTGAGGAAAGCTTGCTTTAGACTATCATCTGCACCAAGAAGATAAAATAATTGAGTCATACGTTGCAAATGTTTATCTAGATCAGATCTTTGAAAAGAGTAACATTTCATTTGAAAAAACTTTTTTCTTTTTAATTCTAAATCAGAATCGGGTTCACCAAGAAAACAATAATAGAGTAATGAAACAACTTGATCTATTGAAGAGTTTAGAAATTGTGTTCTCTCAACATCATTGAAAGTCGTAAACCAGTACTTCAATGTGCCAGTGAATCTTGAGGTGAACTCAGTGAGAATGTTTTCTGCTGTGATGCTAGATAGTTCTCTGGTCATCATCCAAGCATGAAATTCTTGGAGTCTGACTGCCCATTTTGCTTGAGGGATATCATCGAGCTGGAATGTGAATGTGCCTGAAGTAGTCAGCTTCTTGGAAGTTTGAGTGGACTCAGGCTCATTGACAATAGGTGTGGCTTCAAATGTATCTCCTGTATCTTCTTCTTCACGAGTCATGTTGATTTGTGGAATGTCTGGTTCAAATTCATCAGAGAAGGACTGTGTAGAAGAGTCTGAGACTGAAGAGGAGTCTGTGTCAGAATCAGAGACTGGTTCTGATTCTATTGGAGAAGAGTACTCAGTCTCAGATGGAGTTTGTTCTTGAACAACAGCTGCTACATGAGGAACGGGCTGAGCGGTAGCCACTTCTTGAAGCATAGGAGTCAGAGGATTCTGAATCATAGCTTGCTTTTGAACTTCCGGAGGAGGAGGAGTAGGCTTTTGTTGTTGTTTCTGAGCTTGCTTTGCTTTCAGCCATTGAGCAGCATTGAAAGTGCTTGGAGAAGGTTTAGACATTTCATATCTCATGGTTCTAAATGCAGAGTATTGGGTTTTGGATGGTGGCTGAAAGGGATTTGTGAAAGGTGGAAAGAAGCTGGAAGAGACTAGAGGGGTAGTAGTAATTGGCGGAGGAGAAGATTAAGGAGTAGACTCAACCTGTGCTTTGAGATAAACAATATAACCTTCAAGGTCTGCTACTTCTTTCATCTTTTGTCGAATTACTTCAGTAGGATTAACACCAGGCATAGGTAGATCGTAAGGGATCTGCTTCAATCTTTTCTCCATATTGACGATCAACCTTTTGGTGACTTCCAGGTCTTGTACTTGAGAATCAACTTTAGTTTCAACAGTAACAAGACGGGAGTTTACCTATGTAACATTTTGATCAATTTGAGTCAGAAGCTTGTTCTGAGCAACAGCGTTTTTCGATTGCCATTTCAGGATGGTTTCAACAGGATTAGTGGATGCAGTCTGTCCACTAGGAAGTATTGTTGATGAAGAGTTCGGGATTTTATGAGAGTGTCGGGCATTGTCTTTGGTAAAAGGTGAGGTTTGAGGAAAGATAGGATTGAGAGGGGGAAACTCAGCTGGTTGAAACATACAGATAGCTGGAATAGGAATTGGTGGTGTAGGTGGCTTGTAAATGGATTGATGGGTTGACAAGTAGGAGGTACTGGTTTTTCTTTGGCAAGGATTTTGAGGCATTTTTGGTAATAAGGGTGAAGTGGTTGTTTTGGTTTAGGAGGCAACCATGTGGATGGGATTTCTGCAATAGAGGAATCATACCTGCTGCGAGTCTGAATGACTTGAGCTCCTTGTTGATAATCTGGATCTAGCTCAGGAGTTTTAGTAGAACACGGAGAAGGAATTTGTTTTTTCTTCCTTCTTCCTCGACTGGAATAGCCGCAAGTGCAGTCTTCTGGATCAATACCACAGTCAAAGCAGCAATTCTGACAAGATTCACAGGAAGTGCATCCACCCCAATAACAGTGATTGGAGAATGGATCTGTCTCAAAGACAACTAGTTGTGCATCCGGTGTGTACCATTTTATGATATCAGGGAAAGTATCTCTGTGGGAGACCAAAGGATGATGTGGTCCAAGTTTGGTAATTCAATCAAGATCTGCTTGGTGATCTGGAAGAGGATCAAAGATAGGAAGACGAATCATAGCAATCCTCAGATAGTTTTGCTTGATAGACTGGAGATGCTTATGATCAAATCTGATGGAAACAGAACCATCAGAGTTCTGAGAGATCTGAGAGGAGGAAGATTCCAGAGGCTGATTTGCAGCTTCATGGACTTTTTCATATTCCGTGATCCAAGCGTCAGGAAGGAGACTGAGTAGTTCAGATTTGGGAATCTGTCTTGGGACATGGATGCAAACAGCTGACTGTTTGTCATCTACCTTGATAACAAGAGCATCTTCTCCACCGGGAAGGGAGAGATCTATGGCATGATTTTGGACTCGGTAGATCATTTGATAGTGTAAAGTTGCAGTGAGAGCGTCATGTACCTGAGAGGCTCCTGCAATCTGGACTTGTACTTTGAGAGCATTGAGCAGATGTGGATCTGCTAGAGACATGTTGAATTGGGCTACAATGTGATGAATACCGTGCCAGCATTCAGTGTTGCTTCAACTGTGGCGATACAAGTATGCTGATATGCTAGAAAGTGGGTATCCAAGAGGGCAACTCGGGCAACCATAGGTAAGCCCTTTCTGCCATGGAGGGTGAGAGATATACGAACAGTACCAAAGTGAAGATGAGTGTAACCATGTTGTTTCCATTGACGGGGAAAGTCTTCAGGAATGTAAAGAGTAACGAATTGCTCTTTATCAGTGGCTATAATAGGATGTTGGTCCATCTTTGAGCATTGGACATACTCTCGGACAGAGGAAGGTGTTTGACGGATAAGAGACTTAAAAGATTTTCAAGGGGAAACTATGGACTTAGCATAATTAGTGTAAGGATTCATGAAAGGATGACTTTCAGGAGTAAACTGAGAAGATGAATATACAGTAACTTCGTATAGGTAATCTAATTTCTTAGATGCAGTTTGGCGGAAGGAAGGAGTAGTATCTAATGAAATAGATGAACGGGAAGTTTCTGGATACATGAGTAGGTAAGGCTTCTTCAACTCTATCTAGCTTCTAAGAATTTTTAAATCCTTTCAATTAGGGTCAGTTGAGCTACTAAAGTTGCCAAGCATTCCTCAATCAAATCCACTGCTTCAATTTTGCAATTAGTTAATGTTGCTCTGTGCCACCTTCTCTGTGTCATGTTGAGTTCCTTTTGAGTAAACAAATATTGTAGTCTCTTTTTTGCTCATATGGTTTCATCTGACAAGAAACAAAGGCAAGAAACCAATTGTGTTTTGATGCATTATTGTAAATGATATATCCTCTGGACTCCTTAGATAAAGCCAAGATCAGAACTAGGACCAGTTTTTGCTTTAGCTTTCTAAAAATTCCCTTGCAAGCTGAGGACCATTCAAATTTCACCCACCTCTAAGTCAATTGAATTAGGGGTGAAGGAGTCAAAGCGAAGTCCTCTATGAATTTTTGATAGTAACTCCCCAAACTGAGAAAGCTAAGGATTTTGCAACGTTCGACCACCTTGACCAATTTACAATGGCTTCCACATTCTTCAAGTCCTCTCTAACACCATTTGCCAATATAACATGTCTTAAAGATACCATACTTTTGAGCCAAAACTCACATTTAAAATGTTTTGCATACAATTTCTTTTCCCTAAATATCTACACATCTCGTGAGAATGTTTTGAATGCTTCTCCTTAGACGATGAGTACACCAAAATAAAGACCACAACATGTAGAGCTTCTCCTTTGATTCTTTTTTATTGAGAATTTTATTACCTCATTGGAGTTATTAGTACAAGTGAAACTTACTCTTTGAACCTGCTTTCTTGATATATAATTTGACATCTAAAATCGTTGACTATTATTTTACTTGTGATTATTTTATAATGACATCTCTTTTGTTAAGTGATCGCTAGTTTGTTGTTTTAGGGGCTCTGATTTTGTATACTTGAGTCAGGTAAGGACTAATTGAATTTAAAACCTTAAAAATTGGACAACCCAATTCACTCTAATCCTACTATGTTCCTTTTTAGTTTCAAATTCATTGCACAATAGTGTTCAAAACATATAATTTTCTTTTCAAAATATGCCTATTTTCTCGTATTGAAATCTAAAAATTTAATAGTAATTAAGGTAGGCACCCTTGGGGACTACAACATCAATCTATTATAACGACTTATCTATTTTTTAGGAAAATCTACATTTCAATATGAGAATGAAGAAAAGGGATGAAAAAATGCAAAACTGGTATCAAATTCAATATATATATAGTCAACTGAAGAGTTTCGTGTAATAATTCACTCCTAGATTAGCCCCTCCTAAGAGTGAATTATCACTTTCCTGTTTCATATGTGCAATGTAACATGTAATATTACTACGTAATTCAAATATAAATCTACTAACTTCTAATAAACCAAAATTAGGAATAAAAAAAATAAGGTACATGAGTCATTTTATAGCAAGGGATTGATAAAATAGTTTATACAGAACATAGTCGATGACTAAAATTAGAGATCTTCACAATATATTCAAATTAATAATCACTTAAAATAGAAAAATACAATTATAGACCAAGGATGACTACAAAATGATAGATGCCTACACGAAGCTAACTGCGATTGACGATTTAATTGGCTTGTGCAATCCAAAGAATGAAACTATTCTCTCAACCTAACTATAAGAATCTTGAAGTATGAACAAAGAATAATGAGATGCGAAACACTGTGAAATTACTGGGTACCTATATAGTTTGAGAGTATAGTATGTATATATTAATTAAGTATATTAAGGCTATAATAATTTTAAAGAACTACAAGTTATAGCCATATTATTATGAGAATCATATATTATAGGGTAGCTATCATTTAGTACAATAAGGTAGATTGTTTGAAATTTACGTAAAGTAAGATATATTCTCTCAAGTGGTATTCATTAAACTTACTCCACAACTGAAAATACAAGTAAAGTCAACAAAGGTAAAAATTCAACATGATTCTTACTAGTCTATACAAGTTATAAGTACATAAAAACTCCAGTTGCCCTCCCAATAGTCATCTTACACACGACACAAAGGAAGTCTCCACATAACACCTCCCAATGGCTATCTCACATGAGATGCAAAGAGACTCTCTCCATATATTAATAATCTCAACCTTGTAGGAGAACCACGTATCCAATCCATATACTAATGGTAAAGTTTACACATAATTAACATTCAATATCTCAAAAACACCCAATTAATTATTAACGCGCTTATCGCGGAAGAGAAGATGTAAAGGATGTATTTTCGATTTTGGAAACAAGAAAGTCTATGACTTTCCGAAAACAAGTTTATAACCAAACAGACAAGATAATTAAATCCCTACGACACCTCTTAGAAACTTGTTCTAAGCAATCCCGATAATTAGAATTTAATAAGCAAAAAAAAAAAAAAGAACACTTACACGCCACAATCAAAATCTCAATTGATAAGTGAAGAGTAGTTCTTTGAGTAACAAGAACAAGAGGAATTCTAACCTCTCAAGGTGGCAGCAGCCCCTCTCTAAAATGACTCAAAAATTTTCCTCTTTCAACCTTACAAGCTAGGAGTTTATATAGAACTCCTAGGAAGACTCTAGAATACAACATGACATCATTGCTTACATCACATTGACCTATGATGTCATTGCTTACCTCATACTATACTATGACATCATGGCTTACATCACACTACCCTATGATGTCATTGCTTACCTCATACTATACTATGATATCATGGCTTACATCACACTACCCTATGACGTCATTACTTACCTCATACTATATATTATGACATCATGGCTTACATCACACTCTATTATGATGTCATTGCTTACATCACTCTCCCTCTTGGACTTAAGCCCACTCCATAGCCTTCAAGTATCAAGGTCATCCGGCCCAAGTATATGAGACAAATGGACCAAGTTGGGTTGTGTTCTAACTAACTCTCCTCCAATAGGTTTGGCCAGCTCTATCCGCTTCAAATGTTGGCTTACATACGCAAACAAGGCCTCTTGAAGTGCCTTAACCCTAGCTCTGGCCATAGGTCCAACTGGTATAATTAGCTGTTTATTGGACACGTCCAACCCATCATGGCAGTTCATAGTCTTGCTCGCATCAATTATACTACAAGAAAATATGGAATTAGCAGCGAACATATCCATCACTAATCTTTGCTAGCGACAGAAAGTTCCCTCGCTAAATACACATCGATAATTGCGACAGCATCATTATTCCGTTGCAATTACCGATGGATTTGCCACAGAAAGAAAATAGTCAAACAACTATATTGTGAATAATTTAACGACAAATTTGCAACAACGATAATATATTTAAATTTTAAAAGTAAAAAGTTACCATTAATTCTACGCAAATTCAGTTTTAGAAATTATTTTTCAAGAAATATCCATCACTAATTAGCGATGAATTTACAGCATACATAAATTATAATTCAAAAATAAATAATAAAAGAAAAATATGAATTATTATTTAAATGGAAAATTAGTTTAAAATACCATTGAATTATTTACGATTCCTTAAAAGTAGCCAAACTCTTTTATTTTGATTTTATGTACTCACATACTATTTTCATTCAATTAATTGTACCACACACCAGTCTCACAGTGGTTTACGGCTAGAAAAAATCATGTGCATAGCACATGCCTTTTTTCCAAGGCTAAAATAGTCACCACAATTCTGTCCCTCCAATTACAATATTCTCAAACTACTTCCCTCCAACATCTTCTTCATCTCAATTTCTTGCTTTACACCAAAAATCCATTTTGATGCAGCAGTAGAATTTTGAGGGCTTTCAAGCCTCCATTGAAGCAGGAGGAAAGATGGCATCTTCAAATTCAAGGAAGTCCACGTGTTCAACAGGAAGCTCCAAGTACTGCCATTGTGGGCAAACCAGTAGTTGCCCAAATGATGCGAACCCTAGGTATAGAAACCTAGAACCCAACATCAAACTTCCACAAATGCCCAACGATGTGTGAAAAGGGCTTCAAGAACCCTTAACCCCGTTGGATATATGACCCAAGAACCAAAGGTATAAACAGAAACCCTAAACCCGTTATCAATAAAGATAAGAACTTAAGGTATAATTCAAATAAATGAACCCACAAGTTGAATGACTTGATAAGTTCAAGAAGTTCTTTCAAGAACCAAAGAGAGAATGTATTCTCACAAAAAATATTAATGACATCATGTTCATCCCCTTTAATTTCTAAAAAGACCCTATATAAATAGACATCTCAAAACCCTAATCTAATTGGTTTTGGATTTAGAGTTGGTGGCTAAAACACAAGTCTTTAATAGGCTTGGATTTGCAGTTAATTAAATCCAACTAAGGACTAAAATACAACAATGGATATGACCTTCAATAATTAAAAGTTCTTAGCCTAAACAAACTTAAAAACTAATTAAAAGACTCCTAAATTTTAGAAAATTTCGTCCAAGCCTTAGGCTGAATTTTTTAGCCAATCAATTTGCTATCTTGGACATCAATTTGGCAGCCCAATGGACTCCAGAGTAGTTGGACGGCTTGCTTGTAGTAAATTAATGATTTCTGATCCATCTTGCATACAATATAGCCTTGAAAAACTCATTTGTTATTGGACTAGTGGACATCTTCAATGGATCTTGATCACCTAAGTTTGGCGCATATTGAACTACTAAACAATTTTCTGCCAAGAAACATCATCATTGTGTTGCCAAAATATCATTCAATCTTACAAAGTCATCCAACATCCAGCTCAAAACCAACACATATACATTTTACATAAAATGACCAAGCCATGAGCATGTGACAGTTAACCGTATATACCAATTCAGTCCACAAAACAACAAGGATGTTATTTGTGGAACCTACTTCTAAGGTATGCTACGTATGACAAGTTCTCTCTTGCCTATACAACAGTTGGAGATGTGCATGTTTGTTTATGGTGACCATGTTTGTGACATAACCCTATTTGTGATATGCACTACAGATTCTTTGCCTCTTCAAAGGTGGAATGACCTAAATCTATCAAAGGAACAAAGAAATCATAAATTGCTAAAATTTATAATATTGATAAAAACTATTGGAACATTTTGTAATAGAAACTAACTTGGTCATCCATAGCATTTTGGTCATTTATAGCAGCTAGTTGCTTAGCTGGCTAACTGGAACTTCCTCATACCTCTATTTTTGTCACCTACAAATAGGTCAAAGAACACAACATTTTTAACTAAAATTTCATTTCAGAAAGACATCAATATTGTACACCTCATGATTAATTGCTTACACTGGATATTTGAGATAAATTATGGCATAAGGCATCATTTTCCTCAGTTGCTGCATTGGTATTGGCTACACAAGTTCTCGTATTGTGCCCTAAATCCCCACATCTGTTGCATTTGTTCATATTGGAGGGAGTAAAATTACCTCTACCATTCCCATCGTCAACTCCACTACCAACAGCTGCTTCTTTTAGGTTTGAATCATTCATCCTTATTGGGCATTTTCTAGAGTTGTGTTCCTTTCCACAACATGTTTTGCACTTCAAAGGACCACATTCCCATCGTGAAAGCTTATGCTTACTATTTCTTGTTGTGGCCATCTCATCTGGTTCTCTTCTTCTAGCTCGTCTTGGTATGCCAGGCATTCTCAGTCTCTTGGGAGGCAGTGGTGGTTCCTTTCCAGTCCTTGGCCACAAACTTATACCACCAATGGGATTTACTAATGGTTCATATGCCTTCAAATATGTATCTCTAAGATAATACTTATCTACATAATTTTCAACATTATCCCGTTGACAAAGTATTCACTCACTACATGAACACATGGAATTCCACACAAGTCCTATTTTCTACAAGAACATGATTTTGTAGTTGGGTCAACTACACACATCTCACCATACATGTGCTTTACTTGGTACTTGGCCCCACTTGCACCCCTTGGAATAAATGCACCTGACTGCTCCTTTATTCTCTCATTATATTTATGAACTTTTTGACATAACAAACACTTTCTTTTTATCATCCATTATCTCTTAACCTCCTGGCTAGTCATTAGATATGTCCTAATCGACTCTAACATCTCCAAAATTGGTCTAGATCTAGCCTGCAAAATAGTTGAGTTGAAACTCTTACACAAATTGTTCAATAACATGTCACACTTTATTTCGGTCCTAAAGCATGACCTAGACCAATGGGAAGGATGTGAGTTAGCAACTAACCAGTCATCAGCTTGTGCATCTAATGTTTTTAATTCAGCCAATCTATCTGCATACTTGTTAGGGTGTGTTGCTCTAGCACATGCCCACAGCCTCTCCTTTAATGTATTTCTAAAAAATAGCTTTTTGAAGTTATTGTGTAAGTGTCTTACATAGTGCCTATGCTCTGCCCTCGGACACAATTCTGCAAAAGCTATTCTTCAGTTTTATGATTTATCGATTCTAATCGAGTTTAGAATCCACTAGGTGAGATTAGTTGGAGGGAAATAATTGTGCTGACTATTTTACCCTTGGAAAAAAAGGCATGTTCTATGCATGTGATTTTTTCTGGCTATGAACCACTAGGAGAGGTGGTGGGTTGTACAATTAATTGAATGAAAATAGTATGTGAGTACATAAAATCAAAATAAAAGAGTTTGGCTACTTTTAAAGATTTGTAAATAGTTTGATGGTATTTTAAGCTATTTTTCCTTTAAAAATTTTAAAAATAATATGGATCGGGTTAACCCGACCCGATTTGGCCCAACAGACATAAATTATAATTTTAAAATAAATAAAAAAGGAAAAAATATAAATTATTATTAAAAAAATTTCAAATCAGGCTAAACCCGACCCGATTTGGCCCTAGTCACCTGCAGCTAGGGGATCGGGTTAACCCGATCTGTATTTATTGTCAACCATATAATCCTTATATGTAACATCCCACTTTAGAGACTGTCTAGGCATATTTATTTTAAAGCGTGGTTTATAATGTTTTATATATATAAATTATTTGAGAAAATTATAATGAGTTAGGTTAATTTATGTTTTATAAAAAAAATTAATTACTTTAGAATATATGTATGTGAATTTCGAGTGCGAAATTCTTTTAAGCAGGGGAGAATATAACATCCCACTTTAGAGACTGTCTAGGCATGTTTATTTTAAAATGTGGTGTATAATGTTTTATATATATATAAATTATTTGAGAAAATTATAATGAGTTAGGTTAATTTATGTTTTATAAAAAATTAATTGCTTTAGAATATAATTTTTGTACATACTTGATTATTCTTGAATATTCTTGACTATTCTAGAATATTTTAAATTTTTGTTTAAAAATAATAATAAATAACAAAAAACAAAAAATAAAAAAGTAATAAACAAAAGAGCCTAGCCTACCAATTATTACATTAGCATGCCACTAAGCTCAATTTGAACCTTCCATGTGGCATCCCAAATTGCCACAACCGACCTTCTCCTTTCTATTTAAACTCTTGCTTCTTTTCTTTTTATTCTTTCATTTTCTCTTTGCTTCCTTGCTTCTCTCGGTTGCTTCTTTTGTCTTTTGCTCTCTTCAATTTCAATCGAATGTCCCCTATTTTATCCTTCCTTCCTTTCCTATTATTTCTTCCTTTTCTCTCGGTTTTCTTCCTTTTCTATTCTTCTTCTCCCTGGCATGAGTTTCTCCTTATTAATTAAGGTAGGATTTTATATTAAATTTTATTTGTAATTTTTTTAGTTTGTTTTATGGTTTTCTTAAGAATTATGATAGAAATTATTTGTTGAGTAAATATTGTATTTTTATTTCAAGTCTCGTATAGTTTACTTTTATTTAAATTTTGTTTTAATTACTAATGTTATTTGATTTATGATTTCTTTCATTTGTTTTAATTGCTTTAATTATTTATTTTAAATCAGAGAGGTTCTCCACCATATATTCTTACTGGTGCTTTAGAAATATTTCGCAGCGGTGCTCCAAATACATATTTATTTAATTTGAATATTAAAATATTTGAACATGATCTACAAATGCAAGTGATTTTCGAGAAATATTTTATTGTGTATTTTTTGAAAATCATGTGCATTTTCATGGCATATTTGGAAAACTTGTATTTACGTGTTTGAACTGGTGGACGGTTGTAATTTTGAAGCTATGTTGAAATTTGAGTTGATTATGAATTTGGAATCATTTGGATGGCTACTTGAGTGGCCTTTGTGTTTGAAAATATGCATAAAAACTCCGTCTTGACCAGATATGATTTGGATATGTTCTGAGCCTGAAGCGTCAGTGGATTGCACTGTACGTGGCTAGTCCCCCGTACTAGAGCCTCTTCCGCTGGCGTGAAACATGCAAATTGTGTCTTGTGGATCCACTTGATGAGGACGTAGTACGTCAGCGAGGGCGTGGCCCAACTAGTACTACTGGTTTCTCTCTGCGGTCATTTAACAGAGAGTCAGGAGGGGCTCAATTTTAAGGTTGATCACCAGGGTTGGACTGGTAGGTGCCCCAGATCCTTAGCCTGGGGTTTGTTTAGGAGGCATAAGGTACTTTGTAAATCGAACGTTCATCCTGGTGTATGGCTGGTATTGATTATGGGATGCCGGGATTGAAGTCCTGATGACCCCGTTATTGGCTCCAGTAATTCTACCGTTGAGCAAGAATCTGAATCTTTGTCATGTTTGAGAAATTTTGATTTGAGGAGCTATGCTGAGGTGTCTTGATTCGCTCAGACTTTCTAGCTAAGCCCAAACCTGATCATGAGATTTTATGCATTATTTTAGAACAAGAAAACTTAATTGAATATAAAACACTTTTGAACTACTGTGCATATGCGTCTACTCTCATATTTTAGAAACACACCAGCACACACGTAAACTCACTGAGCTATCTAGCTCACACGTGTTTTTGTTTAATAACTATTTTCAGATGTCATAAATCATAGATTAGAACAGCGATTCTTTGATTTGCTTTGGAGTTAGCTCGTTGAATGGCTTACATATGTGTTCAACCAGTTTGTGCCATTTTCTGTTACCTTTCGCTAGAGAGTGAGAGAAGTCTGTTTTACAGCCATTTGTAAATGAATGTTGAACTTAGATAATATAAGATATATGATCTACTTATATATTGATATACTTCCACTGATGTTTTCTATAATTGTATCATATTGTAATATACGTATACTTTCCTCCATCATTTTCCTCCGAACGAGATTCGTAGTTGCACACATTAGTGCCGAGAGGCACGCTGATACCTTACTCAGCCGCAGTGGAACCTAACGGAGAAGTTGGGGGTATCACATTATAAATGCTTCGTTTCGCTGGAAGCATGATTCGAACCTGCGTTCCTTCAAAGTTGGAGGATGTGTTCTTCTACTAGGTTAAGTCACTTCTTTTGTTTTATTTTACCATATAATATCTTTATATTATAAATTTTTATTATATATTTTTAAATTAATAATTCACTTATATTATTATTACACCTAGTTTATAAATTAATATATTTTTTATTTTTTTATTAGTATCCATTGCTAATCTCTAGCAAATTAGCAACAAATTAGTGACAATGGTCTAATTTTCAAATTAGTAATTTTTTAATTTTCTCCAGTGGGCGTTGCTAATCCATTGCAAATTTGTAACAAATTAGTGATAAATATGGGTAATTAAAAAATTATATTTTAATTTAAAAATTATGAAGCTGTTGCTAATCCGTTGTAAATTTGTAACGAAAATGGATTAGCGATAAAAATGTGTAAAAAAATAAAAAATTAAGTCATCATTGCTAATAATTCACATATTTGCGAGGAGTTAGCAACAGCCTTCTTAAGTAAAATTAAAAGGCTTTGTGAATACTAAATTACTCTGACCTCACTTATCCCTAATTTATCATAGAGTGTTAAGCACTATCCTTTTTGAGTTGATCTTCACTTATGGTCTAAAGTATATAACTATATATTAATTATCTTTTATTCTATTGATGTATATATATATATATATATATATATATATATATATATATATATATATATATATATATCAATAGAATAAAAGATAATTAATATATATTTATATACTTTAGACCATAAGTGAAGATCATATTTTAATTTAAAAATTATGAAGCCGTTGCTAATCCGTTGTAAATTTGCAACGAAAATGGATTAGCGATAAAAATGTGTAAAAAATAAAAAATTAAGTCATCATTGCTAATAATTCACATATTTGCGAGGAGTTAGCAACAACCTTCTTAAGTAAAATTAAAAGGCTTTGTGAATACTAAATTACTCTGACCTCACTTATCCCTAATTTATCATAGTCCTTTTTGAGTTGATCTTCACTTATGGTCTAAAGTATATAACTATATATTAATTATCTTTTATTCTATTGATGTATATATATATATATATATATATATATATATATCTACATATATATGTTATATTATACTTATATATATTATCTCACATTTATGTGTTATTAATGTATTGTACTTATATTTTTGCATGGTTTATTACATGTATATATATAGGAATAATCTTAATTAGTAATTGATATCTATTATTCAATATAATTTATTTTACTTCTATTCATATTTTTTATGTCAAGTAAAAAAATAATATTACTGAGCTAAGTAAAAATAAAAAAGATCATAATTTAAAAAATACTCTTTCGTCACTAATCCCTCCAAATTTGCAAGGGATTAGTGACGAAAACAGGAAAAAAATTAAAACATATTTTTCTATCGTTAATCGAAATTTGTGAGGAATTAGTGACAGAAGAGAAAATTCTTAAAAAAAATTAATTTTACTTCTTACTAGATTCTCCGTCACTAATTCGTCGCAAATTTGTAAGTGATTATTGACGACTGCTTATTTATTTTTAAAATTTTTACACATTTTCATCGCTAATTCGTTGCAAATTTGTAACGGATTAGCAACAGCTTTATAATTTTTAAATTAGTATATTTTTTTATTTTTTCACATTTTCATCGCTAATTTGCAACAAATTAGAAATGGACATTTTATTTTTAAATTATAATATTTTTAAAATTTTTAACCCATTTCCATCTCTAATCTATCACAAATTTGAGATGAATTAGCAACTGTCTCATATTTTTTAAATTAGAATAAATATTTTTTATTTTGTACATGTTTTCGTTGCTGATCCGTTGTAAATTTGCAACAGATTAGCAACGGGCTCATAGTTTTTAAATTATCATATGTTATTTTTTAATTTTTCATATTTCTGTCACTAATTTGTTATAAATTTACAGCGGATTAGCGATGGCCTCTTAATTTTTAAATTAAAAAAATTTAAAAATCTGTCGCTAATCCGGCTTAAATTTGTGAGGAATTAGTGATGGATTTGTATTTTTTGTCAAAATATGGCATTCACAACATTTTCCTTGCTAAGTCGTCGCAAAATTAGCAGCGAATTTTTCGTCGCTAGTTGCGTATTTTCTTGTAGTGTTATCATAATTCAATATAATCCATAAACACGCAAGTTAGGCCATGGCTAAATAACAATTTAAGTTAGTACTATATACATTCACAAAAGTCAAGCGATGACAAAGTAACAATATAAGTTTACAATTTATAGATAATTTATTACTATAAGCTTACCAACATACGTATCATCCAATTTCATATCAACATACTCCATCTTAGCGACAATCAAATCTTTAATATAACGAGTCATAATCATAACAAATCTTACTTAGAGTAAAATGAGGAAAAAGATATATTAATATAAAATAATGTACATAATTATGTACTTCCCAACCTCCACAAGATATATTAGTATAAGAAACTCCATCGTTGGTTCTACCTCATAAATCTGGAGACCTAACATATAAATATGTGTGATATATAAACAAATTTACAAAGTCACTCTTAAATGTTAACACATATGCATAATATAATGAATTATGTATATTAATAGAGCCAATTATTCTTTCATAATACATCAATTATGTATAAATGTGTTTCATTTATATGTTTTTATACTCCTTTGATCGCTGAAAGTCTAAGAAACCCTTTAATACCAAATGTTTTATCAAAGCAAAAATTTAGAAAAATTACCATGAAATTTGCCTAAATTTTTGAAAAATATAAAAGCTTACTATAAAACTAACTAAAATGTTTTTGTAAGTAGAGAACAATAGAGGGAATCTTCTTTCAAAAATTGAATAAAAATTAGAGGTGTAGAAAAGTTATTAAAATTCACAGAACTTTGATTAAATTTTCAAAAATAATTAAAATTAACAGGAATGAGCAAAAAGTTTTACCTTAATTTGGAGATTTTTGATGTAAATCTACATTTGATTTTAAAACATTTAGCTAGTGTATGGAGATTTTGTTAAAATTTGAAGTATAAAGTAAAGGAAAATGAAGGCGAGTTAAAAATAGAGTGAAGGAGAAATAAAGAAAATGAAAGGGGGATAGCAGCCTTAGTCGATTAGTCATCTTTCCCACTTCTTTCTTTCTTTTTTAAACTAGAAATCATCCATGAGTTTTTCAAGTTTATAAATTTGCCCTAAAACTTTTAAAATATGAATTTTTCTTCGATTTAAGAATGCTTAAAGTAAATTTTAAACATTTATGGTTATCATCCATACATACATATATTGTTATTATTACTATTATTATTTTATAGTAAGTAATCATAGTTAGAGTGAAACCACTTAGAGATTTATTTAGCTAAAATAAAATTTAAGATTTCACAATTCTAACCCACAAAAATAAATTTCGTCCTTGAAAATTCTAAAAAAAAAGAAATATACATGTATAGGAAAATTTTAGAGGCTTACACATATGTATAGAATAAATGATAGTTCAATACATAATCGAGCAATGCATGTGGACAAGTCAAATGTACAATGCCTATGCAATATATGAGGCAACTCTCTCTGTAATTAACACCTCGATGGTATCACTCTTTTACCTTGTTAAAACAATTGTGAAGGCATTAAATATTTTAAAGCATGTCCTAGCTATTACACCAACTACTGATTTTCTATCACCTTAGCTCGTGATTTAAATAATAATTCACTTTGTTTCTTTTTCAATTTTCTCTTATTCCGTTATCTTTATCCTTTATCTCCATCTCTAACATTATTAAACATGAGATATAACTCGAATTCTATGAAAGTCCAAAAAGATAAAAAGAAAAGAAGAAAAATACATAGTTTTCCCCTTCTTTTCTTTCTTCCTTTATCTGCATGAATATATAAATTGAACGTTGTGGGCAATACGTCTGCAAAGCATTGACGTATGGCACACAATAAACCCGAAGACTCTTGAAACAAATATACGTCATGCAACCCAATTATATACAAACAAATAAAAGCTGCAGAAAAAACCACCAAAATAGATTGGTCAGAACGTGAAAAATGTTTTGGTCACACCTCACATAACCCACATCTTCTCTAACTTTTGCGCTTTAAAGCAACTAAAAATAGGGAAAGTTTCTGCCGATGATTGAGGAAAGTCATGCTTTTTTCCTGTATTGAGTAGAATGGATGACATTGTATACAGAGACGTCTCTCTTAACCGACTACCATACTATATTGTGACATCAATAAAAGTTCGGATATGAAAAAGTTATCTCATTCAATGGCAGAAGAGCTAAGGAAGATAACTTTTGGAGAGAAGCACTCTATATTTAGCCAGACAGAGTCGCTATGCATAGGCGAGATTCCGGATAAAGTAAGTTATAGTCTAAAGATATAATTGGGGATTTCTTTCATTATTAAGTTTCGGTGCAGTGTAAGAAAATAGCTATTTCAGGGGCTGCCCACATTGTTGGTTCTTAGGCTTGGGAAGCTTACCGCCCAACATTAGTGGTAATATTGGATAGCTAGAAAAGGTGACACGTAAGAAAAAATGTAAGAATTACTCATCTTATCCATTATTTGCCCGATAATGGATAAGATGTAAATCGGTTATTTTAAATACTTCAAAAAAAGCAAGAAAACAAAAAAAAAAAATGAAGGAAAGCTGTAAAACTGATTTGCTAGAATAGGTTATAAACCCCCTCCCCTCTAACATACAGTAACCATGCTGAATAAAAGTCTTAAGGGTCCTTCCCAGTAATTAAAGGTGCTACTACAAATCATTTGGTACGGATTGAGAACCTCTGTAAAAGGAAATGCTACTTGAACTATTCCAGTTCATTACCAGTTAATTACCTAGATGTAATAACTACAATCTCAAACCAGGAAGGACAAACATTTGTGCTTGTTGGTTTAAATGGCCACTTTCCAAACTACTACCTCAAGAACAGCATTTGTCTGATAAATAACCGTGTCCAACCATAAGAACTACTAGCACATAAAACTAAAACTGAGGGATTACAATCAGACCTTCAAAAACATATTCAGTATCAAATGATAATTACGCTAAATCCCTCTATCTTAAGCAATCCAATTCAGATGCTTGTTCTTTCTATCACATTTGATAAATACCAGGCATGTTCTTCCAGCAGCACGATCCAATGTCAAAATCACGGTCTGGACTCATTGAAGTTGCTCCAGCTAGAGAATTTGATGATTCTTGCCGATTTTTCTTTCCTGTTTCGCCAGCAACTGAGTTCGACAATTGTCCATTTGGTATATTGGCATTTCCGTCATACCAATCCGGCATTTGTGCAGTCAACGGAAAATTGTCCAGAAGACTTAAAAAATCGTCATCCACCAGATTGGTTTCCTCGGATGAGGCATGCATAGTTTTGGGCCCTATATGGTAAGCAATGGAGCAGTATTAATTATGGTTTTGACAGAAGTAATAACGGCAAGAATAGCGACAAACTGATACTAATGCACTTCCTTTGGACAATGCTTCCTTTATTAATTACGTGAATTGATAGTAAGTGCAAAGTCAAATTTTTTGACAAAAGAGACATGTTATGCAATAAGGACTTCCAGTTCTAACTGATGTTTAAGTAATTAATTTGTGAAATGGAAATATCTAACTACATTAATTGTATGATACATTTCCAACTCGGCCACTCCGAGAACGATGTCTGTATTAGACAGGTTGACGCAAGTAATTTTTATCAGGTCTCCAATCTCCTTAGAGGGAAAATAAAAGTTTTTAAAAGAGTAACTTACTGATGGAGGAATGAGCAGGGCTTGAATCTTCAATCCGTTTCTCCTGGGTGACATTATCTTGGCTAAAGTTTAAACTTTCCATTAATTTGTAGTCCCACAAATAATTTTCTTCAATTTTATCCTCCACAGGGAATGTCCCCCTTGATTTTTTTGCCCATATCAATGCCTGAGATTCGTCAATTAGATCTTCCAACAATCCGCTGTTGCCACGCGGAAAGCCCTGATTATTTTCATGGTCATCTGCGTCTCTTGATGTTGCAACCATATAATCACTAGCATTATTGGCAGAAGAAGTTGGAGTAGTTTTCGGAACCAGGGATTGGATTGAAGGAAGCTCCGCGCCACCTGTGCCCAAAACTACACCAGTTTGTTCGAAAGATACAACTGATACAGGCGTCGAATCGCTTCCAAAATTGAGATGATTATATTGAATTGTAGGCAATGGCAATGAATTTTGAAGTCCTCGATTTTGAAATGGTGAAGAACCTGAGGACGAAGAGAATGGGGAACTAGATGACGATGACAAAGCCCGCCCCCCATTGTTATCCTTAAGGAACTTAAAAGGTTGGTTTGGATTTGGCAAATATGAAGTATTGGGCTGCTGCAGCCGAGGTTTCATCGTTGATGAAGGATTGAAAATATTGAATAACGAAAGAGGGGTGCTGTAGCCAGGGTTTAGGACCGGCGGTGGTGGCGGCGATAGAAGAGCTGCTGCTAGGGAAGACGATGAAGGATTCGCCTGATGACTGTTTTCCTGTTGGTATTGGCTTTGTGCCTTAACATTTACATCATGAGGGTAAATCGGCAAACCAGCTCTCTGACGTCTTTTCAATCTTGTGTTCCAGTAATTCTTTATCTCATTGTCTGTTCTTCCTGGGAGCTGCTCGTAAAGATGAAGAAGATATATGAGACATACAGAAAAACACGCATGCAAAAAGGAGAACTAGAACGAGGTTTACAAAACCAACAAACAAATTCACAGAAATTATTGAACAGAAGAATTGCATGTTTGTAAACAGCAATAAAACTTTTGATGTTTCAAAAAAAGAGGAATATTTTAAGTTCATAAAATCAATGATTTAGCCCAAAAATGACCAGAAAAGGTAAAAGGGAAGAGCCCAAAGAAAGAAGGTGAATGATTTTTTGAAACCAAAATAATAGCCAAACCAATACAGAACAGGAGAGCGGGAGGGGCGGGGAGAGGAGATGGAGAATCATGATTAATAATTAAACACCAGGTATCTAACAATATACCTGAGGATTAAAAGATAAAATAATTTGAGTCATCATGATATCCTTGTATTCGAAATCTTTACTTCAGGAGACGAACTGATAAAGGTTTCCAGTTTAACAAAATAAAGAGAGGACATTCCGAGATTTAAGAACAAACCTGAGCGGCCATGCGAGCCCACTTGTTACCGAGCTTAGCATGAAGCTCAACGATAAGGGCTTCTTCCTCAGAGGAAAATGCACCTTTCTTGAGATTAGGCCTCAGATGATTAGCCCATCTTAGTCTGCAACTCTTCCCACATCGCATCAACCCGGAATTCCTCTGAACTGCATTCCAGTTCCCTTCACCGTGCTTCTTTACGTACTCTATCAAGATCGCATCTTCTGCTGCTGTCCACGGCCCCTTTTTCAGGGTATGTCGCGACGTTCCTCCATGTTTTCCGGCACTTCTTTTTGATGCAACACCGACTTCAGGGGCCATCAACCCACCTTTTTCTTTTTCTTTTCTGGTGAAAATTCAACAAGAAAAATATATATTTGCCTTGTTTATCCCTTGTAACAAAAGATTTCTTTTTGTGCTTGTAGTAGGAAACCTTTTTGCATGTGTTTCAAAGAAAAATATATGGATTTGCTTTTTCTCTCTTGCTCCTCCTGATGAGAAAGGCGAAGAAGAGAGAGAAAGAAAGAGAATTGGAAGATTCTGCAGGTGTTATATTCTTTTCCTGCCCAACAAAAAATAGCAAGAAAGATGGATCAAGAGGGAGAAAAGGTGAAATTAGAGGAGCTCTGGGAAGAGAAGAGGAGAAATGAGGAGGATAAGAGAGGAGAGCAGGGTGGGTTTGCTGGGGGTCCCGGGGGGTGGGTGGTACCCGTGGAGAGGGAGAGAGAAAGAGGAAGACCAAAGCTGGGGAATGGAGGCTGCGAGAGTGAGAGACCCCACAAGGAGTAGTGAGAACTTATAGGTACGAGCTTGTATTTCGGTCCGTGTTGCATTCTCCGTGTTACAATGTTTTCGCACATTCCCTAGTCACTCTTTTTCTTTATTTTCTCTTATAGGGATACTTAGAGTTTTGAACTGAAAAGTGAGGTAGACATAAACAAATATGGAATCAGATTACAACTTGACAGGTTACCCAAATCAAAACTTTGACTATATTCAAGAAATTATTACATTCAAAGTCAAGTTGAATTACTCGTTTTATTACATTCAAACTTATATTGTATTACTCAAACATAATGTGATTTCAAAAGCAGGAAGCTAATGCCAGATAAAGTTTCGAAAAGAATTCTGATATTTGATTAGCTTTAAAGTTTTGATTATGGTATTGTCAAGTGAGTTAAGCTCAAGTCTAGGGGCGTATAAATCAAATATTTTGTTGATTTTTATTCTAATTTTATGTTGAAATATATTATACTTAATAGTTTTTCTTTTTATTTTGAGGGAGAGATGCGTTAATTTCTCATTCCCGATGTCAACTTCAACAGATAAATCTAACTAATAGGATCCAACAAGTATAATAAATGAATTGCGCTCGTAGGAAATAAATGTGCTTTCTATATCATGTATTCACATCTATAAATTATGGTAATAATTTTTGTTTTGGCACCTTCCATATATTGCAGTCATAGAAAAATTGGTAATTTCATAATTTCTAAGAATTATTGGCAAAAAATCTTTTGTTATAAATTTAAATGTTGTCAACACATCATTAAAGTGAAAGCAATGCACATTATATTAGAGAATAACAATATAAAATTAGAGAATAAAAGAGAAGGAAAAACATAGATAGAAAGCAGAACATAAGAATCAAAACGCATTAATCTTATTAATGTTATCATATAACATATATATATATATATATATATATATATATATATATATATATATATGTACATAATATAAGAGTTTATGCAAACTCACACTCTAATAAGAAAAGGAAATCGAATCCAATCAAGAGCAATATTTTGAGAGTCTAACTCTCATTAGGAAATTAACTAATATGAACATTCACATATTATGAACTATTTCATAATAGCCCCACTTAGATATTCATAAGATAAAGAATATGATGCGTTAAAACTTTACTTAAAAAAAACTAATGGAAAAAAATGTCTAGCGAGGGATAAAAAGTACAATATTCTTTATGTCTTTACTCCCCTTGTTTAAGACATCATTAAACCAATGCAGTCAAATTTTTAATTCTCAAATGTTGCAATTGCTACGTCTTAGTGCATAAATCTTTAGGATTTTCATTTTTTTCTTACAGAAATTGAAAGACCAAAGGGGGATGGGTGAATTAGGTCTTTGGCTAATGTTTGAAAACTTTATCTTTTTTGACAAAATTAATTTGAAAAATGATTGTAATCAAATACTTCACAAAATATGCAAGTAAACACAATAAGATTCAAATTTTAAAGAAGTAGAGATCGAAAGACAACACAAGTGATTTATATTAGTAGGATCACACAAGATCTACATCCACTACCTTAAACACCCACTTAAGGATTTCAACCAAACTCAATTATACTCACAAGTTGATCAAACCATAATACAATAGAGGCTCACCCTCAAAGGGTTTTAGTTTTACACCACACCCTCTTCTCAAATACAAATAATCATTGCTCATCCTAACACAAGGGTTTTATATCAATAAGATAACCTTGAAAACAACAAGTAGATGAAGAATGAGATAAAAAAGTTACCAACAACTTGGTAGATGATGATAAATTAGCACAGCTTCACCTTTATGTTTAAGGACTTGAATATGAACTTTTTAGTATAAGACAAAAGAGAACTTTTTGATAAAGAATGATTGGAAAGAGTTAAGAATCTTTAAATTTCAAAAACCACTCAAAAATCTAAAGTTTTTGTCTTTTATAAGATTTGAAAATTGGTTGTGACATTCAAATAATTGCTAGTAACAGTAAAATTCGGTCCATCGAACTTGGACATCTACATCCGAATGTTTATCCAAATTTTTCTGCTTGAGGCGGACAGGATAAATTCTGTCAACAGAATTTGGACACAAGCATCCGAATAGACATCCAAATTTTTCTAAAAATTCAATAGCCATGATGCTAATTCGGACATTCGAATTGATCAAACTTAGTCAAAATGATTAGAAATCAAGCACAACAAGTTTGAAATCATTTTGGACTATGAGATGAATCTTTAAAAAGGCTTTTAGTCCAAAGACCGTTATCAAGAATTTGGTAAAAATATTTATAAGATAGATCATTTGAGATTTAAAACCAAGCTTGAAACTTTTTCAAAAAAGTTTTAGATGCTAAAGACAAACGAGTGCAAGGTTTACAAAGATATACCTATAATGCATTGTAAACCTACACTAAGGTCTTCAAAGCTTTCAATAATTTTGAATCAATTCTAACCACTTTGATAAACTTGAGTTGTTCAGGCGCTTTTCGCTTCAAAGCAATGAGACTTGTATTCTTCTCAATCCAAAAATCCCATCACACATCATATAAGCATATTAGTCAATATCAAGGTTAATCAATATTATTTTCATAGGATATTGTACTTATCAACGTTTGTCATTAATCAAAATAACATGATTTGCCTTAGGGTTTACAATCTCTCCCTTTTTTATGATGACAAAGTTTGATGTAAAATATGATATAATTAGACAATCTAAGCACAAAGAAGAATTTATTTCATATATTAATTGAAGATGATACAAATTTAAAAATACCAATTGAAAATTAATTTTAAACATATTATTGCATAATGACATAAACATGGCTTAAAATGAGCCTATGGTCCAACCAACCTCCGTAAACCTCTATCCTTCCATCGAACTAGAAGATATAGCCTTTAAACAAACATAAAAATACTTCTAAGAGAGGTATTAAAGGTTAGAAATAGTTAGTAAAACTCCCCCTGAGATTGTGCTCATTTTTCAGAAAAAATTTGTATTTTAGACTGAGTCCAAACTTTAATATATTCAATATAATGATTGTTTAAACTGAAATAAAGCTTCCCTAAGGTTGTTCAAACATAGTAGAAGGATTAAAATATATTTGAATCAATTTGAAAAATAAAAGTGTACTTTTTGACAAAAAAATATGGATGCGTCTGAATTTCAGGACACGAGTCTGAATTTTAGTCCTGCTCTGAATTTCAAATCCGAATATTTGGTAAAATTATCCAAATGCAAAACTAATCTCATAATCATCAAAATAAGGTGATCAACTATATCACACACACATAATCATCTTCACCAATGCATAGAACAACATTTCAAGATCGTCATCCTTGAACTTCCGAAATGCCTAAAATACAACATTTTGAACAACATTTTTGAATTCACATTTTGCATTCACTTATTCTCCCCTTTTTGTCATCAATCAAATGTGGGGTGAGGAAAGCAAAGCAAATATGAAAACATAAACAACATAAGCTCTCAATACTAAGATATCATCATTGAGCTTCAAAATACTACATAGCCTAGAAAGTCATATGCAAAGTTAAAACATGAAAATACGTTGATTATTCTAGATATATGAACTAAACACTGCATGAATATAGATAGCTAAAGTAAATACATAAGTGAAATTAGATAGAGTTGAAGAATGCTTAGTCTTTAATCTTGGTCATTGTCTTCACTCCATATTTGTTGGTTGTGATTGTCATATTTCCCTTGCTGGTATAGTTCAGCTTTGGAGTGGTAGCCAATCAACAAGATCTCCTTCTACCTCTTTTCTTCACTACATGTTTCACTCTTCCTTGGCTAAATGATACGGTGGATGGTGAGGTGATATCGGCTCTCTCTATCAATGTCCCTTCTTGGCTTCCTTCTTCTCGTGGCTCCTATTATGCATCTTCATTTCTTTCACCTTCTCTAGCTATAGACTCGAAGTTTCCTTCTTGTTCATCATCTCTATTGTCATCTTCATCATCGTTATCATCATCTTTATCCTCTCTCTCCTTCATTCCTTCCCTATCTCCTCCATTATCCTTGTTGTAAGCCCTAAAGGCAAATCATATTGTTTTGATTAGTGACAAACATTGATACGTGCAATGTCATATGGAAATCATATTGATCAATCTTGATAAGGACTAATATGCTTGTATGTTGTGTGATAGAATTTTTGGATTGAGAAGAAAGCAAGTCTTATTGCCTTGAAGCCAAAAGCTCATGAACAACTCAAGTTTATCAAGATGGTTAGAGTTGGTTCAAGATTATTGAAGACTTTGAAGACCCTAGTATAGGTTTACTATGCTTCATAGGTATATCTTTGTAAACCTTGCACTATTTTGTCTTTGGAATCTAAAAGTTCTTCAAGAGCATCAACCTCAGTTTTAAATCAAAATGATCTATCCTACAAATGCTTTTACCAAGTTTTCAATAATGGCCTTTGGACTAAAAGATTTTAAAATGATCAATCTCATAGTCTAAAATGATTTCAAACTTGTTGTACTTTATTTCTATTCTTTTTAACTACGTTTCATTAATTCGGACTCAAATTTGGACGTTCAAAGTTGATCTCATAACTGTTAAATTTTTAGAGAAATTCGGATGATTGTTCGGATGCATATGTCCAAATTCAGTCGACCAAATTTAACCGTTACTAGCCATTATTTAAACATTATAACTGAATTTTAAACCATATAAATGATATGAGCATTAGATTTTTTGATAGTTCTTGAGCTTTAAAAGATTCCTTACTCTTCCCAATTGCTCTCTATCAAAAAGCTATCACTTGTCTTATGCTATAAAGTTCAAAAGTCAAGATTTCATAGACAAAAAGTGAAAGTGTGCTAATTTGTCGTCATCTACCAAAAGTGTTGGTAACTTTCTTATCTCAAATTTTATCTCCTTAATGTTTTCAAAGTTATCTTGTTGATATAAAACCCATTGGTTAGGGTGAACCTTGATTTTTTGTATTTGAGTAGAGATTGTGATGTAAAACCCTTGAAGGATGAGCCTCTTTTGTAAGAATTGATCAACTTGAAATTATAGTTGAGATTGTTTGAAATCCTTGAGTGAATGCTCAAGGTAGTGGATGTAGATCTTGTGTGATCAAACTACTATAAATCACTTGTGCGATCCCTTGCTCTTTATTTCATTTACATTTGTATTTTATTGTGTTTGCTTTCATATTTTGTGAAGTAGTTAATTCCAATCATCTCTCAAAATCAACTTTGCTTAAAAGGAAAAAGTTTTCAAAAATTATACAAAGACCTAATTCACCCTCTTCTTAGGTCTTTCACTTGTCATCCTTAGCTTGAGGCCTAAAAGTTCCTTCACCACTTTATATATTCTTCATTAACAATTCCTCAATATTTTTCACCCTAGTGTCCAAGCCATCCAATTTACTCAACACCATAGGAGTAAAAGATTCAAAGAATTTATACATCTTTCCCATCTCCCTTGTGTAGTTGTTTAATGCCTCTTGAAATACTTTTCATAGAGCTTTCTCTCCTGGGAAGTTCAACATTGAAATGCTTGTGGTCATAATCTGCTGAATTAGTCGGTGATGACACGTCTTTTTTCATAGACCAGGGTTAGTCAGATTGTAGTCAATAATGGAGTCTTCATGGCATGCATGAGCTTTCGCTTTCTTCTTTGCTTTCCTGACGGAAGTGTCACAAGTGGTTTTGGCAGATTTATCAGTGGCCATGTGACCAAAAGGATCCTGATGTGATGGTTGTGATGAGCTGGCTTGCTAAAGGAAGAAGTAATCGAAAAGGGTTTCTGTTTTTAGCTAGGAATCTGGTGGGTGATGTAAGTACCATTCCCAGGAAATTTTGATGTTTATCTCTTGTGGATCATTACTAGAATAATTCCATGAACCATAATCATCAGGCCAGATGTCTGGAGGGACGATTTTGTTTTGAGAGAAGATGTATATGTGAGCCTCATAATACTTTTGAGGAAGGTCTATTAGGCTGATGACATTGATCTGGTAAAGGATAAACTGAGGGTTAATAGAAAAGTGTTGGTCTATGGGTCAATGAAAGTCAAAGGTGAGGAAATGCTTAGGGAATAATGCACTATCAATTTTAAGAAGAATGTGGTACTGTTGACAAAGGTACAAGAAAAACCATTTCAATGGTGGAGGAAAATCAGTAGGTTTGAGGATGAAAACCTGACTAAATTGGTAAAATGGATTAACACTAGAAGGTTTTAGAATGGATCTCCCAAATTCTCTAAAAACTTGTAACTCATAATGATTTCTTGTTTAAATCAAAGAATCAATGGAATTTTTGGTATGGGTAATTAGTAGGGAAACCAAGAGGGTTGGATAGGATCATAGCAATAACATGTTTGGTATTGAAAAAACTGGGTCTGGATAGAAAATCAGCCACAATATTAGTCTTATCTTTGATATGCTTGACCTCAAATGAATATTGTGAGAATCATGTTGCCCACCTGAGCAGTTGAGGATGAGGAACTTGTTTCTACTTAAACTGAAGCATCTTTAGGAAAGAGCTCATGTCTGTTTCTAATTCTTGCTTCCATTCTTTACTGGCAGTATCTACTTGAAGGTGGAATGATAGTGGATGCCTTGAATCAGCCACACCGTCTGGTTCCATTAACTTCTTCTAGCAGAATGGCATTCTAGTACTTATCACTGGCATCAGTCTGAGGGATTTTTTGGCCATTTGATGGCAGATGTAACTTCTGGATCTGAGATACCTAAGTTTTCAGGCCATTTATGGCTTAATTCTGAGATAAAACCTAAGGTCTTCTTGGGCATTTTGGTGAGTGGATGAATGAATTCGGATGCTCGAGGGATAAAATCTCTAACATAATTAATTATACCAAGAAACTGTTGGACTTACTTATGAGAGAGATTGGACTCAGGAAACTTTTGAAGCTCTGTGGAGATATGATCTCCCGAACTGTAAGTACCTACAGAAAAATGCATTCATAGGAAAGTAATTTCCTATTTTACCAAGATTATTTTCTTTTGAGAAAGTATTACACCATAATTTTTAACAATATTAGCAAATTGGCGTAAGAGGTTTATATGATCATCCAAATTTGAACTGAAAAGGAGGATGTCATCAATATAAATTAGTACAGTGTGTAACAATGGTTCAACAATCTTGATCATGGCCTTTTGAAAAAGAGATGGTGTAGGTTTTAATACAAATGGCATTACTTTCTACTGGAAGTACTGCTTAGGAATACAAAAACTAGTTTTAGGACGTTTATCAGGATGAATTCCCAATTGCCAAAAAACCTGATTTTTAAATCAAACTTTGAAAACCATTTTTCACTGGAAAATTGTGAAAGTAGTATATGCCTCTGTGGAAGTGGAAACTTATCATTTTGTAGAAAATGATTTAGAGGGTGGTAATTAATTACCAATTTCATTTTTCCACGGATTTGTTCACTCCACTTCTCAATATAGAACACTTCACAAGACTATTGGGAATCATTGGGTTCAATGAGATTTGAATGGAGAAGGTCTTGGCATTCTTTGGTGGCTAATTGAAGATGATCAAGGTTCATACCTAAATGATTGGCTTTGGTGGGGTTTATATCTTCATTTTTCTTGAAGGGAAGTTTAATGAAGAATTGAGGGTTCTATCACAAAGGGTTGGAGCATTTAGAGAGAAACTTCATTGTCAAAATGTGCTCTTTTGTTATTCAAATTGATTCAAATATGTTTTAATCTCTTACTATACGTTTGAACAACCTTAGAAAAGCTTTATTTCAATTTAAACATTCATAATATTGAATTTATTGCAGTTTGGACTTGGATTGTCAAAAATTCGGATGCATGTTCTGAAATTCGGATGCATTCATATTTTGTTACCAAAATGTGCTCCTTTGTTGTTCAAATTGATTCAAATATGTTTTCATCTCTTCTAATATGTTTGAACAACCTTAGGAAAGATTATTTACAAAATTTACAGCTTTCATTTTACTTATTTTAAAGTTTGGACTTGATATGTCAAAATTCGGATGCATAGTATCTCTAGTCCAAATTTGTTGAAAAGTGAGCACAGTCTAAGGGGGAGCATTGTTAAGCATTTACAACCTTTAAAGCCTCTCTTAGAATCTTTTCTAAATGCTAAAATGCTATACCTTCTATTCTAGTTGTGTTGGAAGGAATGAGGCAAATGGAGGTTGGTTGGGTCATAGGCTCATATTGAGCCTTTTGTATGTCAATGTGCTAAATTGGTTATTTTCTATCATTGACATTAATACTTCTATGTACTACATTGTTTTAATCTATCACATTTTGCATCAAAGTTTGTCATCATCAAAAAGGGGGAGATTGTTAGCCCTAAGGGCAAATTATGTAGTTTTGATTAATGACAAATATTGATGAGGACTAAAATGTTTGATTATTGTGTGATAGGTTCTGTAAATTGAGAAGTATGAAGTCTCATTGCTTTGAAGCAAAAGTTCAAGAACAACTTCAGTTAAGCAAGTATTTGAAGTTTGAAGAATGTTGTTCTAAAGATTCATGAAGGCTTTGAAGACATGAAGTGTAGGTGACATGTGGTTAATAGGTAAATATTGTAAACCCTACACTCTTAAGTCTTGGAATCTATGAGTTGCAATTGAGAGCAAAAAACTTGATTTAAATGATTTCAAAGGTTTTGAACTTACCTAAATTATCAAGTTTTCATAAATGGTTTTTGCACATAAAAGATATTTAATGACTTATCTTTGAGGCTAGAATGTTTTTCAACTTGTTTGAATTGATTTAAACATGTTTTGACAAAGTTTGAAAAATTCGGATGCAAATTCGGTCCTCCGAAATTTTTCTGCACCTACTATTCTTCCAGAGAAATTCGGAAGAAGATTCGGACGCATGAAGAAAAATTCGGTCGGCCGAATTTTGTGAATAGTGCATGAACAGTGATTACTGTTCACATGAACAGTGCCTACTATTCTTCCAGAGAAATTCGGAAGAAGATTCGAATGAAGCTGGAAAATTCGGTCGTCCGAATTTTTGTGACCGGTGCATGAACAGTTTATGAACAGTATCACTATTCACATAAACAGTGCATGAACAATACTACTGTTCACATGAACAGTGTTTTCTGAAACTAGCCGTTACTAGCCGTTTTATGACTGTTTAAACTGATTTTTGAATTATATAAAAGCCATAAACTCCAGATTTTTTAGAAGAATTTTGAACTTAACAAATCCTACATGCTCTAACTTGTTTTACATCAAATTGAATTGAAAAGCTCTCAAATTGCCTTGTGCTCAAAGATTGAAATTCAAGATTCCAAAGGCAACAAAGTGTGAAGGTGAAACATTGTGTAATCATCTACCAACAAAGTGGTAACATCTTACACTCTCTCTTTTCTTATCTTAATTGTGTTTTCTACTAGCTCATTTGCAAGGTTATCTTGTGACATAAAACCCTTTTGTGGAAGGGTGAGCCATAGACTAGATTAATCAAGGTTGTAGTGTAAAACCCATGTGTGGGTGAGCCTTGGATTAGATTAGTCTTAAGGTTGTCTTTAGATATAAAACCATTGTGTTTAGTGAACCTTGTATTGTTTGTATAATTACTAAAAGATGTTGTGAGTGTAAAACCATTGTGTAGTAAGCCTCTTATGTAATTGTTGAACTTGAGCATATAGTGGATTGGTTGAAATCCTTGAGTGTGGACTCAAGGTAGTGGATGTAGATCTTAGAGAGATCGAACCACTATAAATTGTGTGTTCATTCCTTATAGTTTTATTTATTTACATGCTCTTGTTATTATTACTTATTCATAGTTGTTGATTGAGTGGGTGTAGTCTTATTGTTTGATGATCTTATCTTAACCATCACATCACATATAAACTTGAAGTTTGTGAAATTAAAGAAGAGCTTTTATTAAGGTAAAGGATTTGCAAAACAAGAAAAAGATTTCGATAATTAGCCAAAGACCTAATTCACCCCCCCCCCTCTTAGGTCTTACACATTTGAAATCAATCTTCCAAGTATTTGAATTACATTTGATATATATAGATAACTTATTTAGACAAATATAAGTTTGAAAACCACAATCAAACTCATTTGATCATTTAAAGTTTACTTAAAAACTTTTAGAACACAAAACCACATTTGCTAAAGATTCATTCAAAGTCTTTTTAAACTTAAGAAACCAATATTATGCTCTCTTATGCATTCAATAGACTCCAAGACATACAAGTGTAGAGTTCACATAGATATTACCTATCATCATACCTACTCTTCATTTCAAGTCTTCAATGCCTTGAGTTTATCTTTGAATACACCTCAAAAGACTCATAGCTTAATGAGGTTATTCTTTGCTCTTCCTCTTGAAGGCAATGAGACTTCAAACTTCTTTCTTCACAAATCCTATCACACAATATAAACATATTAGTTCTCATCAATATTTGTCATGAATCAAAATTACATGATTTGCCCTTAGGGCTTACATAATTGTTGATCCATATTGTACATAATATAGCCTTGAAAAACTCATTTGTTATTGGACTAGTGGACATCTTCAATACATCTTGATCACCTAAGTTTGGTGCATCTTGATTCTCATCACTTAGCCTATAAGAAAACTCTTTTGAGTGTAGATCAGCCTATAAGAAAACTCTTTCGAGTGTAGATCGTGATTATGATCTGTAACCCAACCAGTAATAACATAAACAACTCTTTTGGATGCATTTTTATGTGTGCCAAACATCCTGTTCTTCCCTTGCTTCTTATGCATTCAAGAAAAGGTGTACCTTTAATGTGGCTGACTGGTGTTTTCTCATTCTTGGGATCGATTTTGATGTCTTTTCTAAATTTGATGAGAATCAAGAGGCGCCAAACTTAAGTGATCAAGATCTTGAAAGAACTTCTTGAACTTATCAATTATTCAACTTGCGGAGTTCATTCATTTAAATTATACCTTAAGTTCTTATCTTTATTGATAACGGGTTTAGGGTTTCTATTTATACATTTGGTTCTTGGGTCATATATCCAACGGGTTAAGGGTTCTTGAAGCCTTTTTCACACATCCTTGGGCATTTGTGGAAGTTTGCTGTTGGGTTCTAGGTTTCTATACTTAGGGTTCGCATCAAAATCTTTCTTTGTTACACACAAGCTTCGTATACTAACTGTCGTAAAATTGATTTTCTTGGAGGTACACTTTTTTTCGAAGTTGATTCTTGTGGCGAATCCCGCACAATGGGCTTATTCAATGTAAAATTCACAAGCTCCTCTATTGTGTTGAACTCCTATTCCTTTAGTTCTTCTACGTTCTCTCGAAAATAAGTAATGAATTATTCATATAAGAGTGAATAATTATTCTATAGGCAATTACTAAACAAGCAGGCGATTGATATTCATCGGCTAACTATACAAGAATTTGATCCCCAGTACGTTGTGCTTCTAATTGCAATGCATGCATTGAGTTTTTTAGGCCATGGAAGAGAAAATAAGAAAAAGAACCAACTATTAGATTCATGGAATATAGAAAAACCTAAAAACTTAGAAGGCAAAGAGCGTTGACCTCAAATGAGAGCTTCTAGATTGCAACTGATTCACCCACACTGAAATCCATTCTAGTGACACTACATGGAAGGATTTCATCAAGAAGGAAGATGCATGAGAGATCGAGTTCTTGAAGAGATGAGATCAATGAAAGAGAGAGAGAGAGAGAGAGAGATTAGTTGGGATAAAGGAATTGTGACGTGATTGCATGTTCCTTTGCCTTTCTTGAAAAGGATGATTGGGCAAGAGATTAAAAAATTGTTTTTGCTCCAAAATTCTATTAGTCTCTCACAGCCATTAAATCAAAATCTTAAGTCTCGTGTAAAAGAAAAATATGTCATATATGGACAGTACTTGCTAATCTCGTAAATCAATAGTATATTTATTACTCTCATTCTAACTTTACACTTAATCATCTTGAATAATACATTCATTATTTAAGTGTTATATAATAGGGTTATTTAAGTCATCGCGTATTATCTTCTTATTAATTTCAGCAAATCGTTAATGTTTATGTCTTGTCATTAATTGACTTATCACACTCTTTCTTCCCCTGCCACTCTCCTTTTTTCTTTTTTCTTTTTTACTTTTTTTTTAAAATAGAACAATAATTCTAATAAATAAAAAATATATTACACAAATTTGTGAAAAGAGAACCGGAATTGAGTAACCATTAAAGAAGCGGGACTCGTTGAATTTCTCTTTCAATAAAATAGAACAAAAAGCACTAGACAAAATAGTTGCTAGAGTGGAGAGTAGATGAAAAAACTTAGTTAAAATAACGAACGATTTGGTACGTACAGAAACATTATTCAAATGATTTTTTTATTGATTAATAGCGATTAGCGGTCAATTTAATTCATTCATAATCTTTCTTTTTATCTTAAAAAACCATAAATATAGCAACATTCAAAAGTTTATTATGTTAAAGTTGAGAACAAATAGAGTAAGGTTAGTAATTTGAGAATTTGGTTTTAGTTTTCATAAAAAGGTAAATTATTTATCAAAAAAATAACTCTCAAATTTAAATTTTGTTTAGAGTTTCAAAACAAAATAATATCCAAATACATTCAATTTTCTAAATTTTAAGCATTTAATATATATTATATATTATTTTAAAAACCTCTTATCATGTTGGGCACACTTTCCTTCGATATGACTAAACGAATTCGCTTAAATCAAAATTCAGTAACTCAAAAAAGTTAAAAAGAAAAAGATATTGTCTATACCTTCCACGGCTCCATCCTTTCTTGTATGCGTTTGTTTTCAGGGAGAGAATGTAATACCTCTAAAAAAATGTACATGTCCATCTCCGTTAGAGAATATGGTTCAAAAAATATCAAGTTCTCCTAAAAGAAACATTTATCAGTGAAACTAAAACAAAAATTTGCAACTAATTAGAAATTTTTAACTAATTGTGTTTAATTTAATCTGTCAAGCCTTGCTCGTGAATTATTTTTTTTAGATGATATTTTATTTTTAAATTTTATAAAAATAAATTATTTATAATTTTTAAATTTTATAAAATAAATTATTTATAAGTGAAAAGATAGCCTTAAAATGAAAATTTGTGCAAAATTTTGCGGTGATATTCAAAGCAAATACAATGGTTAAAAAGTTTTCCCAAAAGAATTCATCCAAGCATCAACGGCGACTAAAATAAAAATTTGTAACTAACTAGGTCCAGCTCAATCTTGCAAATTGGATATTTCAAGTCATAAGTATAAAGATTTGAAATTAACATAATCATCGATTACTATTGTATTAAAAAACAAAAGAAAAGTCGAAAAGGTTCTTCGTCTACTATCAAATCGATGAACAACAGAACAGTAATTCTGATGATTGATCACTTTGATGAGCTTTTTCTCTTCTCATATTGAGCCTTGACCCACTTGATTCCGCCGGCAGTCCCACTCTTCACCTTTTTGGCTCCCACAGCCGCCTTAGCCTTAGCCTTATCGAATCCCGCTGACGCCACAGCCTTCACCTCATCCATCTTCGTCCCTCCACCACCGCCGCCGCCGAGTCTAGCTGTCTTCCCTTTATCGTTCCCCTCATCACCGTAGCCGCCACTTCCCCATTGATCAGCCCAACTAGAGCCGCTACTCGCCATGGCCGTTTCTTCGCCGGGAATCCTTCAATCGAGAGAAAAAGGATAGAGAGAGAATTGGGAGAAAACGCGGGTATTGCTTTCCTTGTGCATATATAGAAGTCGTCAGGTAGACTGGAAAAGGCAATCTTGATGCTGGGATAGAATTCTGTTGGAGTTCGGAAACTTCTCAACAAAATTAGGTAAGTAATTAATTAGAATTATTTTTCTCTTAATTATGTTGTTAGATAGGAATTACGGAGTGATCAAGGCGATATTCATTGGTAAAAAACTTTTATCACTAATCGCAATTTTTCTTTTTCTCCTGCACGATGCACAGTCCTTATTCAATAATAATAATAATAAAAGACAATATATTATTTATTTTTTAAAATCAAGAAAATTTGACCTTAGTCTATCGGCAGAATTAGAATTTTAATTTTGAAAGGATAAAATCTTTAATATCTCTTATAAAAAGAAGTTCACAAATATTGAGAAACGTACTTAAAAAAGTATAATTAAAAATTAAAAATTAATACTTATAACAAAAAATTTTAAAAATGTTGGGAGCAGTGGGAGCCCTGGGTTTTGTCCCTCCTTGGTCTCAAGAATTACAGGTCAAGCACGCGAACGTTAAAGGATTTCCTAAACGATTAGAAGTAATTTTATGAGCTAACCAAATATTTTTAGTTCACTCTCTTGAAATTATAAATTAACTGCCTTAAGAATGGTTGGGACAATGATATCTATCTCTTTGGATATTGCTATAACCGTTGAAGGTCTAAGCATATGTTGAACGTGCCGGAACAACACAATTAAATAGATGCTAACTTCCCTTGTATTATCAAAGTAAGAACCCGTCTTTGAACACATTCTTTGAACTTTAATTTAGTATCACATTAACCATAATAGTATTAATTTTTAGAGAATTAGTTTTATTTGCCCAAAAATTACTTCATTTTTATTACTTAAAAATTTTTATTTTATTTTTTATATACATGAATTTTTTTAAGTAATTATATTTGTCAAATTCTGAATATATGTGACAGATTTTTACAAGAAAAATCATTTTGAGAAAATTGAGCCAAAAAGGGTGTTGCAACTGAGATAGAAAATGAGCCTAAGCCAAAAGATGGTGATAAAAGATATGGATGAAGAAGATGATGATGATGACTCTCTGTAAATTCTCTCTCCATTAGAAAGTGTTGAAAGGATTGAAGTTACTTTGTTCGACAAATTCTGGGCAAAAGCAAGGTAAGGGAATCACCATGATTCAGAGAGGTGTCAAAAATGGAAAAATTAGAAAACAATCTGGTCCAATTGTGGCATTTGAGGCCTTGGGGGGACCGTTTCTTTGACACTCACAAGAGAAATCAATTCAAAATTGTTTTTGCTTGTTACATCAGAGAGGTGGAAAGATCAAGATGACTTTGCTGAGTTGGATTTGATTGAAATCTTGAGGAGAGCTAGGCTACGGACATCTGCTGTGTTTCCTTTAAAATACAACCCTGATCTAGTTTATGAGCTTTGTGTAATTCTAGAGGGCACCATTAACATTGAAAGTAGTTCGTATCATGAAGTGGTTTATGCCAGGGGCACAATTGTTGCTTATTTTCCCGATGATATTTCTGACTTGATACTCCCAAACACCCAGGGCTTGCTGGGAGTAGGCTTAAATGGAACTTGGATAGGAGGAGGCAAGCTCAAAAGATGGCCAAGGAAAACTACGTTATATTCTAAGAAGTTGATTGTCCCTGCTTCACTTGTTTTCAGAGACAAGGCTATTCTATTGTACGACAGAGGCAAGTGACTACCTATCAACATTGCTTATCAAATTTCCAATTTGGTTGGTAATGTTTTATCTTTTAAATAAATTAAATTTCACATTTTCTTTTACTTTCATTTCTAACTAACCCATTTTTTTTATTTTGTGTTTCCTTTTATTTTTGGTTGTTAGGGAAATGTCCAACAAAGGTCATGGATATTTGCATAAAATTAATATCATTTAAAATTGATTTGGTACTAATTTTTCTCTTACTAAAAAACTTTTTAAAAGTTTTAATGATTTTTTCCCTCTTTAAGGATGGCATGGATGTATCTTAAAATATCATACAAATAGAAAGATCGCCCAATGACAATATGTGAATATAAAATAAAACTATTTTATTTTTTATTTAATACTTCTTCTGAAATATCAATACCTACTCATACTTAACATGAGCATTTAGTAGTAGTATCAAACGGGACAGCCCGCTCCGGTTTGGCCCGGCACGTCGTGAGCTGCCCATTTTTTTGCGGGATAGAAAACATCAGTCTGCGGCCTGTGGACTTTGTAAAACGACGTCATTTTGTAAAAAAGTAGCAAAACGACATCGTTTGAAAAAAATATTTTTAAAAAATTATTAATTGGGTCATCTCTTTGATATCAGATAATTGACATCTATAATATTAATTTCATAACACTCTCCCTTGGATGTCTATTGCATAAAAGTATACCTCGTTAAAACTTTACTAGTGGCAAAAAACTCCAGTGAAAGAAAAAGAGTACACTACTCTTTATGCCATATTTACTCCACCTAATGAGATAATATTTTGAGATTTTTTAACCGATATTTTTTAATCAAATATTGTTATCATTAAGGTCTTAGTGAAAAGATTTATCAAATCTTCAAATGATTAAATTTATTGTACATTAATATGAAATCTCTTCTAGAGTTCATGAGTAAAAAAAATGATATGAAAACATACTTTATTGTATCTCCTTTGATATATTTCAATCTTTATTATCATCAAAAAATATAGTTAGAATTTCTTCTTAGAGAATATAGATTTATCTAGAATATATTAATCATGATCACAGGTATTCTCAACTAACATCATGAATTTCTATCTCTTCAACATGAATCGAAGATGTGGTTGTTATAGTTAACACATGTCTATAAATGCATGGTTTATGCATATCATATAGGTAACTTATGCTATTTATATCCATCTCAATAGGAATTAGATTTTCTCAATATTTGAGATAAACTATTTCAATGAGATATCAAAAGGCAAGTTTAATGTCATCTCAAAATTCATTGGGTAGAGAAAAACTAGAATAGATATATACTTGCATGCAAATAAGTATATTCATGCACTAAATTACAGAGTTATAGTACTCTATGACTAAAAAGTTCTTCAATATCTTTTGTTTGATATAAAAGATCTTTATTACATATAATAACTCAATGACCATTGATGTGCTATGTGTATGTGAAACATCTTTAGGATATTCAATCAAAACAAAATGTTTATTTTTCAAAATTTTGATCATGATACTTGCTTTTATAAATTTCTCAGGAAGAATATCTTGATCATCAAATCCTTTTCTCTTTTGAGAAATTTATTTTTAATATCAAGAGATCAACTATGCTTCAAGTATGTATTAAAATCATATGGCTATAGGATTCAATTATTTGTCTTGTTGGGATATCTATCCAAATAGGAATATCTATAGATAAAATATCATGTTGACTAACTCTACAGAAGTTAGTCAAACAATTAATTTGTAATTTTATGCAAATAAATAATATTTTAAACTTTTAGTTCATTAATACTTGTGCATAAATCGAGATAATAAAAGTCATAAATGATATCATTTTTCGATTAATGATATTCTCCCCTAACGTGGAGAACAACGTGTTAATCAATAAATTATGAATAATGATATCTTCTAACGAAGAAACACATATATCAAGTACAGCTATTCATATATAGACATATTCGATCATTCTTTCAATAAGAATTCACTATGATAATTTCATTATATTCTACAAGAACGATCCACTTATATGCTTCCAGCATATCGAGTCCACCAAGGACTTTAAATATAAATACTATTATTAAATGATAACAAAAATAAACACATATTAAATGTTATCATGTACTATTATATCCATCATCAGAAATATATTTCTTCTTAATTAGTATCAAGTCTTACTAAGAATCACATGTCATACGTCAAGGAAAATATTCAATTTTATAGTTCGCATTTTATAAGCAAATATCCATTACTATCTCTTTAACATTACACTTTAGGTGTATAATTCCTGATGAGAATACATGTACACTTTAAGTGTACTTGTGAATAGTTCAAACTTTTCATCATGCGACTTCAATTTGAAATACTCATTCTGAATCAATATATTATGTGCATTAATATCGTTGACATCATATACTTGTGCAGTTCCAGTAGTTTCCAATCGTGTTGAGATCTCATCATTCTCACAGTTTTCAGGTACCTAAATTTTTTTTTGAAATAAATATATCAATCGTGTTTGGAAAAAAAACTTCTGCTAGAATTTAAATCTCATCGACTTAACATATATGACTATCTTAAGTCTTTGCTTCAGTGAGAAGTTTGTATCTTTGAACCCATTTATCTACCACATTTTAGATGTGTCTCAATTTATTTGTAATGGTAGATTGTCCTTCTAGGACATCAAATATAGTAGGAGCATTACTTGGTGGATATTGGTCAGTTAATATACCTGGCTATATAAATTATCCTTTGAACTTCTGGTTCAAGGTATCTTCTATGAGGATCATAATAGAAGATCAATATGAGACACAAACTAATATCATTATCCGGCCTCATGTTTTGTCCACTTTATTTTGGGACATCATATTCAAAATTAAAAAATAAGAATCTTCTCATTGAGATTCAGTCTCAACATATTAGATAATCTCTTTGAGTACCCATCTTATTATCTTGTGGTGGAGCAATATGCATAGCACATTTCTAAATCTTAGATGAGAAATATTTAGTTTCTGATCACAAACCAACAATTATGAGGAGAACTTATAATGTGTTGGCAAAATACAAAGTAAGGGCTAATACATCATGAACATTTTGTAGGATGTTTAACATTTATCTCAATACAACTCGTATTATTAGGACAAATTGTGTCGTTGGGAGAATATAAAATATGAGATCATTATCAATGAATTGCAAACTATAGGTTTCAAAAATCAACAATATGCATACGACTATTTTGTTGATACATCAACTAATAATTTCTCTACATTCATCCCAAAATAATACATTCAACCCCAAGTAATACTAGTAACATTTAAATAAAACAATTAACACATATGGATTCGTCATATTAGGAAAATTCTGGTTCCTTCATATTTTCATAAATTCCTAATCATTCTTCCTGTTTTAATGACTCGGGATGGTCTAACCGGTCATGCCAACTAATAAATTATTTATCAGTAAATTTAAAATTTACTCAATATTACATCTCAATTTTAAAATTCTAGATGAATGGTAGTATATATAATTGACATATATTCTAGGTCAAAGCAGTAATGCAAATGTCTCAAAAGTTCATTCATCCAATGTCTCAATATAATGAGAATATAATTAAGGCTCAAAATTTTTTTATGAGACTATATGAAGAATGATACATTACAACAATTGACCATTAGGTAAAGATTTGACAGCTCTTCTAGAGTTTTTAATCAATTAACTCTTCTAGAGTAAGAGTTAATTGATCAACTTGTTCTTCAATAACTTTGTATTACCATTTATACTTTGGGCATATGTTTCATATTACCTTAATAAACTATCAATATTGCTTAGACAAATTGCATCTTCACCATTCGTGATCCAAAACAAACTAAAAAAATAAACAAATACTAGAATATATAATATGAAAAATTTCAAATAATAATTGCAAAATGATAGAAAATGGAAAAGCAATAATTCGATGATTCAAAATTCTGATTAACATTCAAAATATTAAGAACTCTTTCTAGATATTCAAAATAATTGGCAAGATTCATGTGTGTCATATCAATATCATCGATACAAGCATCATTACCATCAATAGCATAATTTTGAGAAGTAAAGCACTATCAATACTTAATAGAGATTCATAACTGCTTGACGTACTATAGATACGTGACAAAAATCCTTTCATATCACATTTATAACATGTTAGAATTATTAATTTTTCTTTTTTTCTTCTCATTATTTTTTCACTTATAGAGGGTATCTATTCCCTAAAAATTTAATGAGTTATTCTGACAGCATAAAAACAAAGTGCATTTCTACTAGTTGCGACCAAAATCTCTTTCATAAATATATTATAAGTTCGAATGACATTCACTTCAAGAATGACATAAAATCAGATGGTCGAATGTCAAAATATTTTATCAATATTTTCTCAAAATATTCATTTATTTCAGAAGATATATATTGAAAAAACTTTTGAAAAACGTTTTCTCAATATTGATACTATAGGAGCATGTTAGAGATATGAAAAAGAAAAAATATTTTATTCATCACATCACTAGTAATATTTCTCCTTATGATTTTAATTGAGGAGAAATTATAAATGTGATAAAATTTTGCTTACTAATAGACATAAAATCTTTTAACCACACTTATAACAAATCATAACTAGCATTTATATAATAATCATATTCTGGTGATTGTATGTTTCCTTCAGAATTTGCTAGTAATCAAGTGGTTTTGATACTTTGTATTTCTTAAATAGTGTCTTCGAGACCCACTATATTCATATGTGTCTATTCTGATCACCATGACTATATGGATGATTCCTACTATGACCATGTCTATGTCCACGGCTTTGAACATGACCACGACCTCTTCCAAAGCCATAACCATGGGGTTGTAACTGCATTCACTTATAGATTTAAAGTAAATCGTGCATTTAGTAGAATGACCATCTTCTAGTGACCAAATCTTTCTTTTAGATCCTTCCACAAAACAAATTGATCTCTCACGGTAAGATATTCTGCCTTTAGATCATCATGGTGAGGGGGAGGGGGGGGAGAAAGTCATGACTTTTGCACGATTTTGAGATGAAGATATATTATTTTCAACAATGGTGTCTAGTAGATTCATTACATCTAAATAAATTTGAGTATCTAATATCCATGACAGATTGTTCTATCTAGAAATATGAAGAGTAAAAAAAAAATAGTTTTATAAGACTTGCCATGAGAATTCAAAGGTAGGAAAAATACCTCTTTTTTTGTCTTGATTAAACTCTAAACTCCAGTGGTAGAGACTCGTGCTGATAACGTGTTATGAATTTGTTGACGCGCAGTAGTAAGAACTATAATTCAGAGAATATGGAGAAATCATAGAAAGAAAATAGAGAGAGAACACAAGAGCTTTTATTGATTTTCTGAGAGTAAATTAATGAATCAATAAATGCATCCAATACATCAGTCTAAATCCCTATTTATAGGGTTCAATGGTACATATCAATAAGAAGAGGTGGAGACTAATCAGAAGATAAATCTTATCACTAATTAAAGATCTAATAGAACTCTACCATATATCCTCTGGATAGTTGGAGTATCTCTATAATTTTGATATATTGGATTAAATCTTTGATATCAGATAATGGACATCTATAATATTATTTTCATAACATTTCTAATGTTGTATAATGTTTTTAAAAAAACACACAACACATATTTTAATAAATATAATTATTGTTAAACTTTTACAACCTTAAAACTTCTCTTAGAATCTTTTTTAAATGTTTAAATGTTGTATCTTCTATCCTAGTAGTTGGAAGGAAGGAGGTTAATGGAGGTTGGTTGGGTAATAGGCTCATATTGAGCCTTTTGAATGTCAATGTTCTAAATTGGTTATTATCTATCATTGACATTAATACTTCTTTGTACTACACTGTTTAAATCCATCACATTTTGCATCAAAGTTTGTCATCATCAAAAAGGGGGAGATTGTTAGTCCTAAGGGCAAATCATGTAGTTTTTGATTAATGACAAATATTGAAGAGGACTAATATGCTTATATATTGTGCGATAGGATTGGTGAACTAAGAAGTATGAAGTCTCATTGCCTTCAAGCCAAAGTGCAAGAACAACTTCAATAAGTCAAAGTGATTGAAGTTTGAAGAAGGTTGCTCAAAGATGATCTAAAGGCATTGAAGACTGGAAGTGTAGGATATATATGCTAAATAGCTAAATCTCTATGTAAATTCTACACTTGTATGTCTTGGAATCTATTGAATGTATAAGAGAGCACAAAATTAGTTTTCTTAATCTTAAATGGATTTGAATGAACTTTTTGATGAATGTGTTTTTGTATCTTAAAAGATTTTGAGTAAACTTTGCATGATCAAAGAAATTTGATAATGGTTGTCAAGCTTATATATGTCTAAATAACTTATCTATACATACAAAATGATTTCAAACTTATTGAAGTTAAATCTCAAATGATTTTACAAAGTTTGAAAGTGTTTCCAAAAGATTCGGTCGTCTGATTTTTGTAGCAAACAATGGTTACTATTTTTCCAGAGAAATTCGGACGCAAGTTCGGACGACGCATGAAAAAAATTCGGTCATCCGAATTTTTGTCTTCAGCATGGTTACTGTTTTTCCAGAGAAGTTCGGACTCATGAAAAAAAAAAATTTGTTCGTCCGAATTTTTGTCTTCAACATGGTTATTGTTTTTCCAGAGAAATTCGGACGAAGATTCGGATGCAGGGAAAAAATTCGGTCGTCCGAATTTTCTGAAACTTACTAGCCGTTTTATGGCTGTTAAAACTTATTTTCAAATTCTGTAAAAGCTATAAACTTCAGATTTTTTGTAAGTTTTGAATCTTTGTGAACTCTAAATATTCCAAAGCCTTTAGCAAACATTTTAAGCGCTCTTTTGTCTTGTGCTTTCAATTGATGATTCAAGATTCCAAAGACAACAAAGTGTGAAGGTGAAACATTGTGTAATCATCTACCAACAAGTGGTCACATCTACCAATTCTCCTCTCTTTATTATATTGTGTTTTCTACTAGCTCATTGCAAAGTTATCTTGATAACATAAAATCCTTTAGATAAGGGTGATCCTTGAAATTGTAATTCAAGGTTGCTTGTAGACATAAAATTCTTTAGATAAGGGTGATCCTTGAAATTGTGATTTAAGGTTGTTTGTAGATATAAAATCCTTTGGTAGGGTGAACCTTGTTTATAGAATTGCTAAAGAGGTTGTGAGTGTAAAACCATTGTGTGGTGAGCCTCTTATGTAATTTGTGAACTTGAGCATATAGTAGATTGTTTGAAATCCTTAATTGTAGGCTTAAGGTAGTGGACGTAGATCTTAAGGAGATCGAACCACTATAACTTATTTGTGCTCATTGCTCTTACGTTGTTTAACAGCTTTGCTATTAATCATGTAATTCTCTTATTGAAACAAGCTCACACAATCTGTTTTTTTTTTCTTAGAATCATAAAAGGACTTTGTTTGCAAAAATTAACCAAATACCTAATTCACCCTCCCTCTTAGGTATTTCAATTGGTATCATAGCCACTTCTTCTTCTGTGGTTTTACAACCTAGAAGTTAAAGATCTTATGGCTAATATTTCAAACGTACCTTACCTAGAAGGGTCTTCCACAAATAGACCACCTTTGTTTGATGGAACAAACTATACCTTTTTGGAAATCTAGAGTTAAGATATATATTTGTTCTAGCAATTTTGATTTGTGGAATATTGTTGAGAAAGGTCCTTATATTCCTATGAAAATGAGAGCTGATGGAGTAACCTTAGAACCAAAGTCTACTGACGAATTTGATGAACATGATTCAAAGAAAATGACATTAAATTATCAGGCAATGAACATCTTAAGTTGTGCATTAGATGTAACTGAATATAATAGAGTTAGTGGATGTGATACTGCTCATGATATGTAGAGATTACTTCAAATAACACATGAAGGTACAAACCAAGTTAAAGAGTCAAAGCTTGCTATGTTAGTTAGGGACTATGAGCTATTTACCATGAAGCAAGGTGAGAATATTAGTGATATGTTTATTAGATTTACTAACATTTTTAATGGTCTGAAAGCTTATGGGAAGAACTATACAATTAGAGAGCAAAACAGAAAAATCTTGGATGCTTTACCAAAATCTTGGCAACCAAAGACACTTGCAATTGAGGAATCAAATAATTTGAAAACTCTTCCACTTGAAGAGCTCATTGGATCACTCCTCACGCATGAGATGAACATGAAAAGATCAAATGACAAAGAAGATGAAGAAAAAAGAAGAAAAGGCGTTGTGCTCAAAACTTCAAATCACTTGAGTGAATAAGAAAAATCATCAAGTGAAGAAGAAGATAGAAACAGTGGAGAAGAGGAGATTGCCATGGCTGTTAGAAAATTCAAAAGATTCTACAAGAAGGAGTTTCTCAAGAAAAGAAGAAAGCCAACTAAAAACGAGTGGACAGTCTTCATCCTTCAAGCGTCAATGTTTTGAATGCAAGAATACAGAGCATCTTGTTGCTGATTGTCCCAAAATTTTGGAAAGGGAAAGAGACAACAAGAACAAAAAGAAATCTGCCAAGAAATGAAAAGGACTAGCTAGAACATGGGATCAACAAGAAAGTTAAGACAATAGTGAAGAAAAGAGCAACATATGCTTTATGGCAATTGATGATGAGGTACAATCTTCTCTTTCCATTTCTAATATCTATGATGATGATGTTGATCATAGTGAATTACTTGTAGAAATGTATGAAGAATTAAAAAAGACTTCTAAAAGAAATAAAGAAATGAAATTTAAAATTAGTGATTTATCAAATCAAAATTCAAAATTATGTGTTGAAAATGGGAAACATCTTGAGACCATAAATTGTCTAAACATTGAAAAGAAGTTTTAAATGCAACCATACAAAACATATCTTTTGAAAATAAAGAGCTTTGCATAAAAGCTATTTCTCTTGAAACAATGTTTAATGATCATGAGATTTTAAAAAGGAAAGTTAATGATCTTACATCATGCATTGAAAGTTTACAAATGGAAGAGAAAATTTAAATAAATTACTTGGCTATCAAAGAATTTCATTTGCAAAACATGGTCTTGGTTATACTCATGATAGCTATTCTCCATAATATAAAAACTCTTTTGCTAAAAAAACTTTTAATTCTAGGCCTCATATATGTTGTACATACTGTGGTAAGCATGAACACAAGGTATCAAAATATTTTGTAAAAAGAAAGATTGAAAATGGTGTTAAGACCATTTGGAAAGTCAAAGGAACTTTCACTAACCCCCTTGGACCCAAGAAAATATGGGTACCAAAAATCACTCTTTCTAATTTGGTGTAGGTTCGCTTTGTTTCAAGATCAAGTGTCACAAAATGGTTTCTTGACAGTGGCTGTTCAAGACATATGACAGGCAATGCCTCACTTGTTAGTGAGCTTCAAGCAATAAGTGAAGGCTTTGTCACATTTGGTGATAAGAAGAAAGAAAAAATACTTGGAATAGGTAACATTGGTAAAGGTTCATTCCCTCTTATTAAACAAGTATTGCTCATTGATGGTTTAAAGTATAATTTACTTAGCATTAGTCAATTATGTGACAATGGATGTAAAGTAGAATTCAAATGTGATACTTGTACTATTCTTCATAGTGCAAGTAGCAAAACCATCTTTGTTGCTAAAAGAGTTAGAAATGTATATGTGTTATATCTTGATGAACTGATTACAAATGATATCAAATGTCTTGCCATTCATGATAATGATTGATTTTTGTGGCATAGAAGATTAGGACATGTAAGCATGGATTTGTTGAATAAACTTTCTACATAAGAGCTAGTTAGAGGATTACCCAAAATGCATTTTGATAAAACATGTCTTTGTGATGCTTGTCAATATGGAAAACAATCAAAAACATCTTTTAAACCAAAGAAAATAGTCTCTACTTCAAAACCTCTTGAACTAGTTCACATGGACTTATTTGGACCAATGAGGACCACTAGTCTTGGTGGTAAAAGATATGCTTATGTGATTGTAGATGATTTTTCAAGATTTACTTGGGTGCTTTTGTTAGCTCAAAAGGATGAAACATTTCATGAATTTACAAAACTTTTCAAAAAGGTTCAAACATCTCTTGAATATAAACTGATTTCTATTAGAAGTGACAATGGAAGAGAATTTTGTAATCAAGAGTTTACAAAATTCTATGATGAATATGATATTACTCACAATTTCTCAGCTGCTAAAACACCTCAACAAAATGGTGTTGTTGAAAGGAAAAATAGAACTTTACAGAGATGGCTAGATCAATACTCTATGAAAATTCCTTGCCAAAATATTTTTGGGCTGAAGCTGTAAATGCTACTTGCTATGTAATGAATAGAGTTTTATCAAGACCTTTTATAAGAAAAACACATTTTGAACTTCTATTTAATAGAACTCCTTCAATTGTTTATTTTAAAGTGTTTGGTTTTAAATGTTTCATTTTAAATACAAGTGATAATTTGGGAACATTTGATAGAAAATCATATGAAGGAGTATTTCTTGGCTATTCATCAAATAAAAAGGCATATAGAGTTTATAACAAAAGAATATTGTGTGTTGAAGAAACCATACATGTAACTTTTGATGAATCTAACATTTATCTTCAAAGAAGAAATGAAGATGATGCAGGTTCCTCAATAATTGAAAATCAAACTCATCATCAAGTACCCACATTGGAAGAACATGCCAAGGAAGAAGAAATAATGGAGCAAGAACAAGATGGTCAACCAAGCAATGATCAAGAGTTGCCAAAGGATCTAACATATGCAAGAGGCCATCTTAAGAAGCAAATCATTGGTGATGTCTCCCAAGGAGTTAAAACAAGGCAGTACTTTATTGATAACTTTGCTCTTTTATCTCACATTGAATCTAAAAATATTGATGATGCATTGTGTGATAATTCTGGATCATTGCTATGGATGAAGAGTTAAATCAGTTTAAAAGAAACAAAGTTTGGACTCTTGTTCCAAGACCTTATGATCATTCCATTATTGGTACAAATTAAATAAATTAGGAGAAGTTGTTAGAAATAAGGCTTCAACCAAGAAGAAGACATTGATTATGATGAAACTTTTGCTCCAGTAGCCAGATTGGAATCTATAAAATACTTTTGTCTTTTGCTTGTTTTAAAGGTTTTAAAATATTTCAAATGGATGTTAAAAGTGCTTTTCTAAATGGTTTTATTGAAGAAGAGGTTTATGTAGAACAACCTCCTGGTTTTATTCATGAAAAATTTTCAAATCATGTCTTTAAGTTAACCAAAGCTCTATATGGATTGAAACAAGCCCCAAGAGCTTGGTATGAAAGATTAAGTGGATTTCTTCTTTCAAAAGGTTTTGCAAAAAGAAAAGAAGACACAACTCTTTTTTATAAAAACATCTACTAATAATGATATTTTACTTGTGCAAATTTATGTTGATGATATTATTTTTGGTGCTACTAACATATCTCTTTGTGAAGACTTTGCCAAATCTATGCAAAATGAATTTGAAATAAGCATGATGGGGAGAATTGAATTGCTTTCTTGGGCTGCAAATTAAGCAAACCAAGGATGGAGTCTTCATCAATCAAGCAAAGTATACCAAGGAGCTCTTGAAAAAATTTGGAATGGATCAAGCTAAAGGGATAGGTACTCCAATGAGCTCATCAACCAAACTTGATAAAGATGAAAAAGGTAAAATGTTGATGAGAAATCATATAGAGGTATGATTGGAAGTTTACTCTATCTCACAACAAGTAGACCATATATTATGTTTGTTGTGTGCTCATGTGTTAGATTTCAATCTTGCCCTAAAGAATCTCATCTAATTTCTGTCAAACGCATCTTTCGTTATTTGATTGATACATATGACTATGGCCTTTGGTTTTTAAAATCTAATCTTTTGAATTTATTGGATATTCAGATGCTGACTATGCTGGATGCAAAATTGAACGTAAAAGTACTAATGGCCATGGCCAATTTCTTGGTAGTTGTCTTGTGTCTTAGTATAGTAAAAAACAAGCTTGTGTGTCTTTGTCTACTGCTGAAGTTAAATACATAGATGCGGGTAGTTGTTGTGCTCAATTATTATGGATGCAACATACCTTACTTGATTATGGTCTTAAATTCAATTGTGTGCTTATAATATGTGATAATACTAGCTGCTATCAATTTAATCATAAATCACATTCAACATTCTAGGACTAAACATATAGAAATTAAACATCATTTCATTCGTGATCATGTGATCAAGAAAGATATATGTTTAGAATATATAAATACAAATGATCAAATTACTAATATTTTTACAAAGCCCCTGGCTAAGGAAAGGTTTAATCATCTAAAAAGGCTCCTAGGAATCTCAAAATTCAATTACTAATGTATGTGTTGAAGTTTGGTGAAAACAGGAAATTTTCGGACGTAGTACTCAGACGTATAACAGAAAATTCGGTCGATCAAATTTTCTGAGTTCAAGAAACAGAGACTTTCGACCAAAAATTCGGACGCAGACCTGAAAAATTGGACATCTAAATTTTGCAAATGCAACGTTTTAAATAAAGCTGAATCAGTTTCTCTTAACACTTCAACTTCCGAATTCTCTCCTATTTCAAAACCAACCTTACCCATCCACGTCCAAATCATAATCTCTCTAAAATTTCATCATTTTCTCTTCGAACTGCTTTTATTTTTGAATCCCAAACCCTATACACATCCGAAAAATCAATTTTTTCTTGAGCAACAACATCATAGTGAGGACAAAGAAGCCAAATGTTGAAAAAGAGAGAGCAAAAGCCAAGGAAGGAGATGGAGACTCAATCATCAACCAACCAAGAAGAGTTTGAATTCCTCAAGCTTTGTCTGGAATTGACAGGTTTGTTTCAATCAAGGCTGCTCATGAATTTGATGAATGGAACAAAAATAGCAGAAAAATTATCTCTGGGTATAAGGTGAATGTTGATAAACTATCAAGTATGAATATTGTTCTATCATGTTTTAGTGATATTGGCTGGAGTAGCCTGTTATACATTGATGAAGAATTCTATCCTACACTCATATATGAATTCTATGCAAACCTAAAAGAAGAAAGAACTGAGCTTGTAGGGGATGATGTGATTCTATGGTATTCATCTAGAGTTTCCCAAGTGGATTTTGAATTTAGTGATGCCTTGATTAACAGAATTTTTGGAGTAGGTGATAGTGGGGCAAGATATTACTTACCCTCTATGCATTGTTATAATCGTGAATTCTTCACAAATGAAAGATTTGAAGAGGCATTCACTAATGGCAAAGAATTTAGGTCCATTAGAGAGAGGAAAATCAAGAGCTTAGATGCTAGAGGTAGAGTATTGCATCACATGATTACTACTATGATTGTTCCTAATTTTGGACATAATTCATCTGTTGGTAACATGCACATGGTAATCATGTTAGCCTTGCATGAACATAGGAGATTGAATTTTGGATACATAGCTTTAAAGCACATGATTACTTCAAGGAAAACTGTAACCAAGACATTCCCATTTGGAAGGATGTTGACAAGGATTTTTAAGCATTTTCGGGTTAAACTTCCAGGAAGAGGACAAGTATTTAAGAGTGGAGAGATTTATACTAATGAAACTCTTAAGAGAATGTAGTTAGTTCTTGATGATGATGGCATATGGAGAACTGAAAGAGAAACCCCTCCAAGAAGAGAGGAGATTAAAGAAAGTGAAGAAACTGAGGAAGAAGAGGATGAAGAAGAAACTCTTACAAGAGAGATGAAAACTAAAAGGAAACATAATACTTCAAGTGAGGGGGAGCAACCTCCCTCAAAAAGAAGATTATTTGAAGAAGTTCCTCAACCAAATATTGGAATTGATTCTAGAAGTGAGGGAATAACAAGGGGTGACACCATAGTAGCTAAAGCATTCCAAGAAGCCTTGAATAATCATATCAAGGAAATGGAGAAAATGTATAAGTTTTTCGAATCCTTTGCTCCAATGGTTCTTGGAAAACTAGATGGATTAGACAATAAAGTGAGGCATATTGAAGAAATTCTGATGAGGAATACACAAAGTGGTTAAGGACCCTCTAGGCATCAAGATAGAGATAAGGATGATGGAGATAAGGAAGGAAAGAAAGAAGATGAAGATGACAACAATGATGATGGGGATGATGATCAAGGAGGCAATGAAGAGAATGTGGCAAGGGAATAAGAAGAAGAAAGTGAACCAGTTCATAAAGAGCCCCAAGAAGAAAGAAGTGAGCCCCAAGAAGGAGGAAGTCAAATTGAAAAAGCAAACATCGTCTCACCTTCAACCATATCCTTCAGCCAAGGAAGAGTGAAGCATTTGGCAATCAAGAAAGGATTTAGCAAAGCCTCTCCATCAACATCACAAGACTAAGCATTTCTTCCATCTTATCTTTTTATTTTTTAAAAATTTCTTATTTGTATTAAGTTTTTTTTATTGTGTTATGTGTTATGAACTTGTTAAGTATTTTGCTGCATTTTATGTAATAGTGAAGCTCAATGATGAAATCTCAGTGATGAGAACTTCTTTTTTAACTATTATATGTGCTAAATTATTAGTCTCATTTCATTGATCCCATTTTTGAGTGATGACAAAAGGGGGAGAAAAATGAAGACTGTGCAAAATGCATTGTGCTACTGTGATTTGCTAAATATATTATGTGATGACTATGATTTGCAAAATGTATTATGCTATAACCTATTTTGTGTAAAATCCATCTTGCAAAATGTATTATGCTATAACTTATTTTGTGTAAAATCCATCCAATTAAGTGGTTGATTCTTGACTTGTCTTTTGATTTTAAACAATTGGATGCATGAGTTTTGTGGTTTTGCAAAGATAAACTGAGTGCTATTGTGGACATACATATTTGAGTACTTCAACATTTCATTTGAATGCAAAATCACCTTTTCAAACTTGTTGCCAAAAATTTGGACAAAAAATTCGGATGCATCCATATTTTGTTGCCAAAATGTGCTCTGTTGTTCAAATTGATTCAAATATGTTTTAATCTTTCATAATATATTTGAACAATCTTAGGAAAGCTTATTTACATAATTTGGAGCTTTTATTTATCTTATTTTAAAGTTTGAACTTGCTATGTTAAAATATGGATGCAAAGTATCTCTAGTCCAAATGTGTTGAAAAATGAGCACAATCTTAGGGGGAGCATTGTTAAACTTTTACAACCTTAAAACCTCTCTTAGAATCTTTTCTAAATGCTTAAATGTTGTATCTTCTATCCTAGTAGTTGGAAGGAAGGATGTTAATGGAGGTTGGTTGGGTAATAGGCTCATGTTGAGCCTTTTGAATGTCAATGTTCTAAATTGGTTATTATCTATCATTGACATTAATATTTCGCTCATTGCAAGGTTATCTTGATAACATAAAATCCTTTAGATTAGGGTGATCCTTGAAATTGTGATTCAAGATTGATTGTAGACATAAAATCCTTTAGATAAGGGAGATCCTTGAAATTGTGATTCAAGGTTGTTTGTAGATATAAAATCCTTTGATAGGGTGAACCTTGTTTATAGAATTGCTAAAGAGGTTGTGAGTGTAAAACTATTGTGTGGTGAGCCTCTTATGTAATTTGTGAACTTGAGCATATAGTAGATTGTTTGAAATTCTTAAGTGTAGGCTTAAGGTAGTGGACGTAGATCTTAAAGAGATCGAACCATTATAAATTGTTTGTACTCATTGCTCATACATTTTTTAACAGCTTTGCTATTAATCATTTAATTCTCTTATTGAACCAAGCTCACACAATCTGTTTTTTGCTTAGAATCATAAAAGGACTTTGTTTGCAAAAATTTGCCAAATGCCTAATTCACCCCACCCCCCTCTTTGGTGTTTCAATTACACAACATGTTTAACTAAATCATACAAATTAAAATAGCAGTAGTTTGTTCCTTAAAAAAATACTAGTTTTCAAATTACAATTCAATTACAATAAAAAATTAAAGAAAAATATTTGAATACCACTTCATTGCAAGGCTAATAAGACTATATATGAGAGTTAACATATAAGAGTTTGTGTATATAAGATTTTATATACAAGACTATATAAGTAACATAGTTTAGATATAGATAGCATACAATTAAGAATTTATATTTATATGATTTTATATACAAGACTACATATGTAACATAGTATAGATATAGATAGCATACAATTAAGAATTTATATTTATATGATTTTATATACAAGACTACATGTGTAAGATCTTACACATGTAGTCTGGTATAGAAAATCATATAAATATAAACTCTTATATTTACATATATACTCTTAGATATATACTATTATTATATATGTGTTTGTGTGTGTGTGCGATTGCGAGTTTGTATATATTGTAAATATCTAAAAATATTTATATTTAGTGTATTCTATAAATAAGTGGGCATATATTATTTTATAAAATAGAATTAATGAATACTATATAGGGATATACGATATATGTACTTATACATGCGGGTCGACTTAGATGAAGATAAGTGGGTGCAAACAGGGACAAACAAGGAAAGTTGAGGACGGGTTAGAATAGGTTAGGGCCAAGGACATCCGTTTCCTCAGCCCTAACCTGTCGCAATTGGGAGGGATGAATTTCTCCCCCGTTCTCTGCCCCATCCCCTAAAATAAACCGAGGATGGGGAGGGCCAGCGTTGCCACGATTTTAGAGGGAAAAACCACTATCTTAATTTGAAATACACGGTTTCTTCTCTCACCTTCTCTAAAGCTTTGAGGTCTTCATTCTTATTTTCTAAAATTCTATATTTTGTGGTTAATTAGAAAAGTTCGGATTGATTAAATCGATGTTTTTTAATGTTAAATTACTGTAAGCCCTAAGGAAAAATCTAGTAGTTTTGACTAATGACAAATGTTGATGAGGACTAATTCATATGCTTATTATGTGATGGAATTTTTGGATTGAGAAGCCAAGTGTTATCATTTCCTTGGAGCTATAATACTAAGGACAACTCAAACGTGCTCAAGCAATTAGAGAATGTAGAGCTTGTCCTAGTAGATTGAAGGATTTGGATACACTAATGTAGGTTTGTCGTTGCTTAATATGTATTTTCTTGTGAACCCTACACTTCTTGATAGAAAACTTCAGGAAGCACAAAATCTGGCTTTTGAACATTAAAAATGATTTGATTATTCTTGATTGACCAAGTGCTTCTTAACGGCTTAGTAATCAAAAAGCCTTAATTGACATATTATTATATCTAAAATAATTTCAAACTTGTTGTAGTTAATTTTCAAATATTTTAACAAAGTTTGAAAAGTTCAGACTCCAATTCAGACATCCAAACTAGAACCTTGGCTACTAAATTTCTAAAGAAATTCGAACAATCATTAGACGCAGAGGTCCAAATTCAATTGACCGAATTGCATTGTTACTAGGGGTGTCAATGGGTCGGGTCTTACCTAGACCGGGCACGACAATCTCGGGTCTAGGACAACACTCATACCCATTTACCCAGACCCGGACCCGAACCCGATAATACATCTTCTAAATGTACCTAAAATTTCGGACTCGGTAGACCCGGGACCTGAATAAATTTTAAATAATAAATATTTTATATACTTAAAATTTTTACAACCATTAGATGTGTTTGATCTAATGATCAATTATTTACAAATTTATATCATAATTTCTTATCGAGTTTACATGGACCCGACCCGAGACCCTATAGGGTCGGGTCTGGGTCCACCCTATTTAAACCCGTCAATCGAGTTTAGTACCGATACGAGTCAATCGAGTTCGGGTCTGGGTCATGGTGTCCTGGACCCGTTGACACCCCTAATTATTACTAGTCATTATTAGCCGTTATTTGAATGTTAAAATTGATTCAAACCCTATAAAAACCATGAACATAGATTTTTGAGCAGATTTTGAACACTTTAATAATCTTTGAACTTCAAAATCATTTGAAAATCAAAAAGCTCTCTTTTGTCTTGTGCTTCATATGACTATTCAAGATTCTAAAGACAAAAATATGAAGTGATGCTAGCATTTGTCATCATCTACCAAGTTATTGGTAATATCTTTCTTCATTCCTTCATCTACTTTCTTTATTCAAAGTGATCTTGAAGATATAAAACCATTTGTGATAGGGTGAACCTTGATTCTTGTGTGAAACCCTTGTTTGGTAAACCTCGACTATACTTGGATTAAAGATTTCTATTGTGGAAGTGGTTAGAATCCTTGAGTGTGGACTCAAAGTGGTGGATGTAGATCTTGAATAGATCGAAATACTATAAATTACTTGTGTTCCTTTGTTCTTCTTGCTTTACTTGTTCATTTATCGTGTTCATTAAATTCTCTTTTACAACTTGAATCTTTACCATTTCCAAACTAAGTTTGCAAAAAGGAAAAGATTTTGAAAACTAGCCAAAGACCTAATTCACTCCTCCCTCCCCCTCTTAGGTCATTCAATTGGTATCAGAGCAAGGGCTTATTTGTGTGGTTTTACAACCTAGAAGTTAAGATCTTATGGCTAATATTTTAAACTCGCCTTATTTGGAAAGGTCATCCGCAAATAGATCTCCTTTGTTTGATGGAACAAATTATACTTTTTAGAAATATAGAATTAAAATATATTTTTATTCTATTAACTTTAATTTGTGGAACATTATTGAGAAGGTTCCTTACATCCCAATGAGATTGAAAGCTAATGGAGCTACTAGAGAACCAAAGCCAATGGAAGAATATGATGAAAATGACTGATGACATTGAACTACCAAGTAATGAACATTATGATGAAAATGACTCGAAGAGGATGACATTGAACTACCAAGCAATGAACATTCTAAGTTGTGCCCCGGATATGAATGAATACAATCGGGCAAGTGGATGTGATACCACTCATGACATGTGAAGACTATTTCAAGTAACTCATGAAGGAACAAATCAAGTGAAGAAGTCAAAGCTTGCTATGCTTGTAAAAGACTATGAATTATTCACCATGAAGCAAAGAGAGAAAATTAGTGATATGTTCACAAGGTTCACCAAAGTCTCAAATGGTCTAAAGTCCAATGGGCAGAATGACTCTCTTAGAGAGCAAAATAGAAAAATATTAGATACTCTACCAAAGTCAAGGCAACCAAAGACTCTTGCTATTAAAGAGTCAAAAGACTTGAAGACTCTTCCCCTTGGATTTCTCATAGGATCACTACTTACACATGAAATGAAGATCAAGAGCCTAAATGATCTAGAAGATAAAGAACAGGAAAGAAAATGAGTTGTACTCAAAGCTAAAGAAAATCCTAGTGCGCAAGAGGAATCATCAAGTGATGAAGAAGAAGATGGTGAAGATGATGATATGGCTATGGTGGTCAAAAAGTTCAAGAAATTCTACAAAAAAGAATTTTTCAAGAAGGGTAAATGACCTTTTAAGAAAAGTGGACAATCATCATCATTGTTCAAACCCTAATATTATGAATGCAAAAGCATCGAGCATCTTGTAGCCAATTGTCCAAAGGCCTTGGAAAACGAAAGAGAAGCTAAGTTCAAGAAGAAGAAATCACTCGAAAAAAGAAAGGGAGTTGTTGGCAGTTAGGATCAACACGCCAATAAAGAAAGAGCCAACATATGCTTCATGACAATGAATAATGAGGTACAACCTACTCCCTCTAATTCTACTTGTTGTGATGATGATATTGTTCATCCTAGTGAATTACTTTTTGATATGTATAGTGAATTAAAAATGGTTTAAAAAAGAAACAAGGAAATGAGATTCAAAATTGATGAATTGTTGAATGCAAATTCAAAACTATTTTATGAAAACAAAAAACTTCTTTAATCAATTGAGTGTTTGAGTATTGAAAAGGAAGTTTTAAGTGTTTCATTGCAAAACATATCCCTTGAGAATAAATCTCTTTGTGCAAAAATTTCCTAAAATGATAGTTCATCACGAAACTTTGAAAAAGAAGGTTGATGACCTTACTTTATGTGTTCATAAGTTTACAAATGGAAGAGACAATCTTGACAAACTGCCTGGATCTCAAAGATCCTCATTTGTGAAAATGGTCTTGGTTACAATCATGAAAACAATGTTCCAAAATATAAAAATTTCTTTGTTAGAGCTACCTCTACTTCAATGCCTCATACATGTTGTACTTATTGTGGTAGACATGGGCACAAGGCCACTAGATGTTATGTGAAAAGAAAGATAGAAAGTGGTGTTAAAACCATTTGTTAAGGGAACTATCACTAACCCCCATGGACCGAAGAAAATGTGGGTACCAAAAGTTACATTCTCTCATTTGGTGTAGGTATTTATTCCCCTAAGATCAAGTGCCACTAAGTGGTTTCTTGATAGTGGATGCTCAAGGCATATGAGGGGGAATGCTTCACTCATTAGTGAACTTCAAGCCACAAATGAACGATTCATCACATTCAGTGATAAGAAGAAAGGAAAAATTATCGGTGTAATATTTGCAAAGGTCCTTCTCCTGTAATTAAACAAGTCTTTCTTAGTGATGATTTGAAATACAACTCGGTTAGCATTAGCCAATTGTGTGACAATGGATACAAAGTTAAATTTAAATGTGATACATGTACCATTCTTGATAGTAAAAGTGAAAAAAATCATCTCTATTTCTAATAGAGTTGGAAATGTATATGTGCAATATCTAGATGAACTTGTTGCCAATGATGTTAAATGTCTTACTGTTCATGAAATTGATGGCTATCTATGACATAGAAGATTAGTTCATGTGAGTATGGACTAGTTGAACAAACTTTTCTCACAAGAATTGGTTACAAGGTTACCAAAAAAGCATTTTTTTAAAAAAAAAATCGTCTTTGTGATGCTTATCAATATGGAAAACAAACAAAAACATTATTCAAAATTGAGAAAATAGTTTCTACTTCAAAACCTCTTGAACTTGTTCATTTAGATTTGTTTGGACTAATGAGGACCACTAGTCTTGGTGGTAAGAGGTATGCATATGTAATTGTTGATAATTTTTCAAGATTTACATGGGTACTCTTTCTATCTTAAAAAGATGAAGCTTTTCACAAATTTGTAAGACTTTTCAAAAAGGTTCAAACCTCCCTTGATTGCAAATTGATTTCTATTAGAAGTGACAATGAGAGAGAATTCTACAATCAAGACTTTACAAAACTTTGTGATGAAAATTGAATTGTTCATAATTTTTTGGCTTCCAAAACACCCCAACAAAATGATGTTGTTGAAAGGCTTTTTCGAACTTTGCAAGAAATGGCTAGGTCTTTACTTTGTGAAAACTCTTTTCCAATTTTTTTTTGGGCCGAAGCCGTAAACATAGTTTGCTATGTAATAAAAGAGTTCTTTTAAGACTTTTTCTAAGAAAAACACCTTTTGAACTTCTCTTTGGTAGAACTTCTTCAATTGCTTACTTTATAGTGTTTGATTATGAATGCTATTATCTTGAATACCTATGACAACTTAGGTAAATTTTATAGAAAATCTGATGAAGGTAGTTTTCTTTGTTATTCATCCAACAAAAAGGCCTATAGAATTTATAATAAACGATATGTGTTGAAGAATCAATTCATGTGAACTTTGATGAATATAACATTTACTTTGAAAAAAGAAATGAAGACGATGTAGGTACTTCAATGAATGACAATCAAACTTATCTTCAAGCCCTAACTTTGGAAGATCATGGCAATGAAGAAGAAATGATTGAGCAAGAACAAGATGGCCAACCTAGTGGTGACCAAGAGCTTCGCAAAGGTCTAAGATATGCAAGACCACCCTAAGGAGCAAATCATTGGTGATGTCTCTCAAGGAGTTAAAAGAAGGCATTACTTTATCGATAAATTTACTCTTTTATCTCATATTGAGCCTAAAAATATTAATGATGCCTTGTGTGATGATTTTTGGATTGTTGCTATGCAAAAGGAGCTAAATCAATTTGAAAGAAACAAAAATTGGAAACTTGTCCCAAGACCCCATGATCACCCCGTTATTGGTACAAAATGGGTTTTTAGAAACGAACTAAATGAAGTCAGAGAAGTTGTTAGAAATAAAATTAGACTTTTTACCCAAGGATTCAATCAAGAAGAGGGCTTCAACTATGATGAAACTTTTGCTCCTGGAACTAGACTTGAAGAATGTTTTTGGCCTTTGGTTGTTATAAAGGTTTTTAACTATTTCAACTATGATGAAACGTTTGCTCCTGGAGCTAGACTTGAATCTATAAGAATGCTTTTGGCCTTTGATTTTTTAAAAGGTTTTAAACTATTTCAAATGGATTTATGAGTGCATTCTTAAATGGTTATATTGATGAAGAGGTTTATTTGAACAACCTCCTCGCTTTACTCATGAAAAATTACCTAATCATGTTTTCAAATTATCCAAAGGTTTTATGGATTGAAACAAGCTCCAAGAGCTTGGTATGAAAGATTAAATGGTTTTCTACCTTCAAAAGGATTTTCAATAGGAAAGGTTGACATAACTCTTTTTATAAAAACTTAATGTGGCAATGATATATTGCTTGTTCAAATATATTTATATGACATTATATTTGGTGCTACTAATATATCTTTTTGTAATAACTCTGCCAAAATGATGCAAAGTGAGTTTGAAATGAGTTTGATGGGAGAACTCAATTTCTTCCTCGGCCTTCAAATCAAGCAAACTAAGAATGGCACATTCATCAATCCAGCAAAGAACACAAAAGAACGTTTGAAGAGATTTAGAATGGATAAGGCAAAACAGATTAGCACACCTATGAATTCATTAACCAAGCTTGACAAAGATGATAAAGGTACAAATGTTGATGAAAAGGTGTATAGAGGTATGATTGGAAGCTTACTTTATTTTACCACTAGTAGACATGATAATATGTTTTTCGTGCGTCTATATGATAGATTTTAATCTTATCCAAAAGAGTCTTATTTGATTTCCGTTAAGTGTATTCTTCTTTATCTTATTGATACATATGATTATGGACTTTGGTTTATGAAATTAAATTCGTTTGATCTTATTGCTTATACCAATGCCGATTATGCCGAATGCAAAGTCAGCATAAGAGTACTAGTAGTTATTGTCAATTTCATGGTAATCATCTTGTCACCTGGCATAGCAAGAAACAAGCTTGTGTGTCATTATCTACTGAGCAAGCCACATATATCACCACCAGTAATTTTTTTGCTCAAGAGCTATAGATGAAGCACACCTTGCTTGACTTTGGTTTAGATTTTAAATATGTGCCTATCTTGTGTGATAACACTAGTGCCATAAATCTGATCATAAATCCTATTCAATATTCTAGAACTAAGTATATAGATATTAAGCATCACTTTATTGGTAATCATGTTGCTAAACGTGATTTGTGTTTAGAATATATTTATACCAATGAACAAATTGCTGACATTTTCAGTAAGCTATTGGCCGAGGAAAGATTTTGCTACCTTAGATGAAGCTTAGGAATATCAAAATTTAATGACTAATATGTGTATTCGTATTTGAGAAACAAGTAAAATTTAGATGAGATGTTCGGACTCTTGCTCTAAAATTCGAACATCCAAACTACTTCTTTAGGAGTCCAGACAGAAAAATTTGAACGCTAGTTTGGACGTATGACCAAGAATTATGTCATCTGAATTGGTTGAAGCTAAGAAGGGTTTAAGAAGTTCATATGCAAGTTCAGACACAAACCAGAAAATTTGGTCATCCCAACTGGCGATTTCAGCAATTTTAGAAGGGTTTAAACCTCATTCTCCTCGTTACCTTCATAATTCTTCATCCGAACTCCCCTCCTCTCTAAAAACCCACAAACCCTACCCTCATCCAAACCCAAATTTCTTTCATATTTCAGCACTCTCACTTGAAAACTTTCGCATTTCAGTGTTCTAAGCCCTTGAAAATCACTTCATTTCAAAGAAATCCATCATGGTGAGATCAAAAAGGGAAAATGTTGGAAAAGAAAAAGGCAAAGAAAAGCAAGTGGAAAGTAGGCTGATAATCAACAACCAAGAGAAATGAAGATAAAGAGAAGGAATGACTGACAAAGTGAGGGAGCAACCTCCCTCCAAAAGAAGATTGTTTGAAGAAGTGTCAACTCCTCAATCAAACACCAATGTTGAAGAAGATCTTTTGGGGAAAGGATTACTAGAGAAGACACCATTGTTGCCAAGTGTTTCAAGAGGCTCTAAACAATCACACGAAGGAAATGGAAAAAATGTATAAGCTTTTTGAGACTATAGCTCCTATGGTCCTTGGAAAGCTTGAAGGATTGGAGTCAAGTGAGAAACATAGAGGAGCTCTTAAGGAGAAATCCTCAAAGCGGTGAAGGAACTTCCAAATCTCAAGAAAGTGAAGAAAAGAAAGATGATGAAAATGAAGATGTAAGCCCTAAGGGCAAATCTTATTGTTCTAATTAATCACAAACATTGATATAGGCTAAGTTGAGTAATTGTTGTGTGATAGGATTCTTGGATTAAAGAAGCAAAGTGATCTCATTGCCTTGAAGTAATATGAAAGGACATCCAAACCAGTCCATGTTTGGTTGACCAAAATTTACTATTACCTAACTGTTATTTGAACGTTGGAATTAAACTTCAAACCCTATAAAAGTCATAAACTTTAGATTTTTGAAGAGTTTTGAGTACTCTAAGAATCTTTATACTTCCAAATCATTTGAATATCAAAAAACTCTCTTGTGTCTTGTGCTTCAAAGTAACTTTTCAAAATTCCATAGACAAAAAGTGAAGTGGTTCTAGCTTTATCTCTATCTACCAAGTTGTTGGGAATATCTTATTCTCTTATTTCATCTACTTACTTTATTCAAGGTTTTCTTGAGGATATTGAGAGGGTGAACCTTGAATTGGAAAGAGGTTGTGGGGTAAAACCCTTGTTGGGTGAGCCTTTCTTGTATCTTGTTTAAAAATTTCTATAGTTGAATTGTTTGAAATCCTTGAGTGAGGACTCAAGGTAATGGATGTAGATCTTGAAGAGATCGAACCACTATAAATTGATTGTATGTTCTTTACTATTCTTCTCTTGTTTATTCATTGTGTTAATTTAAAAATCACCTTTCTTCCAAACCAAGTTTGCAAAAAGAAAAAAAGTTTTCGACAATTAACTACAGACCTAATTCACCTCCCCCTCTCCCCTCCCCTCCGGCCACCCCTTAGTTCTTTTAATTGGTATTAGAGCTAGGGCTTCCTTTTGTGGTTTCACAACCTACAAGAATGTTTCAGACTTGCCTTATTTGGAAGGATCTTTCACAAGGATCTTTCACAAATAGACATTCTTTGTTTGATGAAACAAATTATACATTTTGAAAATCTTGAATTAAGATATATATTTGTTCTATTAAATCTAATTTGTGAAATATCATTGAGGAAGTTCCTTACATACCAATAAGGATTAGAGCTAATGGAATCACTAGGGAACCAAAGCCAATGGATGAATATGATTAAAGTGACTCAAGGAAAATGACATTGAACTACCAAGCTATGAATATCTTGAGTTATGCATTGGATGTGAACGAGTATAACGGAGTAAGTGGATGTGACACCACTCATGATATGTGGAGACTTTTTCAAGCAACACACAAGGGGTCTATTTAAGTCAAGGAGTCAAAGCTTGCAATGCTAGTAAGGGATTATGAGTTATTTACCATAAAGCAAGGAGAGAACATTAGTGAAATGTTCACTAGATTTACCAACATCTCCAATGGTTTGAAATCCTACGGGAAAAAATGTCCACTTGGAGAACAAAATAGAAAGATATTGGATGTTGTACCTAAGTCTTGGCAAAGAAAGACTCTTGCCATTGAAGAATCAAAAGACTTGAAGCTTCTTCCTCTTCAAGAGCTAATTGGATCACTCCTTACGCATGAGATGAAAATCAAGAGACTAAATGATCCTGAAGATGAAGAGAAAGGAAGAAAAGGAGTTGTACTTAAAGCTCTCACAATCCTAGTGAGCAAGAGAAATCATCAAGTGATGAAGATGAAGATGGAGAAGAAGATGAGATGGCAATGGTAGTAAGAAAGTTCAAAAAATTATACAAAAAGTGTTTCTCAAAAAGGGAAAAAGGCCTTCCAAGAAAGGTGGACAATCATCATCATTATTCAAACCTCAATGCAATGAGTACAAGAGTACCGAGCACCTTGTTACCAATTGCCCTAAAGCATTGGGAAAGGAGAGAGAAGCCAAACTCAAGAAGAAGAAATCTCTTAAGAAAGGAGAGAGCAAATGCTTGTTTCATGGCTATGAATGATGAGGTTCAATCTACTTCCTCTACCTCCACTTGTCGTGATGATGATATTGATGATCCTAGTGAATTACTTGTTGATATGTATAGTGAATTAAAAAAGGTTTCAAAAAGAAACAAAAGACGAGATTCAAAATGATGAATTGTGGAATGAAAATTCAAAAATATTTTATGAAAACAAAAAACTCATTGAATCAATTGATTGTTTGAATATTGAAAAGGAAGTTTTAAATGTTTCCTTGCAAAACATGTCTCTTGAGAACAAATCTCTTTGTGCAAAAATTTCCTCTCTTGAGAAAATGACATTCGATTATGATACTTTGAAAAAGAAAGTTTATGATCTTACTCTATGTGTTGAAAAGTTTACAAATAGTAGAGACAATCTTGATAAACTAGTTGGATCTCAAAGATCTTCATTTGAGAAAAATGGTCTTGCTACAATCATGTGACCAATGTTGCCAAATATAAAAATTCTTTGTTAAAGCTACCGCTACCTCTATGCCTCATACTTGTTGTACATATTATGGTAGACATGAGAACAAGGCCACTAGATGCCATGTGAAAAGAAAGGTAGAAAGTAATGTTAAAACCATTGGAAGAGCTAAGTGAACTATCACTAATCCCCTTGGACCCAAGAAAATATGGGTACCAAAAGCCACTTCCTCTCATTTGATGTAGGTACATCTTCCCCCGTGATCAAGTGCCACTAAGTGATTTTTTGATAGTAGATACTCATGACATATGACTAGGAATGCTTCACTCATTAGTGAACTTCAAGCCACATATAATGGATTTGTCACCTTTGGTGACAAGAAGAAAGGAAGAATTCTTGGAGTAGGTAATATTGGCAAAGGTTCTACCCCTCTAATTAAATAAGTTTTGCTCATTGATAATTTGAAATACAACTTGTTTATATTAGCCAATAGTGTGATAGTTGATGCAAAGTTGCGTTTAACTGTGATACTTGTTCTATTCCTAATAGTGTAAGTGGCAAAACTGTTTTTGTTGCAAATAGAGTTAGAAATGTATATGTGTTTTATCTTGATGAGTCAATGATGTTAAATGTCTTGCCATTCATCATAATGACGGGTATCTGTTGAAGAAGATTAGGCCATGTGAGCATGAATTTATTGAACAAACTTTCCTCACAAGATTTAATTAGAGAATTGCCAAAAATAAGCCTTGAGAAAAATCATCTTTGTGCTGCTTGACAATATAGAAAACAAAAAAAAAATCTTTCAACCCAAAAAAAATAGTTTCTACTTCAAAACCTTTTGAACGTGTTCATATCGATTTATTTGGACCAATAAGGACCACTAGTCTTGATGGTAAGAGGTAGAATATATAATTGTTGAAGATTTTTCGAGATCCATTTCGGTACTCTTTTTATCACAAATGAATGAAGCATTTCATGAATTAGTTAGACTTTTCAAAAAGGTTCAAACTCCCTTGATTGCAAATTGATTTCTATTAGAAGAAACAATAGGAGAGAATTTTACAATCAAGATTTTATAAAACATTGTGATGGGAATAGAATTGTTCATAATTTTTTGACTGCCAAAACACTCCAAAAAAAAGGTGTTGTTGAAAGAAAAAATCAAAATTTATAAGAAATGGCTAGGTCAATGCTCGTAAAAAATCTTTACCAAAATATTTTTGGGGCGAAGCCTAAAATGTCGCTTGCTATGTTATGAATAGAGTTCTTTTATGACCATTTTTAGGAAAAATACCTTTTGAAATTCTATTAGTTAGAACTCCCTCAATTGCTTATTTTAAAGTGTTTGGTTGTAAGTGCTTTATATTGAATATCCTTGACAACTTGGGAAAGTTTGATCAAAAATCAGATAAACGCATCTTTCTTGGTTATTCATCTGACAAAGAGGCCTATAGAGTTTACAACAAAAGAACTTTATGTGATGAGGAAACCATACACGTGTGCTTTGATGAATCTAACATTTACTTGGAAAAAGGAGATGATGATGATGTAGGTACTTCAGTGAATGATAATTAAACTTATTTTCAAGCACCAACTTTGGAAGATCATGCCAATAAAGAAGAAATGATTGAGCAAGAACAAGATGACCAACCTAGTGGTAACCAAAAGCTTCCCAAGGACCTAAGATATGCAAGAGGACACCCGAAGGAGTAAATCAGTGGCGATGTCTCCAAAGAAGTTAAAACAAAGTGGTACTTTATTGACAAATTTGCCCTTTTATCTTACATTGAGCCTAAAAATATTGGTATGCTTTGTACGATGATTTTTGGATTGTTGCTATGCAAGAGAAATTAAATCAATTTGAAAGAAACAAAGTTTGGATTCTTTTCCCAAGAACCCATGATCACCCCATTATTGGTATAAAATGGATTTTTAGAAACAAATTAAATTAATCTAAAGAAGTTGTTAGAAATAAGGTCAGACTTGTCGCCCAAGGATTCAATCTAGAAAAGGGCATTGACTATGATGAAACTTTTTCTCCGGTAGCTAGACTTGAATCTATAAGAATACTTTTGGAATTTGCTTAATTTAAAGTTTTTAAATTATTTCAAATGGATGTCCAAAGTGCATTTCTAAATTGTTTTATTGATGAAGAGGTTTATGTGAACAACCTCCTGGCTTTACTCATGAAAAATTGCCTAATCATGTTTTCAAATTATCCAAAGGTTTTATGGATTGAAACAAGCTCCAAGAGCTTGGTATGAAAGATTAAATGGTTTTCTACCTTTAAAAGGATTTTTAAGGGGAAAGGTTGACACAACTCCTTTTATAAAAACCTCTTATAACAATGATCTTTTGCTTGTGCAAATTTATGTAGATGATATCATATTTGGTGCTCCTAATGTAGCTCTTATTGAGGAACTTGCTAAGATGATGCGAAGTGAATTTGAAATAAGCATGATGGGAGAACTCAACTTCTTTCTTGGCCTACAAATCAAGCAAACTAAGGATGGCACCTTCAAAAATCAAGCAAAATATACCAAGTTATTGAAAAGATTTTGAATGGACCAAGCAAAAGTTGAGATTTGGAGAACTCAACTTCTTTCTTAGCCTTCAAATCAAGCAAACCAAGAAGAGATTTGGAATGGACCAAGCAAAAGATATTAGTACACCTATGAGTTCATCAACCAAACATGACAATGATGAGAAAGGTAAAAATGTTGATGAAAAGGTGCATAGAGTTATGATCAGAAGTTTGCTTTATCTTACTGCTAGTAAACTGGATATCTTGTTTGTAGTATGCTTATGTGCTAGATTTCAATCTTGTCTAAAAGAGTCTCATTTGATTGTCATTAAGCATATTATTTGTTATCTCATTGAGACACATAATTATGGTCTTTGGTTTACAAAATCATCTTCTTTTGATCTTCTTACTTATTCAGATGCCAACTATGCTGGATGCAAAGTCGAGCATAAAAGTAAAAGTGGTCATTGTTAATTTCTTAGTAGTTTTCTTGCCTCTTAGTATAGTAAGAAACAAGCTTGTATGTCATTATCTAACACCAAGGCTGAATATATCGCCGCCAATAGTTGTTCTGCTCAAGTGCTATGGATAAAGCACACTCTATTTGATTTTGTCTTAGATTTCAATTGTGTACCTATTTTGTTTGATAATACTAGTGCTATTAATTTAAGCATAAATCTCATTCAACATTCTAGAACTAAGTATATATAGATTAAGCATCACTTCATTCTTGATCATGTAGCTAAAGATGGATGATATATGTTTGAATTATATGTGTACAAATGAACAAATTACTGACATTTTCACCAAGCCTTTGGCCGAGGAAAGGTTTTGCTATCTTAGAAGGAGCTTAGGAAGTTCAAAATTCAATTCCTAATGTGTATGTTCAAGTTTGAGAAAAATAGGAAAAGTTCAGAAGTGAGGTTTAGACGCATGTCTGTAATTTAGATGTTCAAACTGCTCTTCAGAAAATCTCAGACAGAGAGGTTCGAACGCATGACCAAAAATTCAGTTGTCCAAAGTTGCTAGAGTAAGAAGGAACAGAGATATTTGAACGTAGGTTCAGACACAAATCAAAAGGTTCATTCATTTGAATTGAGCTATTACAATGGTTTTAAAAGCTTTCAAACAGTCATTTCTCTCATTTTTATCATCTGAACTCTCTCTTCTCTCAAAACCCACATGACTCGTTCTCATCCAAACTCAAATATTTTCCATATCTTATCAAATTTACTTGAAATTCCTCACATTTTCGTGTTCTAGCCCTAGACTAACCTTGAAACTCATCTGCTTTCAAAGAAAATCATCATGGTGCATTCAGAAGGAGCCAATGTTGGAAAGGAAAAGGCAAAGCAAAAGTGCTTGATAGTGGGCTAATAATCAACGAACCAAAAAGAGTTTGTATTCCTCAAACTTCCTCAAGAGTGGATCGCTTCATCTCTACCAAAGCTGCCACAGAGTTTGAAGATTGGAACAAGAAAAATAGAAAAATCATTCTTGGACAAAAAGTTGATTTAGATAAACTCTCCGAATATGTAATCTTCTTTCTCTCTTTTTGATGCAATGAGTTGGAGTAGTTTTCTTGTTGTTGATGAAGACTGCTACCCCTTCTTTGTGTATGAATTTTATGCTAATCTCAAAGAAGAAAGGGTTGAACAAGTGGGGGGTAATATTCTGCAATGGTATTTCTCAAGAGTGTTAGAAGTTGATTCTGAATTCAGTGATGCTTTAATCAATATGATTTGTGGAGTAGATAATAATGGGACTAGATATTACTCTTTAGGACAACACTGCTAAATTCGTTAATTGTTTACCAATGAAATATTTGAAGAAGCATTCACCTATAAGGGAAATCAAGGCTTTTGATGCCAGTGGATGAGTATTGCATCATATGATAACCACCATGATAATCCCCAACATTTGTCACAAATCATCTGTTGGAAATATGCATATTGTGATAATGCTTGCCCTTCATGAATGTGGAAGATTAAACTTTGGATATATGGCTTTGGGGCACATGATAGGAGCAAGGAGGACTGGAAATAAGGTCTTGCCTTATGAAAGGCTACTTACTAAGATCTTCAAGCATTTCCAAGTCCAATTTCGTAGAAGATGACTAGGTATCAAGAGTGAAGAGATATACACCAATGAGTCTCTCAAAAGGATGCAGCTAATTCTTGATGTAGATGGTGTATGGAGAACAAGAAGTGAAACTCCTCAAAGGAATAAAAAGGTTGGAGAAAGTGAGGATATTGAAGAGGAAGAGAAGGATGAAGAAGAAGATGATGAAGAAGAAAGTCTAGCAAGGGATAAGAAAACCAAGAAGAGACATGACTTATCAAGTGAAGGGGAGCAACAAAGAGAAGATTATTTGAAGAAATGCCTACTCCTCAATCACATCCTGGCGTTGGAGAAGTCCCTAGTGGTGAAGGGATTACTAGAGGAGATACTATCATTGCCAAGGTATTTCAAGAAGCTTTAAACAACCATATCAAGGAGATGGAGAAAATGTATAAATTCTTTGTAACCTTTGCTCCAATGGTTCTTGGGAAACTTGATGGATTGGAGACTAGAGTGAGGAACATAGAGGAATTATTGATGAGAAATGCTCAAAGTGGTGAAGGAACTTCTAAAACCTCAAGAAAGAGAAGAAAAAGATGATGATGATGAAGACAAAAGGAAAGAGAAAGATGAGGAAGAAGATGATGATGATGATGATGATGATGTTGATAATGACGATCATGAGAAAAATGAAGAAAAGGATAAAAAGAAAGGAAGTGAAAATCAAGAGGAGCAACAAAAGGTTATTGGTGAAGAAGGCAACTTGATCAAGAAAGCTGAAATAATTTCACCATCTATCATGACTTTTGGTCAAGGAAGAGTGAAGCATGATGCAAAGAAGAAGGGAACTAGGAGATCCACTCTATTGGCTACAACTTTGAAGCCAAACTATACCAAGAAGGAGGTAGCTAGTGAAGGTCCCTTACATACTGAACTCAAAGGAAGCATGGCTATCACCAACTATAAATATGGAGTGAAGACCAAGAAAATAATCTAGACTAAGCTCTTCTCAACTCTATCTCTATTTTATTGCTTTTCTAACTTAGATAATTTTTGTGTCATTCCTGGCTTGTGTATCGAGTATAGCCTATGTATTTTCTCGTTTCATATTTCCATGTGCCTTCTTATCTTATGTAATATTTTTGTGGAGCTCAATGATGGAATGTTAGTGTTGAGAGCTTCTTTGGTTAATGATATTTCACTTTGACCATCCCAAATTTGCTTATGACAAAAGGGGGAGAATAAGTGATTGCAAAATGTACATCATTGATATGCATTAATGAATGCGGTTGATAACTGGTTTTGCATGGACGAATGTTGAGAGCTGAGTATTTATGAATTGATGGTTATATGGTTGATATGGATTGATGTTTTATGGAATTGAGCATGATGATTATAAATGTTTGCTATTAATGCACACTCTGTGGAATACAAGATGAAAAAGATTGATTTTTGGTCTTGAAGAAAGAAAAATATAGTATTCCTTTCGGATCAAGATTGAGAATAAACACTTAAAACAAATTAAATCCCTACGACACCTCTTAAAAACTCGTTCTAAGCAATCCCGATAATCAAAATTTAATTTACAAGAAGAACACCCGCACACCACAATCGAAAATTCAATTAATAAGTGAAGAGTAGTTCTTTAGGTAACAAGAACAAGAGGAATTGCCTATCAAAGATGGCAGCAACACCTCCTTCTCTAGGGTGGCGGCAGCACTTCTAACAATGACTCAAAAATTCTGCATTAATTGTCTTAAAGAAGACTATATATAGCTAGGGTAAAACATGAAAGAGTTTGACTAATAATACATGCAAGCCCAACATAAAAATAAGTCCAACATAAATAATAGGCAGCCCAAGTTTTAAAACATCACTCCCTCTAGGGCTTAAGCCCACTCCATAGCCTTCAAGTGTCATGATCATCCAACCCAAGGATTTGAGACAAATGGACCAAGTTGGGTTGTGGCCCAACTAACTGTCCTCCAATAGGTTTGGCTAGCTCTATCCTCTTCAAATGTTAGCCTACATATGCAAACAAGGCGTCTTAAAGCACCTTAGCCCTAGATCTGGTCATGAGCCCAACTGACATAATTAGCTCTTTATTGGACATGTCTAACCCATTATGGCAGTCCATAGTCTTGCTCGCATCAGCTATGATGGATTACCTTGACTTAATGATTGAGTAATTGATTTAAATGTCATTGTGCTAAATTGTTTATCATTCATCTATGACATTAATACTTCTTTGTGCTGTGCTACATTATCTAAATCATCACATTTTACATCAAAGTTTGTCATCATAAAAAAAAAAAGAGATTGTAAGCCCTAAGGGCAAATCTTATAGTTTTGATTAATGACAAACACTACTGTAGGATAACTTGATTAATTGTTGTATGATAGGATTCTTGGATTAAAGAAGCAAAGTGATCTCATTTCCTTGAAGCTAATTGAACGTACATCTCAAATGTACTCAAATAGTTGAAGAATACAACTTTTCCTAGGATATTGAAGGCTTTGAAGACACTAGTGTAGGCTTACCTTTGGTTAATAGGTAACTTCTTATGAACCCTACACATCTTGGTTTTTAAATCTTAAACGGTTTTGATCATTCCTAATTTACCAAGTATTTGATAACGGTTTGTAGTTCAAAAGTTTTTAACTTATCTTTTATTCTACATGATTTCAAACTTGTTATAGTTGATTTATAAATATTTTGACAAAGTTTGAGTAGTTTGGAATCTAGTTCATACGTTCGAAATGGAATCATGACTACTAAATTTTCAGAGAAATTCAGATGACCATTCGGACACATATGTCCAAGTTTAGTTGACCAAATTTATCCTAGCATCCTAGTAAACGAAGGAGTTCGGACAATCATTCAGAAGTAGTAGTCCATGTTCGGTCGACCAAACTTTACTATTACTAGTCATTACTAGCCGTTATTTGAATGTTGGAATTGAATTTCAAACCCTATAAAAACCATAAACTTTATATTTTTAAAGAGCTTTGAGGACTTTAAGAATCTTTATATTTCCAAATCATTTGAACATCAAAAAGCTCTCTTTTGTCTTATGCTTCAAAGTAACTTTTCAAAATTGCATAGACAAAAAGGTGAAGTGGTGCTAGCTCTGTCTCCATCTACCAAGTTGTTAGCAATATCTTATTCTCTTACTTCATCTACTTGCTTTATTCAAGGTTTTCTTGAGGATATGAAACCCTTTTGAGGGTGAACCTTGATTGTTGTAATGAAAAGAGGCTGTGGTGTAAAACCGTTGTTAGTTGAGCCTCTCTTATATCTTGTTTAACTATTTATATAGTTGAATTGTTTGAAATTCAAGATAGAACCACTATAAATTGCTTGTGTTCTTTACTCTTCTTCCCTTGTTTATTCATTGTGTTGATTTAAAAATCATCTTGTGAACTTGAATTCTAATCTCTTCCAAACTAAGTTTCCAAAATGAAAAAAAGTTTTCAAAAATTATCCAAAGACCTATTCACTCCCCTCTTCGGTCTTTCAGAGGAGGAAAAGAATACGAAAGAAGGAGTAGAAAAAATTGATGATAATGATAATGAAGAGAAATGTGGAAGTAATGATAATGAAAACGATAACCATGGTGATGACTTTGAATTAGTAGCTAGAGAAGGTGAGAGAAATGATGAAGAGGAAGATGAAGGCATGCAAAAAAAAAAGAAGATGATGATGATAAGCAAGATCAAGTAAGAGGAGATCAAGAAGAAAGACAAGAGCAATCTAGTAAAGAAGGAAGTTTGATTGAGAGAGCTAAGATCACTTGCCCTTCTACTAGCAATGAATATGGAGTGAAGACCGTGAAGAAAATCCAAGACTAAGCCTTTCTTAACTCTATTTCTCATTTTATTGCTCTTCTAACTTATATTCATGTATTTAGTATAGCTTATGTATTTTGTGACTCTTTTATGCAATCTCTAGTTTATGTATCTAGCATAGTTCATGTATCTTCACATTTCATATTCTACGTGCCTTTCTAGACTCTGTAATATTTGGTGAAGCTCAATGATGATACACTTGTGTTGAGAGCTTATTTTGTTGATGATGATTCACTTTGATTAACCCCAACTTTGATTGATGACAAAACGGGGAGAAGTGATGTAATGATTGCAAAATGTGTATGAAATGGTTTATGGTTGATATGGTGATTATGGTTTATATGTTGACTTGATGCCATGTGGTGATGCTATGTTATGAATTCATTAAGTGTTGATTTGTAAAGCTTAATTGGCCATATATACATTATGAATGTTTAAGCACTTGTGTAGTTCTTTTAAAAATGCTAAAATCACATGTTGAATGTTTTACCAAAAGTTAGAAATTGAAATTTGAATGTAGACCTAAAGTTTGGACGTATCCAAAATTTTTTTCCAAAAAATGCTTTGCTGTTGACCAATTTGCTCAAAGAACTATCTCATCTTTCCTATCATGTTTGAACAACCTTAGGAAAGTTTACTTTCAAAAACTTACAATCATTATCTTGTTTATTTTGCAATTCGGATTTACAACACTTCAAGTCCAAACTTATACAAAAATGAGCACAATCTAAGGGAGAGCTTTGACAATCTATTCTAACCTTTAAAACCTCTCTTAGAAGTATTCTTGATGCTTAAATTCTATATCCTTATTTTGATGGAAGGGAGACATATGGAGGTTGGTTGAGCCATAAGCTCATTATGAGCCATTTTATTGTCAGTATGCCAAAATTTTTTATCATTCATCTCTAGCATGTAGGCTTCTTTGTGATACATTTTTTAAATCTATGAAAATTTTCATAAAAGTTTTTTATCATAAAAAAAGGGGAGATTGTAAACCCTTAGGGCAAATCTAGTAGTTTTGATTAATGACAAACATTGATGAGGACTAATTCATATGCTTATTATGTGACAAGATTTTTGGATTGAGAAGCCAAGTATTCTCATTACCTCAGAGCTATAATACTAAGGACAACTCAAATGTGCTCAAGTGATTGGAGAATGTGGAACTTGTCCTGGAAGATTGAAGGCTTTAAAAACACTAGTGTAAGTTTGCCTTTGCTTAATAGGTATTTTCTTGTAAATCCTACAGTTCTTACTTTTGGAATCCATAAAATATATAAGGAAGCACAAAACTTGGTTTTTGAACTTTAAAAAGGCTTGGATCGCTCTTAATTTACCAATGCATGTTAACGGCTTAGTACTCAAAAAGTCTTAATTGACATATTATTATATCTAAAATAATTTCAGACTTATTGTAGTTCATTTTCAAATATTTTGACAAAATTTGAAAAGTTCAGATGTCTAAACTGGAACCTTGGCTACTGAATTTTCAAACAAATTCGAAAAACCATTTGGACATAAAGGTTCAAGTTCGGTCAATTGAATTTACCTTGGTAGCCTGGTACACAGTAATTTCAGACGACCAATTCGGATGCAGAAGTCCAAGTTTGGTCGATTAAATTGTACTGTTACTAGCTGTTATTTGAGCATTAGAATTGAATTTCAAACATTTGAAAGCCATGAACTTCAAATTTTTGAGCAGATTTTGAACACTTTAATAATCTTTGAACTCCAAAATCATTTGAACATCAAAAGGCTCTTTTTATCTTGTGTTTCATGTGACTATTCAAGATTCCAAAGACAAAATTGTGAAGTGGTGCTAGCATTTGTCATCATTTGCAAAGTTGTTGGTAATTTATTTCTTTATTCCTTCATTTACTTGCTTTATTCAAGGTTGTCTTGAAGATATAAAACCCTTTGTGATAGGGTGAACCATGATTCTTGTGTCAGAAAGAGGTTGTGGTATAAAACCCTTGTTGGGTGAACCTCTAGTGTACTTGAATTAAACATTTCTATAGTTGAGGTGGTTAAAATTCTTGAACATGGGTTCAAAATAGTGGATGTAGGTCTTGAAGAGATTGAACCACTATAAATTGCTTATGTTCATTTGTTCTTCTTGCTTTACTTGTTCATTTATTGTGTTCATTAAATTCTCTTTTATAACTTGAATCATCACCATTTCCAAACAAAGTTTACAAAGGAGAAAAGATTTTGAATCTTAGCCAAAGACCTAATGCAACCCTCCCCCCTTAGGTCTTTCAATTATTATATAATCTTAATCTTTTTCGCTTGAAATTTTAAAAACTATAACTCTCCATCACTTATCCATATTGTACACCGCTTCTCCATACCTAAACTACCATTATCTCCTAAATCACATTCATAATTCTAAAACATAAGTGGATATCACTTGGGATTTTGCTTTCCATTTGTAATAACAAAGGACACTTTTCTTTTCCCCCCTAACCAAAGATCTAGCAAGGCACTTTCTTTCTTTCTGTTTCTTATGATTTCTATGATTTGAATTCCAAGTAATGATTTCTATTGCATTTTCTCATTGTGCACCCTCCTCAAATACTAAGAGAGCTTCAAGTTTGAATTCGTTTATGTGGCTTTTTGTCTCAATGCACGCTTCTCAAAAGCAATTATATTTCAGGTTCAAACACAAAGTATTATTACTTATTTATTTTTTAGGCTCTTATGTATTTAAGCTTTGCATTAGAGTTATTGCATACATGATAGTCTTTTTAGGAATTGGATATGGGGATGAAAGTAATTGGATACAAAATTACTTTAATACTTTCCTCATTTTTATGTTTTTAGTATTGTATTTCACCTATTCTAATCATCCTCATTCACTAGTTTCAAGTTTTTCTATAACTTAAAAATATTTTATTAGTTTTACAGTAAGGTGTTGAAGTTTTGAAGGTTGGATATATTGTCATTCCTCTCAATGTTTTTCTCTTTTTCAATTTTTTGAATAGTTTTACTAAAGGCTTTCTTACTAACATATTTTCCATTTTTGTAGTTTTATCATAGCACTATAAAGTGTTGGAGACGGCTTCAGGTATTCTCATTTTCTTGAGGTTTTCTATTTTTTTTACTTTCATTATATTTTTAGAAGAAGCCTCCGTACTAACATATTTTTCTATTTTTTTAATTTTTGTATAGCATTGTAGTTTCATTGTGTAGTTCGGAAGGCTTCAAATAATCTCATCCATCCCAAGTATTCATGTATTTTAAAAAAAATTATAGTATTTTAGAAGAAACCTTCTTACTACTCTTTCCGTTTCAAAATACAAGGCATTTTAACCCTTTTTTCCTTCTCAAAATGTTTGTTCTTTTGCGAATTTTAAGGATTATTTTTTTAAAGTTATCCTCACCATAAATATAATTCTCTCATTCGTTATTATATTAGTAGAATTAGCTAAGGACATAACAAGTAAAATACCCTTTATTTTCTTCTTCATTAATCTACGCAAAAAAGACCAAAAGACATTATATTTTGAAATGAATAGAGTAACTTTTTTAAAAAAAAAAATCTTATATGGAGTCCGAAGTCTTTAGTATTTTCCCCAGTGTAAAATAGAATTTTTCATGCTTTTTCCTTTTAGTAATCTATTTCAAATTTACTTATTAAGTTTTCTACTTTTAAGAGTTCTCTTACAACTTTATAATTTGGGTGTCAGATTTTGGAATGCTTCAGGTGTTCTCTGCCTTTCTTTCTCCCTTAACTTCTAATATCATTTTCTATATATTTTCATTTGGATTATTTGTTCAATTTCATTTTCATGTTTTTATTTTTGTTTTAATTAGGTGATATCAATTTTGTTTCGTTTTGAGAAGTCACACGGGTGAATGCCTTCTTTATTTAAGGATACCCAACACAGATACAATTGCTTTTTTTCAGAAAAATGTATTTGTCTCGAACGAGTATGATGGTGAATGCCTTCTTTTTGTATTACATCCTCATTTATTTTTCCTTCCCCTAATAAAAACGATAATTGGCTCCGTAAAAAATCATGGTGTAAATACGGCAATGGAAAGTTCTCTCTTAACAATGAACCACTATATCTCTAAAAGAAGTAGACAAAGTAACGCCTTTGAAACAAACACCGCTAATGATGCACAAAGTTGAGACAATTGATTAAGGCACCAACTTGATAATCTAATTTTATTCACCTAGGTATTCCTTCAAGTGATTGCACTTTTATCAAATGAAAATAATTGTTGCATTCATTTTCAATCCTTTTGAAGGATGTTATATTTTGCTTTAGGATGTAATCAAAGAGATTTTTTGTATTTTAATTCCAAAAACTTGAAGATGAATGGCTAAGTTCAAATCATGAAAATAACTTTTTAGGACTAAAAAATAAAGGGTACAAAACTAGAAGAGTTAAGCATTTAGAATAATGGAAAAACTTATTTCTCACCTTTCCAAAACACTTCCTCACCTATGACCTTTATCGGCCCATAGATCAAGACTTCTCTATTCATCCTCGGTCCATTCTCTACCAGACCAATGCAATTACTGTGCTAGACCTACCCCAGAAATACTCAAAAGCCCAAAGATATATTTTTTCCCAAAATAAGATCATTCCTCAAGAAATCTGGCCTGATGATTATGGTTCATGGAATTATCCCACTCATCATCCTCATGAGATAAACATTAAGATAGTTCGTGAATGATATCTATACCACTTGCTAGATTTCCAACCAGAAACAGAAACCAGCTCATCCCAGTTATCACATCAGAATCCCTTTAGTCACATTGCCTCTAATGAATCTGCTCACACCACTTGTGTCACCTCACTCCTAAAAGACCCTCTCAAAAAAGCAAAAAAGAAATCAAATGCTCATGCAGTCACCAAGACTGCATTATTGAATACAACTTGACAAACCCTAGCTCCACTGATACAGATGTAACCTCACCGGCAGATTCTAAAGAATACAATTGTGATGACTTTTACCTTTAATGCTTTGCAGTGTGCTATCTTGTCATCTTTACTTTTCAACTGACTAAAATTGATAGTGTGTTGTAAAGTAATGACATCATAAAATGGGTCGGATCATGGCTATAACGGGTTTGGTAGTAAAGGAATTAGATCTTTATAGGAAATCAGTCACAGCATTGGTCTTACCTTTGATGTGTTTGAACTCAAATGAATATTGCGCAAACCACGTTGACCACCTGAGTAGTTGAGGATGAGGAACTTGTTTTTGCTTGAACTGCAACATCTTTGGAAATGAACTCATATCTATTTCTACTAGAAAGTTGGATCCGATGAGATAGAAACTGAACTTCTTTATACCATTCTTGACTGCAAGTATTTCTTTGAAAGTAGAATGGTAATGAATCTTTGATGGTTTGAATCTACCGCTTGCAAATCCACATAACTGTCTAATTCCATTGATTTCTTCTAACATGATTACACTCTAATATTTATCACTGGCATCAGTTTGGAGAATCTTCTGGCCAGTTGTTGGCAGATATAATTTCTGAATCTTGGAGACTTGAGCTTTTAGAGCTATAACAGCTTGAGTCTGTGATGAAGTCCATGGTGGTAAATTTTTCTTGAGCATTTTGGTGAGTGGATCGATGAATTCAGATGCTCGAGGTAGAAATTCTCAGATATAATTGACTATACCAAGGAATTGCTGGACTTGTTTCCGAGAGAAATTGGAATCATGGAACTTTTGAAGTTCTTTAGAGATGTGATTTCCATGAGAGTATGTACCTACAAAGAAATGCATTCCTAGGAAAGTAATTTTCTATTTAGCCAAGATCATTTTCTTTTTAGAAAGTATCACACCATAATTTTTAACAATTTTAGCAAACATAAGAAGTTTATATGATCATCCAAAGTAGAGCTAAAAAGGAGGATGTCATCAATATAAACCAGTGCAGTGTGTAAAAGTGGTTCAAAAATCTTGACCGTGGCTTTTTGAAAGAGAGACGGTGCCGGTTTTAATCTAAAAGGCATTACTTTCTACTGAAAATGCTGGTTAGGAATACAAAAACCTGTTTTGGGATGTTCATCAGGATGAATTCCCAATTGCCAAAAGCCTGATTTCAAATCCAATTTAGAAAACCATTTTGTACCTGAGAGCTGTGAAAGCAGTGTGTGCTTATGTGGTAGCAGAAACTTATCATCTTGCAAAAATGATTGATAAGTTGATAATTAATTACCAATCTCATTTTTTCACGGACTTGTTCAGCCCATTTATCAACATAGAACACCATTGAGAATCAGTAGGTTCAAAGAGGTCTGAATGAAGAAGGTCTTGGCATTCTTTTGTGGCTATGTGAAGGAGATCAGGGTTCATGCCAGAATGGCTGGCCTTGGTAGGATTGATGTCTTCATTTTTCTTAAAGGGAAGTTTTATGAAGAACTGAGGATTCTGTCACAAAGGATTGGCAAATTTAGAGAGGAAGTCTTCATGGAATTCAGCACAAGATTGAGAGATGAATAATTGCTGAATTTCTTAGACTGTGTTAGGAGTAATCTGGTAAAGTCTTGGAATAGATCCATATTATTTGAACTATTTTTTCAAAACGAATACCATTAGGAAGAATCTAAAATGTGTGAAGCTTACTATATATGTCAAAACTAACAAGTAAATCTTTGTCAGTTTCAGAGCAACCAATAAGGTGTAAGAGAACTTCACATTTGTTAAAGAACTAGATAGTAATGGGTTTTCTGGTAATCAAAGAAGTGAAGAAAGTTTTACCATCTGCAGTTATAAATTCTTTCTGATGTTCTGTCCAGTATTTGGGTGGTAAGACTGTTGGGTTCATCATGGATATTGTAGCTCCTGTATCAAAGAAATCTATAGTAGGAATAGATTTAGCATACTTGGAAGTGTGGATTTGGATAGGTGCCTGAGGATAGGTCTTAGTGGATTTGATGGCAAGAACTGGTAAATGAGGTTCTTCATTTGGTATGGATCTAGTTCAAGAGGAACTGAGATGTGATAAGACGATGGGATTTTTTCTTCTTCGATTGCAAAAAAGGTGTGGTCATCCAGGTCATGTTGCTCAGAGAAAAGAGATTCAAGGTCATTTTATTCATAAACTAGGCTCCTATTCAATCTGAAAGATAAGGTTTTGACGTTTCTTTTTCTGAGTACATTGCTTAGCATAGTGACCTTTTTGCTTGCAAACATAACAATAATCTGACTTGCCACAAAAAGATTTGGAAGATCGGTTCTTCTTTCTAAAATATCTCCATTTCTTTCTAGAAGATCACCGATCATTGGTGTGGATTTTGGAGAATTTCTTTCTTTTAGAGGACTTCTTGCATGAAGAGTTTTTGCAGCATCATGATTTGATAATAAGATCAGATTGTCTACATGCTTGATCAATTTCTTTATCTCCTTTGAGGCATTGCTTAATGACTTGTCATTTGTGACAAACATCATCAAGTCCTTGCAGTATGGCTTGTCCGATTTGTCCTGGGGTCATACCAAAGATGGATTGGTATTTTTGGCTAATGTAAACATCAACTCCTTGAGCTAAAGCTTGAGGGATGGAACTGAGGAAAGTTTGTTTAAGACTAACATCTGCACCAAGAATATAAAACAATTGGGTCATTCGTTGCAAATGTTTATCTAAGTTAGTTCGCTGAAAAGAATAACAATTCATTTGAAAGAATTCTTTTTTTTTTAACTTAAGATCAGAATCTAATTCATCAAGAAAACAAAAATAAAGCAGAGAATCAGCTTGATCAATAGAAGAGTTAAGGAATTGAGTTCTCTCAACATAGTTGAGAGAAGTAAACCAATGTTTTAAGGTGCCGGTGAATCTAGAGGTGAACTTTGAGAGGATGTTTTCTGTTGATACGCCAGAGAGTTCTCTAGTAACCATCCAAGCATGAAATTCTTGGAGTCTAACTGCCTATTTTGTTGGAGGGATGTCATCCAATTGGAATGTGAAAGTACCAATGGCAGTTAACTTCTTGGATATGGGATGCTGTTCTGGTTCATCCACTATTAGAGTAGCTTCAGATGTTTCTGCTTTATCTGCTTCTTCTTGGGTCATGTTGACTTGGGGTATATCCAGATTTGAGTCTTCAGAAGAAGATTGTTAATACAAATCTGGGCCAAATGATCACTTGGTTTCTTGTTCAGAGACTGAATTTGATTCTGCTGAAGAAGAATAATGTGTTTCAAATGAAGTCGGTTCTTGCACTACAGCAATATGAGGGATGGCAACTTGCTGGAGTATTGGAGTCAATGGATTCTAAATCATGGATTGTTTTTGCACTTCAGGAGCAGTAGGAGGTGGAGTGGGTTGAGACTGCTGCTTTTGAGCCTTTTGAGCCTGTTTCATCTTAAGCCATTAAGCCACATTAAAGGTATTCGGAGATGGTTTAGACATCTCATATCCCATAGTTCCAAAAGCTGAGTACTGGGTCTTGGCGAATGGTAGAAAAGCATTGGTGAAAGATGGGAAAAAGATGGAGGATGAAGTAGCAGTCTTAACTGGAGGAGGAGGAGAATAAGGTGCTGAATCAACCTGTGCTTTGAGATATGTAATATAGTCTTGCAAGTCAGATATTTCCTTCTGCTTCTGCTAAATGACTGTAGCCGAATTAACACCAGGCATAGGCAAATCATAAGGAATCTACTTCAATCTTTTTCTCCATATTAACAATAAGGTATTTGGTAGCCTCAAGGTCTTGTACTTGGGAATCAACATTTGTCTTAACAGTAACAAGATGAGAATTTACCTAAGTGACCTTCTGATCAATCTGAGTTAGGATTTTGTTTTGTGCAACAGCATTTTCAAATTGCCAGTTCAGAACTGTCTCAACAAGATTAGCTGGTCCTGTTGTCCACTAGGTAGAATAGTGGATAAGGCTTTGGTGATTTTATGTGAGTGTTTGGCATTATCTTTGATGAAAAAGGAGGTCTGGGGAAATACAAGGTTGAGTGGTGAAAAGTCTACAAGTTGAAACATGCAGATAGCTGGAATAGGAGTTGGAGGTGTTTGTGATTTATAGAATGGATTGGTTGGTTCGCAGGGGAGAGTGATTGGTTTTTCTTTTGCAAGGATGCTGAGGCATTTCTGGTAATAGGGATGGAGTGGTGGTTTTGGTTTATGGGGTAGCCATATGGACGGAACTTCAGCTATAGAAAAGTCACACCTGCTACGAGTTTGAACAACTTGTGCTCCTTGTTGATAGTCTAGAATTTCAGGTTTCTTGGTAGAACATGGAGTTGGATTTTGCTTCTTTTTCCTTCTTCTTCTGCAGTTGTGATAATCATCGCAAATACAATATTCAAAGCCACACTGAGAGCAGCTATTTTGGCATGACTCACAAGAGTCATAGTAGCCCCAATTGCAGTGATTGGAGAAGGGATCTTTTTCAAAGACTACTGGTTTGGCATCATGAGTATACCACTTGGTAATATCAGGGAAAGTATCCCGATGAGATATCAAATGATTGTCTGGACCAAGTCTATTGATTCGATCAAGTTCAGCTTGATGATCTGAAAGAGGATTTTTCACTAGAAGTCAAATCATAGAAATCCTTGGATATGTCTGCCGCATAGCCTGGAGATGCTTATGGTCAAATTTGACGGAAACAGTGCCATCAGGATTTTGAGAGATATGGGTGGAAGAAGATTCTAGAGGCTAGTTGGTTGCCTCATGAACCTTTTCATATTCTGTGACCCAAGCATCAAGAAGAAGCTGTAGAAGCTCTTGTTTTGGAATTTGTCTGGGAACATGAGTACAAACAGCTGACTGTTTGACATCAACTCAGATGAGAAGGGCACCATCTCCATCGGGAAGAGAGAGATCAATAGCATGACTCTGGACTCTATAGATCATTGGACAATGGAGGGTTGCAGTGAGGGCATCATGTATCTGAGAAGCTCCTGCAATTTGTACTTGTACCTTAAGAGCATTCACCAGATGTTGATCTGCAAGGGACATGTTGAAATTTGGATAGGGTAATGAACACAGTGCCAGCATTCAGCGTAGCTTCAACAGTGGCTATACAGCTGTGCTGGTATGCTAAGAAAAGAGTTCCCAATAAGGCAACTCAGGCAACCATTGGGAGGCATTTTTTGCCATGAAGGGTAAGGGGTATACGAACAACTCCAAAATGAAGATGGGTTATAACCATGTTGTTTCCATTGATGAGGGAAGTCTTTTGGAATGTAAAGAGTAACAAATTGCTCTTTACCAGTAGCAACAATAGGATGCTGATCCATTTTTGAACATTGGACATTTTCTCGGACAGAAGAAGGTATTTGGCGGATGAGAGACTTAAAGGTCTTCCATGGAGAGGTGATAGACTTGGCATAATTAGCATAAGGGTTCATAAACGGATGATTCTCAAGGGAGAACTAAGAAGAGGAATCTATAGTGGCTTCATATCGATCATCTAATTTTTTGGAAGTAGTTTGACAGAAAGAGGGAGTAGTATCTAAGGAAATAGATGAATGGGAAGATTCTGGATGCATGGATGGAAAGGGCTTCTTCAACTCTGACTCAATTTCTGATACACCATGGACTTCATCATAGACTCAAGCTGTTACAGCTCTCAAAACTCAAGTCTCCAAGATTCAGAAATTACATCTGCCAACAACTAGTCAGAAGATTCTCCAAACTGATGCTAGTGATAAATATTGGAGTGCAATCCTGTTACAAAAAATCAATGGAACCAAACAGTTATGTAGATTTGCAAGTGGCAGATTCAAACTATCAGAGATTCATTACCATTCTAATTTCAAAGAAATACTTGAGTCAAGAATGGTATACAAAAGTTTAGTTTCTATCTCATCGTATCCAAGTTCCTGGTAGAAACAGATATGAGTTCATTCCCAAAGATGTTGCAGTTCATGCAAAAATAAGTTCCTCATCCTCATCTGCTCAGGTGGTCAACATGGTTTGCGCAATATTCATTTGAGGTCAAACACATCAAAGGTAAGACCAATGTTATGGCTGATTTCCTATCCATGATCCGATCTGATCTTTATAACCCACCAGGTTTTCCTCCTGATTACCCATTTCTAATTTTTGTTGATTCTATGATTCAGAAAAGAAACCAATATGAATTGCAGATTTTTAGAGAATTTGAAGGATCAATTCTGAAACCATCTGGAGCAAATCTTTTTTTCCCCTTCAGTCAGATTTTCATTCTCAGACCTACTGATTTCGCTCTAGGACGTATGACCAGAAGTTAATCAATTATTATAGTTGTATGCTTTACGTATTTACTATAGTTAAGTTTTCTCAATTACTCTATTTAGAGTTTTCTTTTGCTGACTTCCTCCCTTATTACTTAGTATATATACTATTGTATATCCTTTACTCAATGAACGAATAGATTGAGACTACAGTCTTTTTCTCTCATTCGTTTCTATTTTTCACATGGTATTAGAATAATTTTCGTAGGGCTCAACTTTAGGGTTTCTGCTTCTTCTTCTTTCTTCCTCTGCAATGACCATAGAGATTGAGAAGATTAAGCCGTCTAGTCCTTATGTTCTATCTTCTAATCAAAACCCTTCCCTAATGCTTGTTTCACAACCTTTGGTTTCGGGAAATTACTATTCATGGGCTAGAGCCATGGAAATAGGTTTTCAAATCCAAAAACAAAAAAGGGTTTCATGGATGGGACTATATTACTCCTGGGTAAAGATCATCCATTGCACAACCAGTGGAGTCAATGCAACAGTATGGTCCTCTCTTGGATAACATGCTATAGATGCATCGATCATACAAAGCATCATGGTCATGGAAATTGTCCAAGAGGTTTGGGAGGATTTGCGTAGCAAATAGCCCGAGGGAGATCATGTTCAATTCTCAAATATCTTAAAGGTGTTTTGTCAATTCAACAAAGGAATTTAGAGGTAACAAAATATTACACCAAACTTAGAATATCCTGGGATAGACTTTTTATTCATCATCCAATTCCTGCATGTAGTTGTAATCTATCTTGTTCATATGGTGCACTTAACAGGATCCGAACTTACATGGAATCTGACTATGCTATCAGATTCATAATAGGTTTGAATGATAATTTTCTCAAGTTAGGTCACAGATTTTCTTGATGAATCCATAATCCTTTATCAAAGAGATATTTAATATGGTCATACAATAAGAAAGGCATATACACCAATCTGATGTACTGAGTGCTACGACTTCTCCTCTCAATGCACCTGCTAATAGCACTACCAGTTTTCTAGTGTTGCAAGTTGGTAATTTCAATGCTAAGAAGTATGTCGATTCATCCCAGAGACGTAATCTAATGTGAACTTTCTGTGAGAGGTAAGGAATACCTATGAAAGTTTCTACAAAAAGCACATGTATCCCCCCTAAAGAGAAGGAAAAATCAATAGCTAATATCAATCAGGTTTCAATTGGTATGAATGAATGGATGACTAGCACCTCAATCACTCCAATTACGCGGAAAAAATACACCTAGCTACTAAACATGTTGTGGGGTTGAATACCATTTCATCTCCTGCTAATGCTTATGGTTCGATTATCATAGAGCATTGTGTTATGGCTTTCACTACAAATCAAAATGATAAGGACAGTGGTACGCCTTTTACCTCATATTTAATGCCTTAGGTTGTTGATTGAGAAGCGTCTAATCACATTGCTAGCTTGCTTTTTGTTTTCCCTTGGATTCGTTCTATTGCTCATAATTCAATCCATTTGTTAGATGGGGCAACTTTGAATGTAACTAAGAAGCGAATAATTCAACTAACTCCTTTTTTGACTTTACACGATTTATTTTATATTCCTTCCTTTAAATTTAATCTTTTGTCGTTGACCTAATTGTTTCGGCAAACTGATATCTATGCTATTTTTAAATCTAAAACATGTTTTATTCAAGGAAAACCCAATCCTTAAGGATAAGATTAACAAGAGAGAAACAAGGCATCTAGATTCTTGAGTCGGTCTGTCCCCCCACCCCCCACCCCCACCCCACAGAAAACATTGCATGCTCTATTGCTACTATTTTTAATTCTAATATTCCTCAAGATTTTAATAAATTTTTGTTATGGCATTATAGATTAGGGCATTTTTTAACTTCAAGAATTAAACATTTGCAAGATTTTGGATTGTTCTATTTAGAATACTAATCATTATTATTGTCTAATATGTCCACTTGCAAAGAAAAAAAAGAACTTCTTTTCCTTTGCGTATGAGCTCAACTTCAAATTATTTTGACCTTGCAGATGTTGATATTTGAAGCAAGTAGGGTTCATAGCGTTCACACCCATATTTATTTTCTTAAATTTGTAGATAATTTTAGTTGCTACAATTAGATATTTTGATGAAGTAAAATTCTAAAACACATTCTTTATTACAATCTTTTTGCTCATTTGTTGAAACCCAATTTCAGAAAAATATTGAAATGATCAAATAGAAAATAGAGTGAGCTTTAATTTGCCTTCCTTTTATACCTTAAAAGGGATCATTCATTAATGGTCTTATGTTGAGACTCCTCAACAAAATGGAACTGTAGAATGTAAGCACCAACATATTTTGAATGTGGCATATGCTTAATCGCAACTTCCTCTAGCTTATTGGAATTATTTTGTTAAACATGTTGTTTTTCTAATTAATATTGCATCTACACCATATCTTTAAAACAAACTCCATATCAAATTTTATATCCAAAAATTCCTCCTTTTCAGTCACTTCGAGTGTTTGGGTGTAATAGTAATATGCACCCTTACACAAGATAGGTCCAAATTTAATCTGTGTTGTAGATGGTGTGATTTCTTGGGATATCCTTCTGATACCAATGGTTATTTGCTCTTGGACATTTGCACCAAGAAAAATTTCTCCTGTAGAGATATTTCCTTCCAAAAACAACCATTCCCTATTTAAATGAATCTCAAAAGTCCTTGGCTCTTCACGTGATGTCTATTTAGAAACTTCATTCTCATTCCACTCACATATCTTGTTGATTTGGGCCAATCTTTTTCTCTTCCATTTTTCACACAAGAAACTCTTCCTCTAATCCCAATCATGCAGATTTCTCTATCGAAAATTCATCCACAGTTTATGTCCATTGAATATTGATCGACCTTCATCACTTACTCCAGAGTCAGCTCCTAATGACACAGTTTCAGCTGATCCTCCATCCAAGACTAACTGGGGGCTTCTTGTTTGACAGCTCCTCTCAAATATTAATTTGGACAAGGAAGCCCCCATCTTATATTCAAATTATGCCAGCAACCTTTTACAAAAGTATACAAATTCAATTCCATGGAATTAATTTGTGCCAACTTACGGAAGTATACTCTTGAATTACTTGAAACTAAAGACTTCCTGGAAGTAGACCAACTACTGCTCCAATTGATGTTCCCCATACTCATTTAGCTAATGATTTAGCTTTCCTATCTAATGTTACAGGTTATCGACGGCTCATTGGAAAATTATTTTCTCTCACTAATACTTCTCTGAATATTAGCTATGTTGTATAGAGGCTTAGCCAATTTCTAGATAAGCCAACTATTCTTCATTTGCACGCTTGTTATTGGATTCTTTGGTATTTGAAAGGAACTTCAGCCCTTCATTTGTTCTTTTCTTCTTATTCATCCCTGGACCTTTCAGCCTTTTCAGATTTTGATTGTGTAGGTTGTCCAAACACTCATGTTTCGTCACTGGATATTGTATGTTTTTGGGTTCTTCTTGGATCTCTTGGAAATCAAAGAAGCAAACTACTGTGTCTCAAAGTTCTTCTGAAGCTGGACATCAAGCCATGGCATTCGCTACTTGCAAGATATTAAGGGTAAAACTGTGATTTTTTCCTATTATATATAATTGTAAAGGAAAAGGTAAGGGAAGAGGTCATTTGCCATCAGAATCAAAAAGAACCTTATATATGTACGTATATACACACAACTGACCATAGGGGTCAAGAAAGGGACAGGAATTTGATATCAAATTTATACATATTTTGTGGTTGGATGTGTTTCAATGGGAACATGTTTTGAGGTCCCATTTTCTACTAAAGCTACTTTATTCTCTGCCAAATATTAAAGCTACTTTATTTTGATCTAAGTACTAAAAAACAGTTAATCAAATATCGTCTAACAAAAATATTCCGAGAATCTCCAAATATTTCTATGAATTTACGTATTTTCCTCCTGAAATTGATAGTCAATGTCTAAATTTTAGATAATAATTGAGATTGACATTCTAAACGTTCGGCTAGATAAAAGAGCAACATAATGTCAAATAGATGTTAGTACTTGATTCATTAGAAGAGAAGACAAATAGCAATCAAGTTAGTTGGACAAGGAAATTCACGAATGATAACCCACTCCAAGAGGGGAAAGCCAAGAAAAATGCTTGCATTTATTAATATCTCGCAATACAACGATCTATGACTTACCAGGTTACACTTCTACACTTCTCAAGCAAGTGGAAAATAAGGGGATGAAAGCTACTTTTCTGCTTTCTTTGACTGCTTTTGCAGCCAACCATTCTCTACAAAAATGGAGAAGACTTGGACAAGGATTATCTCTTTCTTTCTTTCCGTTATGTATATGAAATTTGTAGTATGTACTCTCATGCATCAAACAGAAAAACTAGCACCAAAGCGAATAGCGTGTCATCCCTGAGGTAGGAATATATGTGCATGGTAATTCTCAGAAAGTGGCACTCCAGACTGCATTTTCACCTTCTCCACAACGTCGGTGAACCTCTTTAATCCTGTCAACTGACCTACAAATACCGCTGCAGGTCCAGTCAAATGAAGCAATGCAAATGTTGCCTGCTTGTACTTTCCATTCGCAATCTGCAAGAACAAATTGTGTCACAAAAGAGAAGAACAGAACAGGAAGAAGATGAGAAGAATTTATAGTATTGATAAGGAAAATAAACATGTCACAAATCCTATAAGAACCAAGTCCTCAGAAGTTTGGAAGTTGATAGCGCATAATACAGAGGGATGTTTTGAGGAGGAAAAGTGAATCGTTTCAGATAAACCTTGAGAGGGTAAAAGCAAGACTCCACCGATTGTTTAAAAATTCATATTCGCCAATTGCTAGAATAAATTGTTTTCGAATCTCTGGGGCATTTGCCCTTCTCTTTCCCTGTCTAGGAACACCGGAGTCCCCAGACACCAACTCCATGTAGGGCTTAGGTTTGTGTTGCAAGACATGGGCCACAAGTGCAAGGTGATCTCGGACGTCGGTGTGATATCATGGACATGTGATGTGGGTCTATTGGCATATTCTGTCAACATATCCTCTGGAGATGGGCCATTAAGTATAGAGCCCTGAAGTTTTAATCTTATAAAGAAAGGTTCAACAAGTATAATAGCAATGCAATTCATAGTGGCCGTTCTGCCAACAGATGTATACTATATGGGATTTGGAACAAAAATGTGTAATAATTCTTCCTGTGTAGTTATTTCTACGGGCTTTGGTTCTTGTTCTATGAAGGCCGCAACAATCTCCCACAAACGTAAAACTCCTGAAGTATATGAGTATATGCATGTAAGAAAATTATTTAGTTGGCATGCAAGTCACAGTGAAATGCACATCAAGATTTATCAAGTAGTAGGAGGTACAACTCAGCAACAGCCACACCACCCAAAAAATAATGAAAAAAATAAAAAAAGAGGTAGTTAGGTGGAAATTCCAGGTCCACCAACTCAAGTGTCCATTTAACAGTCTGTCTGAATTTGTTCCCGTGATTTCCAAGGATTCTTGAAACCAGAAAGTTTCCATTCCAAATTTCAAACTTTCACAATTTACTTATAGCAAAACTTCTATGAAGGGATATTACAAGTGCAATAAATTTAGATTTACAGAGAACAGAACGCCTTACCAGGTGGGGTTCCACAGCATAATCTTCGATCATCAATGTGGTGCACGTCCAGCCCAATAAACCATGATCCTAGGGACACATCCTCATTAGCATACTTGTGTAGCACATGCCTATAAGAGTTAAGCAGACAGTTGAGATCCCACCATCACCACAAAGAAAGTATTACGACCAGACAAGACACAAACCAATAAACTTAACTGGTTTACTGAAATATAGGTGGCCAGATCCTTTGAAATAGCATATAGTTGTCCTGTAGCATGACGGAAGTATTTGTTTCCAGTCTCTCCGAATTTCCAATGTTCTGGTTCATGGTATCTTACTCCCCTGTTCCATTGAAATTTGAGTTTGGATTATAAGTCCTGTTTCTCAGCATTCGTCTAATAAATAAATAATTTATAGACATTATACATACTTTTGAGCTAGGACTGGTCCAGATTTCATACAACCAATATATACTCTTTGTTTCTTCCGATGTCTGGCTAATGTTTCACCAAGAGTTGCTTCAAGAAAAAGATAAAATATTTAGATATTGTCAATAAACAAAATGCTGCAACAAAGATTGTGGTTGGTTCCATATCAAATGTTGATCTCAGATATGTGAAAACATTTTATGGTTTAACATTTTGGAAATGTAAATGCATCATGCATAAATGAACATCAATTGAAAAAGTCTTAAGTTTTCAAATAAAGGAAATGCCTTGTGTTTCAATTCTGTGCTTTAAAATGTTTCTCTAACTACTGAAAACATTTGTGGCCTACCAAATGAAGACTCATATAAATTTATCAAATGTCAGAAGCCCATAGAACGTAACTATTTATATTTCAGTAGGAAAGGTAATAGCCATATTTCAACCCTTTAATTACCTATATTCACATGGACATCATCATCAACTTTGACATAGTACTCTGCATCCCACATAGAAACAGCAGTGGCAAAGTACGCCTTTGTCTTTGCAGACAATTCAAGGTAACCCTCAACATGATCCTGCATACGTGACAGAAATTGAGAATATTATATTGTTTAGGGAAAGGGTTTCATTGTCTACCAATTATATCAGCAGAAACCAATCATAAACAAATGATTACCAGCCTCATGAAATCTCCATGCTTCCTATTCTCGGCCTCAATAGCTCTGTCCAGTATACCACCTACTGTGGCACTGCATTAAGATGGAAAAACAAAACAAGAAAAAAATAGAGCTGATAAGTCACATCTATAAGTCTTCCATGAAAGGCACGCAAATCAATTGATGAAGAAAATTCTGGGTTTCTTGGCAACAGAAACACAATAAAGTCTGCAAAAGAACATTAGATGTTTTATTTCTGTTCAAGCATGAGATCTAAAACAAAGTTATATAAACACATAAATTTTATGAAGCAGCACTTGATGTGAAAATTTGGAGGATTTTAGGGCCCAGCTTGGAGCAGCTGTTCTTGAACTCTACCTGTGACCAATAACAAACCGAATGATGATTCCCTTCTCTTCTTCCAATTTCTTTCTTTTCTCACCTATTCCAAAATTGAGCTAATCAGCAACAGTAATGAAGAAAGTTTGGAATTTGAGAAAGAGCACAAAAGAATCAGTTTGTGAACCTTGTGGCATCCATGTAGCACGAACAGAATCTCTTCTTTTTCGGCTACTAAATGCAGTATTTATTCCTACAACCATAAAATATTTTCTTCTCCCTGTTGATTCATTCTGTTCTATGTCTTCAGATATAGGAGCTCCACTTAGGATTGACTCCTGTGCTGCCTTTGCAGCAGCTAACTCCATCTCTAAATTTGAAATTGTCTTGTCCAATGTCCTATTTGCAACAAATAAGAAATGTCAAAAGAAGTGTATCCCGAAGGCATGAAGTCTGAAGCAAGCTAAGAAAAGATACAAAAACAAAGGAAATAGGAGACGTACCGAATTGCATTATGAGTTTTAGAAACTTCTCCTATAATGTCCTTAGGATCCCGTTTGACATACTTCTGCTGTAACTGGAAGAAACCAGCAACAAGATAAAAGCATAAGATAGTATAAGATATAAATATGAAGGATTGAAAAGTAGGTTTTGAGTAAATCATTGTCCCTGTAAGTAAACAAGGTCAGAAATGGAAAGCTATACTTACAAATTTAGGATTACAAGCCTCTGAAACTAACTTTAGGCTTTCAGCTTCTATAGAAGTTGTTCTTGTGAAACCTTTTGATTCAGGAACTGCCCACATTCTGCCAGATGTTATATTCGTCATGTTAAAACTCAAATTTTAGAAGCATCAAGAAATGTTTTGAGTCTTCCAACTGCTCTCAAAAGGGAAAGAAACAGAACCACAGCAAGCTAAACAAATGGCATAGATTTCTCCAAGCTATGCAGAATCTAGAGGTTATTTACTGGTAATCTAATCAGAGACTCCAGGTAAATGCAAAAATTCACATATGCATGAAAAGAAATCAAGAAGAGAGCACAGATTAGCCAAAAAGAAGAGGGACTTCACAATCGGTGCTGATAATATTAAACAAAGAAACAAAAGGTTAGAAACTTCCAATTTCGAAAGTTTAGAAACTTATGATATAATATAAACCACAAGAACGAAGTATCTCAGCAATACACAGCTTTTTGCAGAAAATAAAAGACCCCCAATTTAGATCTATACCTCCCCCATCAGAAAATAGGCATATTTTAAGCGTCATGGCCTAATAAAGTATACCCAAAGCAATGAAACACAAGACACAGAAACTATATTTCACCAATATGCGGAACAGCAATTGAAAATAGACTCAACTGGGTTTCCATCTGAATTCAAAAATCAAACTTTTGGGAAACTTTCATAGCTCTGCTAAACCACCGTGACATTATACGGTATAATCATCAAGAAAGGTGAGAAGGACATGGTTTATCTTCAGAAACTTTCTGGATTGTGAGATATTTAATTATCCAATTTTTCATAAGAATTACAAAACTAACAAGCAAGAGACACCAAAGAACATATGAAAATCCAAAAGCCAGAGGTGAATAAATGAAAATCTTGAAGTTTATACCTATTAGTGAAGAGCATTCCCGAACAGAAGCTACCAATACAAAGAAAAATTGCCCATTTTCTAGATATAATACTTCTGGAAGGCTGCTCTGCTCCTCTGCTCTTTCCAGACATTGCCTATACAACTCTATAAACTCTAACACAAACCAAAAACTTTCTCAACAGTAACCCATATAGAGAATTAGGCAAGTGAGCCAAATTACAAGAACCAGTGGAAAAGCAAACTCCAAATTCTCAGAATTTCATCAAACACAAAACCTATTAAAGCCCAGCGTAGAAAAAAATATTTGAAGAGGGGACAAAGAGTGTTAGAAACTATTGAATGCCAAAAAAGGATCTCTTGTATTCACTTCTAATTTGTTCCTTTCTTTCTTTCTTTCTTTGTTTTATCCTTTGCTTTCTTTGCTCTCTCTCTCTCTCTCTCTCTCTCTGTACAGTGGCTTTGTACACTTTGCAGGGAAGGGACTTGGAACAGAAGTGAGAGACGACTACCTAACTGCCCAGTTTAAATTTGCAATTTACCAAACAGTCCCTGTCATGACCTTCCTTATAAATATAGGGCTGTTCAAAATCCGAACCGATCCGAATAACCGATCCGATTCGAACCTAATTTTTCGATTCGGTTCTATTTTTGTAATTTTTGGTTTGGTTCGGTTCGGTTTTTTGAATTTTAAAAAATTCGATCCGATTTTCAGTTTAGGTAACCAAACCGAAAACCGAACTGAAAAATCGAAATTTTGAAAAAAAAATATAAAAACGCATTATGGTAATACGTTTTTGTATTTATTTTTTAAAAAAATATAAGAACCATTATGATAATGTGTTCTTGTATTTATTTTGTAAAATTTTGATTTTTCGGTTCGGTTTTCGTTTTAACCCTAAACCGAACCGAAAAACCGAATAGTAAAACCGAATAATAAAACGATTTGGTTCGGTTTTGAAAAAAATAAAAAAATCGAACCGAAAATCGAATAGTAAAACCAAAAAGTGAATCGAAATCCATTTGAACACCCCTACTTATAAAATGCTATTCCATCTTAACCGATTTTGCTACAGTGACAGAAATGTCCCTCCAAGTCGAATTTTCTTTAATAAGTTTTCATTTTTTTCTGAATAAAAAGTTACCTACGAATATGAAAATGATTGAGATTATTACAACTAAAATAATCTTCAAAGTTTTTTTCTAATATATTAAAAGAAGAAACTTGAAGAATTGGGATAACTCAATGCTACTATAGAATAAAAAATTAAAAATTACACAAGATAATAAAAATAAATTTACAGTTTAAAAACTCTAGGTATGTAAGCTATATTAATACTAGTAAGTTACAGAAATATACATTAATTATTCTTGCAGTGCTTCCATCATAATCATCAAATAATATCACCAAGAGAGATTCAGCTTCTCCATCTTCTTTATATATCAATAATTTAAAAAATTATGAACATATCAACTATCTTAAAAATTATTTTATAATAGATAAGAAGCTGAGGAGGGGCTAGATCAAGTCTGCATTGACAAATAACTCCAAGAAGGATCGAAATAGCACCCGATCTGAAAAGATCTATAATAAATCTTGCCTCTAAGTTTTCAATCTTAAAGAAAATCACTTTGAGAAAATTTCATCATAATGTGTACGCTAAATAAGGAGTGTAGACACCAAAAGGAAGCAAAAAAGAGAAAGATTCGAACAAAATCCAAACAACGATGAAGGTCATTGGCTAGATATGGCCGGAGAAGAAGGAAAAAGATAATCGGTCAGTTGTAACTATAGAAAGATATATATATTTTAGACTTTAATATGTTTTGCATTGAGTCTTTTATGTAATAGTTTAGTAATCAAATATATAACTTATATCAGAAAAGATCAAGAATCAAATGTTGATAATTTCAAAGAAAATAATAATGTTAGTCGCAAGATTTGGGGTTCATTTCATATTCTTGTTCTCATAAATAGATAAAATGAGAAATTGTTTAAAAAGCAAACAAAAGAATAAGCTTGAGTAGCAACTAATTGATAAGAATTCATTGAAATAGTAAAGATAATGTCTTAACATTTTTGTTAATGTTTGTTGCTCAAGAAAATCGCCAATGTGCACAATAATTATTTATAGAATATTTGACATTAACCGCTGGCTGAAAAGTAGTACTATAATTCTTTGTAACACAGTTATGAAGTTTAATTTTATACACATAAAATTAGGATTGTTAGGTCAACCATAAAAGTTACCACAACAATATAATTAATTACATTGATTAAATTAATGGTATGGTTTCCTTCCATTTTTGCAAATGAGAGGTAAGTCTTAGTCTATGCCGTAAACGTTCAATTTATTTCAAGATTGATGTATCAAGCAAATATTTCAGAAATAAATGGCAAGTATGCCAAGCCATTCCTGTGGAAATGAAGAGTTTGACTTGATGGTCTTCCATGCATGGTAGACGTGAATTGACAAAGACAATGACACATTAGTAGTACTATATTTCCTTATTTCAGTTGTCGTATTTGTTGGAGGAACACATGTCTATTTGTCCATCTCTAATTATTTTAATCAGTTAAATAAACAATTATTCTTTATCTTTAAAACAAAATGTTGGAAACTTAATCTCAAAATGTTTTAAAATAAATATTTACTTTTTTAAGATAAGCATATCATATTTTTCACAAGTAAAGTATATTTTCACTAATGCAAGAGTTTTATCCTAACTTCATTAGTAATATATTATTTTTCATATAACAAAATATTCACTTAATTTTTTATATTAAGTTGAATATGAATATTCAAATCCTTTGGGATGAAATATTTATTGCATAAGAGTAGTTCTGTGTTTTTTTTTCTTTTTTTTTTGCCTTGATAGTATCTATATGCCATTGATTTTGGCCTTTCATCAGTTCACACAAACTGACCCTTGAAGGATCTCTCTACAGTTGGCTCATTAAATACTGTAAAAATTTTCCTTTTTCAGTTTTTATATAATCTATAACATGTATTGAATATGCGGTAGAGAGCGTAAGAGGATAAGGTGCGGGCAGGTTAGGGAAAAACATTTCTAAAAATTGCACATGCAAGCCATGGATATAAAGTTAATCAAATTCTTTTCGTGTAAATAAAAAATAAGGCTACTTCCTAGCCCACAAACTAATTATGGATTACCTCATTAATTAAAACAGTCAACGGAGTCGTTAATTGGTTTAATTTTTTATAATAATAAATTTTTTATATAAAAATAGCATGGTTGCCAAGGGGAATTTCAGTTAGTAGAGTAGTTTATTCATTTAATTCAGTTGCCAATTAATTTTCCACCAAACTTAGTTGACCTGCTTTGCTGGTTTGCTTATGACTTTGAATGGAATTTTAGGCAAACAAGTTGTGAAATTTTCATTATTTGCATGTTACATGTGTAAAGGTCTTAGTCTGAGGGAAAAAATGATTTTTAAAAATAAGAGTTCATTTTTATTATTAATTATTTGAATGATTTTAGAAACATCACAAACCGAAAGGTTTATACAGTATAGGCAGTTCAAAAGTACAGATTTTCGTGGCATTGAAATTAATATCTGGTTTTTTATTTTTTTTATTTCAATATGTCCCCTTGTGCCCAAAAAATTTAATTTTATTATAAGGATTGTATTTTGAGGGTAAATTCACACAAATTTTTTGTCACAAAAAAAAAAGAGAAATAAAGACTATTTTTTTGTCACATTAAGGTTATGGGGCAGTTTGTCTTCCTCGTTGAATGTATTAAAATTGCAAATACTTCTACTGTCTATAATTAAATCTTTACATTTAAAGATATTTATTTTTTAAAAATAATTATATATTTTATTTAAATTTTAACTATTAATCTTTTTAATTTAAAAAAATAAATTTTATTAACATATGAGTCTACCACTAAACTCTTTAACTCTTTCAATTTAAAGAATTTAAGATTCACCAATATATAGATTATATTACTATTTTTTAATTAATAATAATATTATGATGTTAATAAAGATAAAATTAGTAGATTGAATAGTTAATTTTTTAAAATTTTATATCAAGTTAAAATAAGAGATTGAGGTGTGAATGGAGAAAGTAAATGTCAACTGTTTCCACGTGTTCAGTCAGCATCATAATGGTCCTTCCAGGTTGAAATCGGGATTTGGGTTTGAGTGTCCACGTAAAAATAAGTAAAATACCAGAAAAGAAAAACAGTACTGACGTAAAATTTTTCCCTTTTATTTTTTCTTTTTATTCATATGTACTTCTGTTTCAAGTGCAAAGACACTGTGCTACGCTCTAAATTTAAGACTTAGTTTTTTTGTTAAGAGTTGATATATGTAGTATTTTGATTTATTTGATATAGGTAAATTAACTCTAAATGTCACTAAAGAAATATAATACGCTAATAGTGTCATTAATTTTTATTTTTAATTTTTCGTGCTACTAAATAATTTTTAATTCTCTTTTTTTTGTCATAAAGAGACTATATATATATATATATATATATATATATATATATATATTTACCCTTTAAATAATTTTTGAGTTTCTTTTTTACCCTTTACATTATAAACCATAAAATATTTTAATCCTGAATTTAAGTAACTACTGATTTATTGATAAAATCTTCTATTAATTAACTTAAAAGTTTAAAATTGCCCTTTAAAGATTTATGAAAGTTATTATATCATCTATACTATCTATTCTTTTATTAAAATATCATCATATTTTTTATTAAAAATTTTTTATTTTATGAAAGTATAATGTTGATAATATAAAAAGACAATATAAATTACAAAGATTTTAGCAAATTTAAATTATATTATATAGGATAAACAGCTTTCATAAGTTTCAGAGAAGCAATTTTGAATTTTTAGGTCAATTTTACAAGAGTTTCATTAATAAATAATTAATTTATAAGTTGTAAGGATTAAATTATTATATAGTTTTTTATTTTAAAGGAAAAATTTATAATTTATAGTTTTTGATTTAAAGGATAAATTTATAATTTTAAAATATCTTAAGATTAAATTTGTAAGTTTTAAACAAAAAATTTATTACATAATTTGTACAAGCTTCAAGAGTGCTATCGTAAATTTATTCAATTACATCCTATGTATTTCGGGAAGGGGCGGGGGAGTAGTTTTACAATATGATGCTTCATTTCCAATTATTTCAAGATGGAGAGAATGTGATATATATTCGGATGCTAGCAACATGTATTTCTTTGTAAATCACTAAATTTTTATTTAAAAATGGCCCATACTTTCTAATATAAAATTTTCAACCAAAATTCTTTTATACATAATATATATTATTTCAATGTCTGAAGACCGAGTTAAAAATGGTAAATATGATCTGTAATAAAGTTACTATAAAAATTTTTGTACTTTAGGATAATGATATAAACAAAAGATTATGTATTTAGTTTAAATTTAAGTTTACTATATTTTAAATTTCGTAAAAATAAATTTTTTGTTAAATAAAATATGAATATAATTATATTAAATTTTAAATAAAATTTTATCTAAATACACTTAAGTCGTATCTTTTGAGGTTTATATTTGATCACTTAATTGTTTCTAAGTATATAAATTTTTTTCATATTTTTCAAATATATAAAAACTTTTTATACTTTTTAAATTAATATGCAGATATTTAATATCATGAGAAGTATTTATAAAGAAAAGAAAATTCAGTCAAAAACACATTTAAAAAAGAGGAAAAAGTAGAAAGTGAAGAGAGAGAAATTGTCGGACCTAAAACTCAAGATAGAGTTGAAACTAGAGAGTCTAGTGACCCAATGAATGAGAGCGGCACGTGATGATCCAACGGTGCTAGCCAGGAAGGGCACGTGATAAGTTCTCTTCTGGTTTGCATATGGTGAGGTGTCAATTTTATTGGTTGGATTCTCAAAGAAGCACCTTACCTTGTTCATTAATCAAGTGACAGCCTCCATTCTTTTCCACGTGGATGCTGGAAAAGTCTGCACAAGATTCGGGACCCACCTCACGAGCCACTCCTGACAAGCTCCACATTGTGATCAATCGGTGCTGCTGCCCACACTGCCACCCACCAAGTTCCCTTTTCTAGTTATCTACCGACACGCTTAGAGCACATAAGGGCCCTTATTATGCACGTACAAAATAGAATCTCAATTATTCGATAAGTTAAGTTTTGATCAAACAATTGAAAAAGGATAGAGGTAATTTGGGAAACTTTTAAAAAGAGATTATGTCGAGATCAATATTTTAGTCTTTAAAAAAAATTATGTCACTCTTTATTTAAATATTAATTTAGAGAAGAAGTCAATCTCTTTTTTTTTCTCCTTATTTCTCCTTCCTTTCTTTACTCCTCCTCTCATTCTTTCTTTCCTGTTGTCTCTTCCCTTTCTTGTTATTTCTCCGCTGAAATCCTCACCATCAAATAGTATATTATGTCATGATGAAAACATTTGAAACCACGTACTAGACAATTGCGATAATCAGTTTCTCATCTCCATCATGTTTTTGTTTCGAAATTTTATCTGTTTGCCTCAAAGCTAGCCTTGGTTAATACCTTGAAGAGATATGTTTAGGCTTGCCTTTGTCCGTTTTTTTTTTCTTGTTACACAGCCACTTGGGTTACACAATTTAAATACCCTCTAATGAGTATTTCTTATATTGAAGGTTGAATTCAAAAATATAGAGGCACAATGCATCCAGCCTAAAACAGTGGGTTGCATGGATCTTGGAAACTGTAACGACGAGAATGGCAACTATGGGTGAATGATAAAACCTTATTTGCACGAGTATAGTTTTTCCATATGTACTGAATAAGTATTCATAAAAGGAATTGATTTGCTAGAGCAATACCTCACTATAGGAGAATATTTATTTATAAAGATTATAGTTACAGATAGGCTGAATAATCATTCAAAAATATAAAAAATAATTATTATGTGTTGTCGTAGCAAGCATTAAAGAAATAAAGAAAACAGAGTTCTTAATCGTGGATTATGCTCTTGCATTTTACAATAGCTATGCCTACTGCACAGGATTTGGAACAAGGATCATGTATGTGAAGAGATGCTCCAAGACGAACAATCTGCACTACATGAAGTACGTGTGTAACAAGGAAAGATTCCGAATGGGCAGCAAATTTGATCCCAAAAATACAATAGTAGCTACTAACCACATTGAGGCACGATCCTTTATTGAGCGTAGACGATTAGAGAAGAGAACAGGATGTGGGCTAATATAAGAATGCAGCTTGATCAGACTCGAGGTGTGTATGTCATCAAGGATTGGGTTATAGGTCACAACTATCCTTTGTACCCGAAAGAATTTTCTCACATGTTGAGGTCTAACCGACATGTTAGTAATGTTCAAGGTGCCGTGACTGAATTGAACGAAAATTCTGATAGCGACTGAACCAGGCCTAACTCTATCGGACGGGCACAAAACAGACAAGACGATTAAATCTCGTTCCAATCCTAACCGCTCAAGGAAAAGACTACAAAGCTTGTTAGAATGTGCCTTGCAAAGGAAAAAAGCATCCATCAAAAGGCTAATAACAAAAGCAAGTAGCAAAGATGCTGACTTTCGTGCTGATACAACACTGGAAGAAGACCATTCAGACTTTATTCGCTTGAACCTAATATTGTGAATATTTGTATTCAATACTGTCATGAAAATGCATGTGAACAATTGTTATCACTGGGCTAAATAATTATCACAGCCCAATACTTGGGCAAATTGTTAGGCAAACTGCAATAGGAGCATGTGAACAATTGTTATTGCTGAGGTGAATAATTATCCACCTCCCAACAATTAGGAAGAAAAAAAACCAGAAATCCCCCAATATCCGTCGTGATTTGTGTGAATATACATTTTTTAAAAAAAGAACTTCCACAATTATCAAACAATAATCCAGAATAGCACAAATTACAAAACAATTATTGCCCTGTCAATTTCTTTTCTTTCCCTTAGCTACAACAGAAATAGATGCCCCTTTTCCCTTCTTCCCTACTTGGGCCCAATAGTGTTCTCTAGCAAGCTGAGTTTCCACTCCGAGACAGCTGTGAGGATCTCATCCCTTATGCAGTTCTCAGGTAGGCACAAAGGTTTGGCAGCAATCTTGCGCCTGGCCTTGTCAATGAATTTTGATTTTGGCCAAACCGCATAACAATCTTGAGTGATATGTCCAACCCATCTCCCCGTCATTAGACAGGCAAACAAACCACACCTACAAATGTCCAGCTGCATGCGAACTCTATGAATATCCCGAATAAATTCATCAAAATCCATTTTGGCTCTACCTCAAGCCTGCCACTATTCCATAAAGTATCTCATAACGACTTTCCCAACTGGTCGATGCACATCATCAAACATCTCATTACATGGCTTGCTATTTAAATAGAGAAGCTCCTTGCATTCATGTCAAGGCAAACAAAAAGAAATGCTCAGCTCGAAGGGTTGGGAAGAGGAACTATTGAAGGACAATCTAGATAATAATTATTAACACTATCGTGCAAAATTGTTATTTGCAATATTGAATAATTATTCAATATTTTTGGTAATAATTATTCATACAACTTGAAAGAAATATATATATCTAACCAGATTGCACTCAGAGGGAACGGATGGTTTCTCTAAAGTGAAATAGGGCAGGCCTTTGATATGGGCAGCAACCTCTTGCTTCATCATTTTGAAATATATAATTTTTTGTCTCTTTTTTTAAAAATATATATTTGGTCTTTTATAATTTTTTAAAATTAATTTTTTAAAGTTACTGGTACTATAAATATAATTTTTAAATTTTTTATTATATTAGTAGAATTAGTCAATGATATAATAGAGAAACATTTCTTATTTTTTCTTTATTAATTTAAAAAAATTATCAAAATATCTTATATTTTGAAATGGAAAGAGTACAAGTTTAAGTCTAGGACCATTGATATGCTAAGGAAAATCCCAAGTACAATAAACTATATAAGCCGGTACACACAAATTTGTTTGTGAACACGCCTTTAGAAGGATTTTGAACCCTAATAACAAAATAAAATAGCTATTACTCAATTGCAATTGGTTGCTCATAAGGGCTTCTCCTAACAAATCTATTGTATTTTACGCTTTGGCTTCGTGAAAAGCACAAATTTGGAACTTCATTCATTTTAAAATATCGGATATAATTATATTTTGGAGATTGTAAAATATCAAAATATCTTATATTTTAAAGCTAAAAAAGTATAATTTTAAGTCTAGGACCATTGATATGCTAAGGAAAATCCCGAGTACGATAAACTATATAAGCAGGTACACACAAGTTTGTTTATGAACATGCCTCTAGAAGGATTTTGAACCTTAATAACAAAATAAAACAGCTATTACTCAATTGCAATTGGTTGCTCATAAGGGTTTCTCCCAACAAATCTATTGCATTTTACGCTTTGGCTTCTTCAAAAGGACAAATTCGGAACTCCATTCATTTTAAAATATCGGATCTAATTATATTTTAGAGATTGTCAAGTGTCAAAATATCTTATATTTTAAAAAGAAAAGAGTATAATTTTAAGTTTACGACCATTGATATGCTAAGAAAAATCACCGAGTACGATCAACTATATAAGCCGGTACACACAAGTTCGTTTATGAACACGCCTCTAGAAGGATTTTGAACCTTAATAACAAAATAAAACAGCTATTACTCAATTGCAATAGGTTGCTCATAAGGATTTCTCCCAACAAATCTATTGCATTTTACGCTTTGGCTTCTTGAAAAGGACAAATCCGGAACTCCATTCATTTTAAAATATTTTGGATCTAATTATATTTTGGAGATTATAATGTGCAAAATGATTATACTAATACATGATAATTTTAAATAATTTTAATTTTTTATAAAATTTTAAATAAATTATTATTATTATTATTTTAATAAATAAAACATAAAAAGGAAACAAAAACATAAAACAGGGGAAAAAATTAAAAGGGGTGGCGCCCAAGAGTGGCGTCACCAGAAAAGCGGGTCGCCAAACCCTTTTTCTTTTTTTTCCTTCAGTTTTCTATTTTTTTAACATAATTATACTTTTTTAATAAATATTATTTATTATTATTATTTTTAAATTTTTAGTTTGAAATGGAGGAAGTAAGTCATTTTGGTTTTTTGTACAAGAACTAATGTTATGAAAACAATAAAAATACCTTCCATACCCTTCAAAAAATAGGGGAGAGAGATAGAGCGTAAGCGAGCCCGTAGAGGAATGAGAGTAGAATTGGAAAAAATGTAATTAACACATTTTAAAATATGTAAAAATATTTATATTATAAAATAATATCCTTCTTATACAACGATTTGTATTTTAAAGCGAAAAGAGCAATACAACTCAAAGCTTGACAAACTCGTTTTTTATCTCCAAAGTTATTAGAAGAAAAAAACCTAGGGGAACATAATCGATCTTATATCCTCAATGTTAGCAAAAACATTTGATCAGTACATAAGCAATAATTCTAATATAAAACTCAGAGGATTTATTAAAAGAAAAACTCAATGGATAAACATATTATTTAGAAACTTCTTAAAAATAGATCATGATTATCAATTGGTCGGTTCAGTTCGTATCAGAGTGGTCAGAAAGTCGGCAAAAAGAATAAATAATTTCCTTATATTTTCATGGCTTGGTTACTAATTTCGCTGTACTACTACTTGTTTTAAGGTTAGATTTTCAAAAAATACTGTTGTAAATTTATTAGATTCAGAGGATGTTCAAGTTCAAAACTTTTAATTAAGCAAAGTGCATGTGTCGTGAATACCAATCACAACTTCAACTTCAATCTTAAGGACACTAACGTACATTTTGAGGGAATCTTTTGCTTGAGAGAAAGACAATTTCTCCATGTGATTCTATCTGAACAGAAATGATTCCAGGAAGAATTCAAAAGGTTTTTCTTGACAAACTATAAAACGAAATTTAAAAGGTTTTTCTTTTGAAACAAAAATTTGAAAGGTTTAGAGCACTTTATAACTTTTTTTTTATAATGAACATATAACTTTTCTTCTGATTCATGAAAAGTAACAATGACCAAATGTTTATCATCTTTGATGGGTACACTTTGATCATTAATTTCCCAACGCTTGGGCATCCCAACCAATTCATGTGCATCGTCGATAAATATTTTCCTATACAACTGCTTACATGATTACTATTAAAAATTTGAATTTGACCTTAACTTTATTTTCAAAAATATCTTAAAAAGAGATAATTATTCAAATGTTATAAGAGATTAATTTGTATCCAAACCAATTAATATGAGATACCCAACGTAGCTCTCACGTCCATGATTTGATATTTGGAGTGTGAAACTTGAAAATTAACAGGTAGTCTGATATTGCTATAATACCATATTAAAAATTTGAGTTTGGACCTAACTCCGCTCCTTAAGATGTCTCAAGAAAAGAAGAATTACCCATATTTTTATAAGGGATAAATTTTTATATAAACTAGCTAATGTAAGATATCTCAATAATTACTCCCTCCTTCCTTTTTATTTGTTAAAAAAGACAAGAACAACCAAATCAAAGAATTGCAAAAATTCATATGATTTAGAGTTGAAAAGACTATTTTATTCTTTTTTATTTATTTAAGGGTAAACAAATCTCTCTCTTTCCTTAATCACAATTTAAAATATTCTTTAGATAAGGATATATTTAGAACTTAACTTATTAAACATCTTTAAATTCATAAATTTGATAAATAAATAAAAAGGAATAAGAGATGGCCAACTTTTGACAAATAAAAAAGAATGCGGAAGGGAGTACATTACAATGAGGAGCAAAACTAGAAACTTCAGATTGAGAAGTAAACTCTAAAGAAATATACAGGAGACTACAATATAGTAATAAACTTTCCGAAACTCAGCAAAAAAAAAGAAATCTTTTAGAAATTCTTGATTGGAAAAACGTAAAATTATTAATTATCCTTCTGAAATTTTGATTTTTTATAAAGGAAAAGGATAGAGTATTTAAAATTTTAGAGGCACGGTAACAAAATGGTAACTCAAAGATTAGAAAAACAATTTATAGATCCTAGATACGAATCACATTCTATTCTCCTGATATATCAAAAGAAAAAAAAAAGAGGCGTCCCCACCCCCACCCCTAAACCTTTGGTTAGAACTCATGAAAAATCTTATTAATGATTAAAGACTTAAGAAAATTATATATGTGATAAAATTATTTTCCTTCACTTGGAGCATGTATAGTAGCGATATTGAGTATCATATCCTCATATAACTCATAACAGAACATAATCTTGAAATAAATTTGAATTTATATATAAGGGAAGGCATTCGTGCAGGTTGTTCGAGGCTATTCATGATAGAAAATGACGACTCTTTCATAAAAAAACTAAGAGAGTAAGAGACAGACAACCTGAAAATCTATGAGGGGAGGATAAATTAGGTTTTTGGTTAATTTTTAATAATTTTTCTTTAACAAAATTTCCTTTGAGAGTTCACAACCTCCAAGTATTTATAAGTTTGGAATAGAGTAGTTGAGAGTAAAAGAGTAGTCAATGAAATAGCAATAACCTTATTTTCAATGCAACAAGTAAGGCTCACCCTCACCACAAAGGGTTTTGTATCATAAGACAATCTTGAACAATCAAATCTAGGCCCACACTTACCAAAAAGATTTTATGTCTCAAGAGAATCTTGTTTAAACAAAGTAAGATGAGATAAGGAAACAAATTACCAATCAAAATGATAGGTATTCAACAATACTAGCACCACTTGCTCAAAATATAAGTTTCTAGCCTTTTATATAATTTAAAAATTCAAATACAACGTTAAAAAAAATGGATAGTAACAGTAAAATTCGGTCGTCTGAACTTGGACCTCTGTATCCGAATTGGTCGTCCAAACTTTTCTGTTTACTAGTGCTGCAAGAAAAGTTCAGTTATTTGAATTTTGCATCCGGATAATTCGATCGTTCAAACTTGCATTCTAATAATTCAAACTTGACTCCGAACTTTTTAAAACTTTGTCAAATCATTTGAAATCTAACCACAATAAGTTTGAAATCATTTTGGACTAAAAGATAAGTCATTTAAAAGCTTTTGAACTATAATACATTATCAAATGCTTTATTTTTCAAAGAATCATGAAAAAACTTTTAAACTCATCAACAAAATTTAGGCTAGATCAAAATAGTTTGTGCTTAAACATGCAATGCATAGATTCCAAATACAAGGAGTGTAGGGTTTACAAGATATACCTATCAAGTGAAAGCAAACCTATACTAAAGTGTCTTCAAAGCCTTCAATCTTCTTAAACAAACTCTATATTCTTCAATCACTTGAGCTCATTTGAGTTGTTCGTTCATATTAGCTCCAAGGCAATGAGATCTTTGCTTCTTCAATCTAAAAATCCTATCACACAACAATTACTCAAGTTAGCTCATATCAATGTTTGTCATAATCAGAACTATTACATTTGCCCTTAGGGCTTTCAATCTCCCCTTTTGATGATGACAAACTTTGATGCAAAATGAGATGGATTTAAACAATATAGCACAATGAAGCATTAATGTCATAAATGAATTATGAACAATTTGGCACAATGACATAGAATGACTCATAAATGAGCATGTGGCCCAACCAACCTCCATATTCCTCATTCCTTCCATCAAGATAGAAGATATAACATTTAAGCATTAAGAATACTTCTAAGAGAGGTTTTAAAGATTAGAAAAGGTTAACAAAGCTCTCTCTTAGATTTTGCTCATTTTTTAAAAAGTTTGAACTTAAATTTAGTGTTGTAAGTTCAAATTTTGAAATTTCAAGTCTGAACAACAAAATATACAAAATAGTGATTGTAATTTTTGAAAATAAGCATTCCTAAGGTTGTTCAAACATTCTAGGAAAGATTGAGATAGCTTTTGAGTAATTTTAACAGTAAAAATTTATTTGGCAAGAGAGTTTGGATGCATTCAAACTTTTGGTCTGCATCTAAACTTTAAGTTCGAACTTTTGGTAAAAGTTTCAAAAGGTGAATTTTGCTACATAAGTGTTTTAAACAATAAGCAATGCTCAACCATCAAGTAAGATATCATCACATCAATATATCCATAGCATATCCATTGCATCATATTCAACATATGACATATCAACTATGATCATATCCATCATATCAAGTTAAACACAATCAATCACAATATAACCATAATCAATCATATTTCAATTCATTTTGCAGTCAATTACATCACTTATCCACTTTTTGTCATCAATCAAATATGGGGTTTTCAAAGTGAAGTGACATTATCATCATTGAACTTCATTATATGAGCTAGAAACATTCATTGAGCTTCAAAACATTACATAAGTTAGAAAGGCACATGGAAATATGAAATGTGAAGATACATAAACTAGGCATGGCACAAAATAGTCATGAAGTGCATAAGCTATACTAAGCACATGAGCTATTTCAGTTAGAAAAGTAATGAAATAAGAGATAGAGTTGAGAGATGCTTAGTCTTGGATTCTTTTCATGGTTTTCACTCCATATTTGTTGGTGGTTATTGCCATATTCCCTTTGAGAGTGGCCCTTCACTTGCTTGCTCCTTGCTAGTGTAGTTTGGCTTTGGAATTGTAGCCAACCGAGAGGATCTCCTTGTACCCTTCTTCTTGACCACGTGCTTGACTCTTCCTTGACCAAATGATGCGGTGGATGGTGAAGTGATCTAGGCTCTTTCTATCAAACTTCCTTCTTGGCTTCCACCTTGTTGTGGCTTCTCTTGAACACCTTCATTTTTCTCACTTTCTCTAGCCACAAATCCAAAGTTTCCTCCTTGATCATCATCCCCCATCATCATCCTTATCATCCTTATCATCATCTTCATCCCCTTTTTCTTTCTTTCCTTCTTCATCTCCTTCATCTTCTTTGTCATCCCTAGCTTGAGGTTGAGAGGGTCCTTCACCACTTTGATTGCTCTTCATCAATAGCTCTTCAATACTCTTCACCCTAGTGTCCAAGCCATTCAACTTACTTAGTAACATGGGAGCAAAAGATTCAAAGAACTTGTACATCTTCTCCATCTCCTTCTTGTGGTTATTCAAGGTCTCTTGGAACACTTTGGCTACAATGGTGTCACCTCTAATAACTCCCTCCTCACTAGGCATATCTCCAAGATTTTGATGAGATTGAGGAGCATGTTCTTCTTCAAATAATCTCCTCTTTGTGTGAGGTTACTCCCCCCACTTGATAAATTGCGTCTCTTCTTAGTCTTCCTTTCGCTTGTTAGAGTCTCCTGTTCATCCTCCTCCAATTTCTTCCTCCTCTTCTTTATCACCATTAGCTTCTATTCTCTCACCTGTTAGAGGGGTTTCTCTTCTTGTCCTCCATACACCATCCTCATCAAGTGTCAATTGCGTTCTCTTGAGGGATTCATTGGTGTATATTTTCTCACTTTTCATAGGATTTTCTCTTCCAGGAGTTGGACATTGAAGTGCTTGAAGATCCTTGTCAATAATCTCCCATAAGGCAAAGCCTTGTCACTCGTTCTTCTTGCACTAATCATATGTTTTATAGCCATGAATCCAAAGTTTAATCTCCCATGCTCATGCAAGGCAAGCATAATCACTACATACATATTGCCAATTGATGATTTATGTCCAAAGTTAGGGATGATCATAGTAGTAACCATATGATGGATAACATGTCCTCTAGCACCAAAAGCTTTAATTTCTCTTTCTCTAATGGACCTAAATCTTCTACTATTGGTGAATGCCTCTTCAAACCTTTCATTGGTGAATAATTCATGTATATAACAATATTGCCCCAAAGAATAATATCTAGCACTAATGTCATCAACACCACAAATACAATTAACTAGAGCACTACTTAGGATATTCTAGATGAATATCATTGAATAATGCTATCCCTAACATGCTCAATCCTTTCTTCCTTAAGATTAGCATAAAATTCATAGACAAGAGTGGGATAATAATTCTCATTCACCCCAAGTAAACTACCCCAACCTATTTCACCAAAGAGAGAAAGCACATTACCTATATTGGTGAGATTATTCACATCCACTCTATGGTCGGGTATGATCTTCCTACTCTTCTTGCTCAGTTCCTCAAATTCAACTGCAGCTCTTGTAGAAATGAATCGTTCTACCCCAAGATTGGTTTGTGGAATGTAAACCTACCTTGGTTTGTTGATAATGAGCCCTTCATCTCCTATTTTGGCTTTTCCTTTGCCCTTAGCGATACTTGTCTTCTTTGAGTGAACCATGATGATTTTCTTTTAAGAAAGATAGATTTCCAAGACAATAAGAGAACAAGAAATTCAAGTAATTTTCAAAGAAGAATGGTGAAATATGGGATGGATTTGCGTTTTGATGAGAGTGGGTACAGTGGGTTTTGAGAGAAGAGAGAATTCTAATGGCTTAAAATGAAGAATTTGATGGGTTAAGTAGTTTAAAAACTGTTGAAATTGCTCAGTTCGGATGATTGAATTTTCAGGTCTACGTCTAAACTTACGTTCGAATTTCTAAGTTTCTTCAGTTTAGCAAATTTGAACTACTGAATTTTTTGTCATGTGTCCAATTTGCGTCTAAATCTTTTTGTCTAGAATTGTTTGAAGAAAGTTTGGACGTTCGAATTTCACTCCATGCATCTGAACCATATTTCTGGAATTTTCCTATTTTTTCTGCACTTCAACACACATTAGTAATTGAATTTTGAAATTCACAAGCTTTTTCTAAGGTAACAAAACCTTTCCTTGGCCAAAGACTTGGTAAATATATCAGCAATTTTTTCATTTCTATTCACGAAGTTCAAGCATATATCACCTTTAGCTGCATGATCACGAATGAAATTATGTTTAATATTTATATGCTTAGTCTTAGAATGTTGAATGGGATTTATGTTCAAATTAATTGCACTAGTATTGTTACATAAAATAGGCATACACTTGAAATCTAAACCATAATTAAGTAGAGTGTACTTCATCTATAGCACTTGAGCACAACAACTACCGGAGGCGATATATTTGGCCTTGGCAGTAGACAATGACTCACATGCTTGTTTTATTACTATACCAAGATACAAGGCAACTACCAAGAAATTGATAATAATTACTTGTACTTTTATGCTCAACTTTGCATCCAGCATAGTCGGCATCTGAATATGCAATAAGGTCAAAAGAAGAAGATTTTGAAAATCAAAGACCATAATCATGTGCATCAATCCAATAGCGAAGAATACGTTTCACGGCAATCACATAAGATTCTTTTGGATAAGATTAAAATCTAGCACATAAGCATACGACAAACATAATATCCAGTTTACTTGTAGTAAGATAAAGTAAACTACCAATCATAACTCTATATACCTTTTCATCAACATTTTTACCTTTCTCATCTTTATCAAGTTTGGTTGATGAACTCATTGGAATTCTTATACCTTTTGCTTGGTCCATTCCAAATCTCTTATAACTCTATATACCTTGGTATACTTGGATTGATTTATGAAAGTGTTGTCCTTGGTTTGCTTGATTTGTAACCCAAGAAAGAAGTTGAGTTCTCCCATCATGCTCATTTTGAACTCAGTTTGCATTAACTTGGCAAATTCCTCACAAAGAGAAACATTAGTAGCACAAAATATGATATCATCAACATATATTTGCATAAGAGATCATTGTTGTAAGAGATTTTTATGAAAAGAGTAGCGTCAACCTTTCCTCTTGAAAATTCTTTTGAAAGAAGAAAACCATTCAATCTTTCATACCAAGTGCTATGAGCTTGTTTTAAACCATACAAAGCTTTAGATAGTATGAATACATGGTTAGAAAACTTTTCATGAGCAAAACTGGGAGGTTGTTACGCATAAATCTCTTCATCAATAAAATTATTTAGAAAAGTACTTTGACATCCATTTAAAATAACTTAAAACCTTTAAAGCAAGAAAATGCCAAAAGCATTCTTAATAGATTCAAGTCTAGCTACTGGAGCAAAAGTTTCATCATAATCAATACCCTCTTCTTGATTAAGTCCTTAGGCCACAAATATAGTCTTGTTTCTAACAACTTCTCCGAATTCATTTAGTCTGTTTCTAAAAACCCATTTTGTGCCATGATAGGGTGATCAAGGGGTCTTTGGACAAGAATCTAAACTTTATTCCTCTTAAATTGATTTAATTCCTCTTGCATAGCAACAATTCAAAAATCATCACACAATGCATCATCAATATTTTTAGTCTCAATGTGAGATAAAAGTGTAATGTTATCAATGAAGTGCCATCTTGTTCTAACACCTTGAGATATATCACCAATGATTTTCTCCTTAGGGTGGCTCTTGCATATCTTAGATCCTTTGGTAGCTCTTGGTCGCCACTAGGTTGGTTATTTCGTACTTACTCAATCATCTCTTCTTTATTGGCGTGATCTTTCAAGGTTGGAGCTTGAAGATGAGTTTAATTATCATTCATGGAAGTATCTACATCATCATCATCTCTTCTATCCAAGTAGATGTTAGACTCATCAAAACTCACATGTATGGTTTTCTCAACACATAAAATTCTTTTATTGTAAACTCTATCAGCCTTGTTGTTAGAGAAATAACCAAAGAATATGCCTTCGTCCGATTTTCTATCAAATTTATCCAAGTTGTCACGCATATTCAATATAAAGCACTTACAACCAAACACTTAGAAATAGAAAATAGAGGGTATTCTACCAAAGTTCAAAAGTTATTTTTCTAAAACATGGGCTCAAAAGAACTCTATTCACAACATAACAAGTGGTGTTTATGGCTTCAGGCCAAAAATATTTTGGCAAAGAATTTTCACAAAGTATAGACCTAGCTATTTTTTTGTAAAGTTCAATTTTTTTCTTTCAACAACCCCATTTTGTTGAGGTGTTTTGGTAGCTCAAAAGTTGTGAAAAATCTCATTCTCATCACAAAGTTTTGTAAAATTTTGAGTGTAAAATTCTCTCCTATTGTCACTTCTAATAGAGATCAATTTGCAATCAATGGAGGTTTGGACCTTTTTGAAAAGTTTCACAAATTCATAAAATGCTTCATCCTTTTGTGACAAAAGGAACACCCAAGTGAATTATGAAAAATCATCAACTATAACATATGCATACCTCTTACCACCAAGACTAGTGGTCATCATTGGCCCAAATAAATCCACATGAACAAGTTCAAGAGGTTTTGAAGTTGAAACCATTTTCTTGGGTTTGAAAGATGTTTTTGTTTGTTTTCCATATTGGTATGCATCACAAAGACGATTTTCTCAAGAATATCACATTTAAACTCAATGTCGCATCCATTGTCACATAATTGACTAATGCTAAGCAAATTGTATTTCAAGTCATCAATGAGTAAAACTTGTTTAATGAGAGGGGAAAATCCTTTACCAATATTACCTACTCCAAGAATTCTTTCTTTCTTCTTGTCACGAAATGTGACAAATCCATCATTTGTGGCTTGAAGTTCACTAATGAGTGAAGCATTTCCCGTCATATATCTTGAATAATCACTATCAAAAAACCACTTAGTAGTACTTGATCCTTGGAGTGAAGTGGACCTACAATAAAGAAGAGAAAGTAAACTTTAGTAACTATATTTTCTTTGGTTCATAGAGGTTAGTAATGATTCCCTTTACTTTCCAAATGGTTTTAACACCATTTCCACTTCTTTTTTCACACAACATCTAGTGGCCTTATGCCCATGTCTTCCACAATAAGTACAACAAGTATGAGGCATGGAAGTAGAAATATCTCTAACAAAGAAGTTATGCTTAGGCACATTGTTTACATAATTGTAACGAAGATCATTTTTGACAAGAGGGGAACTTTGAGCTCCAAGAATTTTATCAAGATTGTCCTTTCTTTTTGTAAATTTTCAATACATGAAGTAAGGTTATCAACCTTCTTTTTCAAAATCTTATGATCAACAAGCACTTTTTCAAGAGACAGTCTTTTCACAAAGAATCTTATTCTCAAGGGATATGTTTTGTAAAGAGACATTTCCAATACATGTGCAATATCTTGAAGCACTTAGCAGAAAGAAGAAAGGTGAGTTGTTATGTTCCTGGTGGGTAATAATTGTTTTCGAATAACTAAATAATTATTTTACTCATCACAAGTAGAAGCGGAAACTAGGGTGAAATGTCAATATTTAGCATTTAATTCAAGGTTAGATTTTATCCCTAGGGAGTAAAAAATGATATACATTGTCAATGTCCAAAAACTTCAAATTCAGATATTGTATGCTACATGTATATAACAAATATTTTTTTCATAAACAATTATTCTGCAGCTGAGATATATTGGCTATCGTGAACAGTTATTTAGTGCACTGTGAACAATTATTTTCTAGCTGCCTATTTTTTTTGCGCACATTGCTGGAATATTTTTGCCTCTCTTGCTAGTTTATGTGCAAGCAGTCATTGTTTTGTCTTAGAAGCTCAGAATGAACAATTATTCATTATCTCCAGAACAATTGTTCATAGCACTTCTAGTTTGAATTTTGTATTCATGTTTATTCAGTAAATATTTGTCCAGTCTTAGGATAAAATTCACTGTGAAGAACAATTATTAAAACCAAAGAATAAAATCTAGCTTTGAATTAAACATTGAATGTTGAAATTTCACCCTAGTGTCTGCCTCTACTTGCGATGAGTAGAAATATTATTTAGCCATTCAAGAATAATTATTAGAACAAATGAGAATAATTATTCTGCACAGCTTTGAATTAAGCACTAGGTGTTGATATTTCAGTAGTGTTCACTTCTACTCATGATAAGTAAAATAATTATTCAGTCATTTGACAACAATTATTAAAATGGGCTTGAATAACTATTCAGAACACACTACATTATTATTCATAAATATGCATAATTACAGGCTTTTTTCAATCTTCTTGAGCTTTCTCTAATACTTTTTCCTCTTTACATCTAGCTCTTCCCTATCCAGGGCCCTTTGGGCATCAACAACAAACACATCTCCAATTTCTTCTGTCATACACTCGGTATGAGATTTGCAGTGCAAAACTCAAATACCTTACTCGGTTCTACCAAGAACAAGGCAACTCGCTCTTCACCTTTCTGCTAACTATTTCAAGATATGCCACCTACATTGGGAATTGATTAGGTTTAGTTAAAATTTAGACAAGCATTTTTGTAAATAATTGTTCATGGCCACATGCATAATTGTTCATATATATGAATAATTTTCCGAGAAACAAAATAATTATTCACGATACTTAACTGAATAATTGTTCACGACACTTTCCTGAATAAGTGTTCATACTCAACTAAATAATTTATCACACTTAAGTGAATAAATATTCAACAGAATAATTGTTCACATGAACAATTTTTCTCCAGAGGAAGTACTATAATTACTCACGTGAATAATTATTCTTCACATTAACAATTATACTATCTGCATGAATGATAGTTCTACCTGTGAATAAATATTCTTATGTCTCAACAATTGTTAATGTTGCCATAAATAATTTTTCTACTTGTAAATAACTATTCTTAGGTGTAAGCCCATAATAACAACAGGTGCATGTTCCATTTTGCCTATCAAAATCTTCTTATTTTTTGAATAAAATTCCTTCATTTCTCCATTTCTCAGATTAACAAGTCATTTTCAAACTGCGAATATTACTTGCGAAGAATCTTTATTCAATCCAAAGGGGACAAAATAAATTTACCAACAAAAAAAAAAAGAAAAGTCAAAACCAAATGAAAATCACATACATACCTTACTTGTGAAAAAAAAATTATATCTTGCAAGTTTTTGTCAATCTTTGGGACTATCTTGTGACATCCATTGCAAATCATTTGTTTAGTATTGTCATCACATAGATTTAGAGAAACAGTAGAGAGAGAGAGAGAGAGAATTTGATTTGGGGGGAAGGGAGAGAGAACTATATTTGATATAGGAGGTTGAGTTTTGAGAGTTTTTTTGAGTTTGAGAGGGAAATAAAAATATTTTTATTTTTAAAATATCTCTAAATATTTTTAACCATTAAATAAAAAAAAGTCGATCAAATGGCAAAAAATAAATCCTGCACATCCTACAAAAAGAGGTGTGTAGAAGACCATCCCCTTCATTGTAGACCCTGGGAATATTCGGCATAAATGATAAAGTCAATTAAATTCGCTTCATTCGGGTTTATCATAGCGTTCTTCTAGTAGGGGTTGGTCCTGTTGCTGTTGGTGCGATGTAAAGCTCTACTGGTTCGTTCAATTGCTTTGTACAATACACCAAACAGTTGTTAGCTTTTGGCTGCTTTGTGCATGTGCTCCCTCATGACCATCTGAAAAATACACACCATTCTGGACCAGACGGGAGGTTGCAAGTCTTCTATCACGCATATCATTGTAATACAAATATCTTTTTATTTTTCCTTTTCTTTTTGGTAATAAAAGAGAGGATTTTATTAAAGATCAAGGGAGGTTGGTTACAAAAGACACACAGGACGTATAGAGTACCTGCACGGGTTTCGTGCAAAATACATAAAATTTCGAGCGATGAGGTGAAAAATAGCTTCTTCTGGCAGCCATCCCTCGAGAATTTTTATTACTGTCAAGCAACAAAAAACTCCTTTCACTTTCCCAATTGTCCTTTTTGGTGAGGTAAAGCGGGGTGTGAACTGAGATTGCTCTTTATGGGATGAGAAACGGAACCCACACCTTATAATTGACGGGCAGAAAGCTAACAATCCATCCTAACCTTCCACAATCAAAAGCGTGTTTACAGACGTAGTGTCGCTTGCAAAGGCTCCAAAAAAACAGGACTAAGAAATGTGTTTGTGAAAGCAACCCTGATATGGTCCCTTTTAACTTCCTTTTTTCCTTGAAAATTTTGGCTCCTTCTTGTTGCTGTTCTCTTTACCATTTGCATTTAGAATGATTTTTCTTGCGATATTGGCAAAATTGATCCTGAAACTATTTCATTTGTCTTGATATTAATCCTAATATTTTAATTCTATTTTTAGTCCTAAAATATTTTTAAAAAAAAACAATTGTCCTTACTACCCTTTCTGTAGAATCCAACAAAATATTTCCCTTGCCACTTACATATCGACCTAAATTAAAATAAAATTGTTACTTTCAAACTTGCCCCTCATAAATCATCGCACAAGTCCCTTATGTGGGTTGAATAAGGTCTAGAAAATAATATCAATAAATACAGGTAAGTGGCTTGTGAGGTATTTTAGAAGAAAAAAAAGTTGAAGAGGGGTGAGTTTACCCTTATTTAAGTTTCAATGTGAGTGTCACGTGAAATAGTTAACTCGATTCTGTCGCTTGAAGAGCAACAATGACCATTATTTTATTAAAAAAAATTTTAGGATTGAAAAAAATAAATAAAGATAAGCAAAATAGTTTCGAGACCACTTTATCAATTTCTCAATTTTATTTCTTTAAAGAATTTCTTCTCAAAATGCCAATTCGAAACTCTGGACCTATATAAAATAAAAATAAAAATATTTCAAATTGAGAATGAATAATTTTCAATGTAAGATATGATATCGTGTGTTAACCAGCTCATTATTGCTTTTTTTATTATAGCATAAATTTTCAATTCAATAAGTCGAATTACTGTACAAGTTTAATTGTTTTATCGTATACATTGTATGACTTAACATTTAAATGCTAATATGTTCTACGTTTTCTTATATATTATGAGTCTCCTGTTACACAGGTTTGAGAATATGTTGACTTGGACAAGGATTTAATTCTTAAATTCTCTATCCTTTTCTATTGGAAAATTGTGCTACTATTGGTGATTAAATTTGGGGGCGACCAATCATAATGTACGGATGTTAAATGATAGAACAATTGTGAGTACTGGCTGGTCAAAGTTACAGATCAAATTAGTAATAATCGCTGAAGTTAATATGCTGAGCACCCCTTTTTTCAGCATGTGCGGGATGCCCTTCACAGCCATTAGATCAGAAATTTTTGATCCGATGGCTGTGAGAGAGCAGGGGTATTTTGGAGCCAAATTTATTTTTCAAGTCCCGCCTAAAACTATCAAATCAAGAAGGACAAATGTCATGTCACGGTCTCTACCAACTCTCGCCTAAATATCTCATCTCTTCCATTCTGGGCTGCCATTCTTCCATTTTTATCTTTCTCTGGTGTTATTTCTCCTCTCTTAAAGCCAAGAACGCTCATCTCTTGAAAAAATCCTGCATTTCGAAAGGATTCAGTTTCTTTGATGCATTAAATAATCTTCCATTCTGGGCTGCCATTCTTCTATTTTCATCTTTCTCCGGTGTTATTTCTCCTCTCTTAAATCCAAGAACGCTTATCTCTTTAAGAAATCCTGCATTTCGGATGGATTCAATACATGTATTTTCTCTGTTTTCTTGGATGCATTAAATAAGTTGGTTATGTTTTCTTATTTTCTTTTGCATGGCCAAAAAGAAGGAAACGAATGATGCTCAGTCTGAATCACAACGTACTGGGAATGAGATTCTAGTGGAATCAGTCGTTGAACATCAACTGGCTCTCCCTCTCCCCATCGGTAAAGCAAATACGCTGAATAATTATTCACTCTTACATGATGTATACTCGTTCACATGCAAATGAATAATTATTTGGTGCATGTTTTCAGCACAACGTTGAAGAACTCAAGAAACGGGAGTTCGTAATGCAGAGAGAGGCTCGTGAATTTTACACCGACTGTAAGAGTGAATAATTATTCGCTCTTGGATTCTCTTCAGTACCGACTGAAAGAGTGAATAATTATTCGCTCTTTGATTCTCTTCAGTACCAACTGTTAGAGTGAATAATTATTCTCTCTTGGATTCTCTTCAGTACCGACTGCAAGAGTAAATAATTATTCGCTCATGGATTCTCTTCAGTACCGACTGTTAGAGTGAATAATTATTCTCTCTTGGATTCTCTTCAGTACCGACTGTAAAAGTGAATAATTATTCGCTCTTGCATTCTCTTCAGTACCGACTGTTAGAGTGAATAATTATTCTCTCTTGGATTCTCTTCAGTACCGACTGTAAAAGTAAATAATTATTCGCTCTTGGATTCTCTTCAGTACCGACTGTTAGAGTGAATAATTATTCGCTCTATTCTCTTCAGTACCGACTGAAAGAGTGAATAATTATTCGCTCTTGGATTCTCTTCAGTACCGACTGTTAGAGTGAATAATTATTCGCTCTTGGATGCTCTTCAGTACCGACTGTTAGAGTGAATAATTATTCTCTCTTGGATTCTCTTCAGTACCGACTGTTAGAGTGAATAATTATTCTCTTGGATTCTCTTCAGTACCGACTGTAAGAATGAATAATTATTCTCTCTTGGATTCTCTTCAGTACCGACTGTAAGAGTGAATAATTATTCGCTCTTGGATTCTCTTCAGTACCGACTGTAAGAGTGAATAATTATTCGCTCTTGAATTCTCTTCAGTACCGACTGTTAGAGTGAATAATTATTCTCTCTTGGATGCTCTTTAGTACCGACTGTAAGAGTAAATAATTATTCGCTATTGGATTCTCTTCAGTACCGACTGAAAGAGCGAATAATTATTCCCTCTTGGATTCTCTTCAGTACCGATTGTAAGAGTGAATAATTATTCGCTCTTGGATTCTCTTCAGTACCGACTGTAAGAGTGAATAATTATTCGCTCTTGAATTCTCTTCAGTACCGACTGTTAGAGTGAATAATTATTCTCTCTTGGATGCTCTTCAGTACCGACTGTAAGAGTAAATAATTATTCGCTATTGGATTCTCTTCAGTACCGACTGAAAGAGCGAATAATTATTCCCTCTTGGATTCTCTTCCGTACCGACTGTAAGAGCGAATAATTATTCCCTCTTGGATTCTCTTCAGTACCGACTGTAAGAGCGAATAATTATTCGCTGAAGTGATTGATGTGAATAATTAGTCACTCCATAATTCTTTACATTTCCGCTTGTAAGAGTGAATAATTACTCGTTCTTGTATTCTTTACGTTTCAGCTTGAAAGAGAGAATAATTATTCACTCTATGATTTTTTAATTTCCGTTTGTCGGAGTGAATAATAATTTTATTCTTTGTTGACATGTTAGATCCACAACATCAACCCAGATGCGAGGACGACCGTGAGCTTGGCAAGGCCATCAAACCCAGAAATAACCCAAATAGATCGCGGAAAAGGATCAGGAGTATCCAAGAGCAGTTGCGGCAGAAGAGAAAGGCCTTGTTCAAAAGAATACGAAATGGAGTGTCTGAATCGAATAACTACGTCGATATTACCCTAGCCATGTAAATAATATTCTATTTGGTGAATATTTATTCATCATAGAGTTAATAAAATAAAAACTTAGCCATTTACAGTCAAAGTTTATGTATAATAAATGTTTTTGTACATTGAATCGTAACTAACTAACTAATAACCAGCAATAACTATTCACTTAATTATTCACTCTTAAGTAAATAATTATTCACTTAGCGGAGAATAATTGTTCACTCTGAAAATAACATCTGACCAAATAATAATTAGGTGAATAATTATTCGCTTAGTAAAAAATAACTATTCACTTTTAAGATAACATCTGACCAAATCAGATATATTTAGTTTACGTAAATATCCATTTAGATTTTTATGAATAATTATTTGATATAGTAGATCTATTCACTTGATATGTCAAGTGAATAATTATTCACTCTTAAGTGAATAATTATTCACTTAGCGGAGAATAACTGTTCAATCTAAATATAACATCTGACCAAATCAGAATTAAGTGAATAATTATTCGCTTAGCAAAAAATAACTATTCACTCTTAAGATAACATCTGACCAAATCAGATATATTTAGTTTTACGTAAATATCCATTCAGATTTTTATGAATAATTATTTGATATAGTAGATCTATTCATTTGATATGTCAAGTGAATAATTATTCACTTAATTATTCACTCTTAAGTGAATAATTATTCACTCTTAAGTGAATAATTATTCACTTAGCGGAGAATAACTGTTCAATCTAAATATAACATCTGACCAAATCAGAATTAAGTGAATAATTATTCGTTTAGTAAAAAATAATTATTCACTCTTAAGATAACATCTGACCAAATCGGATATATTTAGTTTTACGTAAATATCCATTCAGATTTTTATGAATAATTATTTGATATAGTAGATCTATTCACTTGATATGTCAAGTGAATAATTATTCACTTAATAGTGAATAATTATTTACTTAGCAGAGAATAAGTGTTCACTCTTAAGATAACATCTGACCAAATCAGATATATTTAGTTTCACGTAAATATCCATTCAAATTATTATGAATAATTATTTGATATAGTAGATCTATTCACTTGATATGTCAAGTGAATAATTATTCACTTAACGGAGAATAACTGTTCACTCTTAAGATAACATCTGACCAAATTCTCTACCATCAAAATCATTCTTTGTAGTCATAAGAGTGTTCCACTGCCGAAATCATTCTTCAAACCAAAAAAATTAACACATCATTTTCCTTCTTCCGCAAGCATACCATAAATCTATTTTTAGTGAAGATTTCTATAGCCTAGAAGTCACCAACAGTCTAACAAAAACTCATAATATCTAACTTCATTTTGACTATTAGTAAATTTGAAAAAATAATTTTTAAGCTCGAAAAAAAACTTGAAGGTTCGTCGAAACCGTTTAACACAAAATGACGATCTTGAAGAGAATGAATCATTTTGTTCTTTAATATTTGAAGACTTTCGAGCGTAGAGATGGAGAGAATACGTAAGATAGAAAGAAGAGATGAAGACAGAAGAAGAGAGAGAAAAAAAGAGAGAGAATTTGGTAGAATTGGTTGAAGAAAGTGGGTGAAAAAAGTATGTGTCAGAAAGTAGGTGAAAAAGTAGATTTCAAATCGTTTCAAACTTTTCTCTTTTTTCTCTCATAATTTTGCTTACCCAAAATACCCCTCATGATTCTAACCGTTGGATCAAAAGACAACAAATATTATCCAATCTAACGGTGTAAAACTCGTCCGCATGTGCGGAAAAAATGGGCGTCAGCACCGTAACCGGACCGAGTAATAATGATCATAAAGAAATACAAATGAATAATATGATTGAAGGCTGTGACATAGGTGGGCTTTGTTGGGGGGTTGGATAAGCCAATGATGTGGAGATTTATGCACCAACATTGATCATGAATCATGTGATCTAAACCAGGGTGATCAAATGTGATATCATCGTAGTTGAATCTATCTAAATTTGTGATATATTGTTAAAATATTTGGTAGAAGTATAAAGTGTATAACGAATGTATTTGACCATTTACCTCAAAAGGAAAAGAAAAACATATATTTGACCATATGTTGTACCTGGTTATTCTATTTATCCTATATATCCAAATTGGTAACATAAATTTTAAAAATTACATTTATCAAAACAATACAAAATTTTTAATCAAAAAATTTTGAGTAGATTCCGTGCACATGAAAATTTCTAAACATAATAATACTAAGGGTGAATCGAATTATAAATATCGAAAGACAAATTTCTCCTCATAGAAGTTATGGTAATTATGTGCTAAAAGGCACTTGAAAGTAGCCTAGAAACATATATATTCTCCAAAGTCCAAACCACAAATAATTACTTCATCCGTTTCAAAATATTAGTTATTTTAGATTCATGTACAATAATTAAGGATTTTGAAAACAATGAAATATTTGCAATACAATACCTTGTAAAATATTTTTGGTGGAGAGAGAGAGAGAGAGAGAGAGAGAGAGAAATAAATAAGAAGACAGGTGAGATAGAATTAGAAGAAATATAAGAAATATTTTTAAAAAAATAAAAAATAATTTTTATTATGAAGCAATTATATCCATCTAAAATAATTTATATTTTGAAATCGTATCCTCAAACTATAAGTACTATTTTAGGCATTAAGGGAATTAAAGAATCATCTCATATTGATATGACCGAGTCCATAGGACAAAGACTTTGAACATCTGCTGCAAAGTTGACCCTAGAAGGTGGTTGTGTTGAAAGTAATCCCTCCTTGATGTTCTCACAATTCCTTTGTCAAAGGGGTTTCTTGAGCTCCCATACCTTTCATGAAAATGTTCATAAGATGTCTGGAAATTAGAAGTACTTAGCATCACGCAATAAATTATGTTTCTATTTATATTCTTATCATTCAATAAAAAAAGGAACAGGGAACAAATATGAATGACTCACCTGGTTTATAGTAGGAATAAGGTACACATGATAACAACATAAGCCACCAAGAAAGCAAACCACTGCAAAACTAAATGCTGCCAATGCCACTGTCTCAGGGCATCACGAACCAAGAAATTCACTCCAATACCATCTCTATACAGTTTCTCTAGAATTTTTTTTGCAAGAAAAGGCTAGTATAAAGAGGAAGAAAACTAAAGCTGTGACCAAAAACATCATCAATAATCGATAATTCCGCTGCCAAAAAAGAAATATTTAATTAATTAAACTTACAAAGATGCCAAAAAAACAAAAAGGAAAAAGAAAAAGAAAAATTTTACGAGGAAAAAAAATAAAGATGGATCAGGTTCTAATGATTTCTTTACCAGCCATATGCAGTGGCTTACCCAAGGGCAATGATGGTGAAATTTTTTGACACAGTTGTCACAGACAGCGCAATGGCAACTTCTAGGTGGACGATAAATATTGCAAGCCCTACAATACTTTAATTTCACCTCCATCCCATTGATGATCATCATCCTTTTGCTTCTATTTTTACCTTCTAATTCATCAACAAGTAGATCATTATGATTTCTAGGAACAATTCCAGGATCCATTTTGCTAACCAATCCCAAATTGATAAAAACCTGCATATGGATGGGGAAGTAATTCTAATCATTAAGCAAAAGAAATATTACAAATACGATTAAAAGTAAATTTCACTCATTTTAACATTCTTTATTAAGAAATATTAACTTGAATTTGATATTACATTCATACACTTTTTAAAAACTAGTGTGAAATATAACTTATTTATTTTATTTTAACTCTAAAAAAGGTATAATAAATGCGTGTTAATTTAATTAGATTACAGTAATTTGATCGACGGAAGCAAATTCAAGTTGCCAAGTTCATCACTAACAATCATTGTCAAGATTGAGGAGATCATAATGATTATGGAATGATCCCCTAAATCACTGGCAACACGAACAGCAAAT